>CM056960.1:16065546-16539829 GCA_029856935.1 Cyclocarya paliurus | reverse complement strand
TAATTATGAAGTGTGTAAATGTCATATAATCGTTTTAAAAAATGTAAGATTTACTATTAAAAAATTAATTTTTTTTCATGTGAGTCTATATTTTATTAATTTTTTAAAAAAGATTATGCGGCAATTACACAATTCACAATTACAAATATATTTTCTCATTCCTAAAGCAAACTTTCTTGTTTCGATCATTAATTTTTTTCTTGGGTAGAAAATTACCCCACGATTTTCTATTATTACTAATTAAGTGTTGTGAATACAAAGACGATGACAAACAAGTGAAAATAAATATAAGTAAATCAATTATTCGATACAAAATTAACGTGATTCGAATATGTGCTTATGTCTATAGAGTTGCAAATGATTTTATTATACTGAGGAATCACAAAATATATATGGGACAAAATCTCACTGTTCAGAACACTCAAGATGTACTATATTGTTTATAATTAAGTACATATTTTTAGTGTCATACGACATAAATCTTAATTTTCACTTTTATGCATTATTTGCTCTAATGGAATGTCGAGTACGTCTCCAGCAAACTTTCTACCAAGCATTTTTCGATTGTAAACAATGTCAAATTTATTCCAGAGACGTTGCCCCATACCCTACAACGCTTGGGTCGAAATCTACCATAAAACTATAACATATCTTTATCAAGTCGAATCATCAAATCAGACCAATACACCAACAAAAATCTGGTTCCACAAATCCAACATTAACAACGTCTTGCTTCAGGTGAGTTGACTATCAGCTCCCTCACGAGGCCATATACAGAAAAAATACTTGATTATTAGTACTTGATTATCAATCGCTGCTTCATCTTTTTTATATTTAAAATATATATATATTAAATAAATAGCTATATATTTTTGGACGAATGGAAGATTATCTTTATTGTATCAAATAGTTTGCTTGCGTATATCATGGTCATGTGCTCCTCTCATACACAACACGTACAGCATGTAGCATGCAGCATGTAACATGGCGGTTGTAGCTAGTTTTGTACTTAATTCTTTTCTTAATTTATTGCGTTCTTATCCTTGGTGTTGAAATTGTACTAAAAGCCGCAGCTCCCTTGTTTTTCTCTTTATGTACTCTACCAACTCCTTACCATATATTATAATTCACTAATCAAATGTGTATTATATATAAGACAATATATATGAATCTTCGGATATATCAACGTTTTTGTCCTTTATATATATATTAATATATATATATATGTATATATCTATATATATGATCATATATAGATCTTTACTTAGAATTTATATGGTTTCATTCATTTAATTCAATGCGAAGAAAAAGAATAAAACTGTTAGAAAGAAACCAAACCGACTCTATCCATTGTCTTTAAAAAAAACTTGACACCTGGCCTGCCGGTGAAGTGATTCAACATTTATTATGAGTATATTTAGGGCGTAAAAATAATGCGTATTTTGTTTTGAAAAAAATGTGAAGTCTAGTATTAAAATAAGTTTTTCATATAAGTATCAAATTTAATCATATTTTTTAAAGACAATGTGTGTTATTTGCATGCCTTAATTAAGGCTATATAAGTCATTTCATTTTATTTATTAATCAATTTCATTACATTCAAGTTGTCACTATACATCTTTGAGTTCGACACTACTTATATACATACATACATATATGTATGCATGTGTGTATATATATATTATATTGAAGTGGATTATTTAAGATTGGAAAACAGTTTAGCCACACATGGACAACACAAAAACAAATTTATAAATTAACGTTACTTGATATCGTATGGCAGATTATAAAAAAATTTTATTGTAAAATATAACTAACAAATCCGATGAAACCATGTCAATTTAGAATTTACTTTTATTTCTTTATATATCTAACAGTTCTATCCTCAAAATTTTATGTCATGATTAATGTTGGAGTTGGTTTTCCCTTTAGAATTTAGAACCATAGTGACAAGCAAATTATTATGTGAATATTTTTATTGAAAAATAATTTGTACAAGTTTTAAATAAACAAACTCTATGCAAGTCCTTGTAAAAAAGTAGACTTCACTTAAAAAAAATATAAAAAAAATTATTCTTTATTAATGAGATTCATTTTTTATAAAAAGTTTGTACGAGACTTGTCTATTTAGAGCAGCTTGTATATAATATTACTTTATTTTTATATACATGACGTCATAAATAAGCATAGTTTATTTATTTTTTAAATAAATAAGTTTATTAAGAAACTGTAAAAAGAAAAAGAGTAGTAGATAACGATGGGTGGGTGAAACACTGAAATTGGGAATCGTGGTGTGTAGTTGAGAGTAGTCAAAGCGAGCTGCGTGCGTGTTCGTATATGCATGGACTAGTACGGCCTTCACCGAATATTCGATTAAAGTACCGTGCAGCACCAAGTTACTTGTCTTTAACTTCTAATAAATGTAGTAAAAATTAAAAAAATTTATAAATTGATGTGTGCAATACGTTAATAATATTTTTTAATAAAATTTTTTATTTTTAAAAAATAGTTTTATTGCAAAATGTTATTTCGTTCTATACCAATAATGTTTCTTCTCATTATTATAAATTTTTTAAATTTTTACACAAAATATAATAAATAATTTAACTTTTCAAATATCAAAATAATAATAATATTAAAAAATAATATTCTAATAATATTTTATTCAACTTTCAACTTTTATCTAATTTTAACTCATTAATCAAACTGCACTTATGTATTAATCATTATTTTTATTTTTTGCTTAATGGTATTAATCATTATCTGATAACAAAATATATACCACTTTGGATCTTAATTGGGCCCTGAAGGGAAAGAAATAATCCCACAGATCTTCAACTTTCTTCTTATTTACTCATTTTGGCAAGGAAAACAAAAGGAAAGAAAAAAAAAAATTTGTTTTTGCTCTGTCTTTTAGAAAAGTTAAGCCCGGATTGGATATAAAAGTTCCTGCAATTCATTTCAATTTATTTCATCTAATTATTATAATTTTCTTAAATTTTTATATAAAATATAATAAACAATTCAATTTTTTCAAATATTAAAATAATAATAATATTAAAAAATAATATTTTATTCAACTTTTACCTTTCATCTCAACTCATTTTATCTCAACTCACTATCCAAACCTTTCTTAATCCAACACATGTACATTTGAATGACTAGTTGCTTCAAGCAAGATCCATATGTCTACAGCGCCATTAAAGGGGCTACAACACGACCATGACAGATAAAAGTGGCACAAGAACAAAAATGCTTTTTTTGGAAGAAAATTCTCGTTCCAAAACTATTATTTTGCTACAAAAATGAGCCTTTTTTAAGACAAAAAGACATTTATGCTGTAATGAGGTAGTTAATCATTATCAAGAATATAACATAAATATTTAAATTTATCTTTTTCTATCAGCTTATCATTTGAGACAAATGATGATTCCACGTGATATCAAAACAGAAGTCTTAAATTTAAATTCCGGTTCTTAAATTTTTAAAACAAATTATGATTTCACAATCATCATTATATTTGTGCATTAAAAATTAATGTGAGAGGGAAGCTATAAGATAAGTTTCACTGCCCTCGGTAGTGTGAAAGGGATAGCATATAAGAAACAAAAATTAGCACTAAAATATCGTCTCCTCATAATATATATATCATAAATTAATAATTAATTATATGTGACTGGAAAAATTAGATATTATTAGGAGATGAAAGCTAGTGGCATATGACTTTAAAGGCACCAAGGCGGCCAAGCAAGTTGATCCAAGTATTCTTTGTCTCTTTGTTCATCTCCCTTTCATTACTGTCAAGACCATACGTAAGCTTAATTGCTGCTTGCTGCGTATTGGCAACATGACTTTTAATGCAATCTTTGGCTTGTTGTGATTTGACAAAGTGAAAACAATAGTTCTTTTGTTTTCTTTTCCTCTCTTGCCACCCTATTTACTAATTCCAAGTTTGAAAGATATTTACTACCCATTACAGCCATAGATAATTTACGCAAACCCTTTTCATTTGGAGTCTAGTGGCCATTACAATCATGTTATATGAGTTTTCTTTTTTTAACTTTTGTGTTTATGTTTATTAGTATTATCTTCCTTTGAGTTTCCATTGGAAGGAGGTGGCAGCAGCTACAAAAAACTGGACACGTTTTTCGGTCTAGGTTCGATCAAACATTAGAGTCATTTTTTTATGAGACTCGTACTTACTTCTAGTCACCATATATGGGATGAGATTCTCTCCTCAACTTGAGAATAAAATTATTCTTTCGGATATAGATTCGACCGAACATGATAGTCTTTTTCTGTGTGAGTGGTCTCGTTTATTTTTAAATTTTCTTTTAACTCATCTAATCATTACAAATTTTTTAAATTTTTAAATAAAATAAAATAAATAATTCAATTTTTAAGTTTCAAAATAAAAATAATATTAAAATATATATATTATAATAATATTTTATTTAATTTTTAATTTTAATATCAATTCATCTCATCTGAAAAAACAAACGAGGCCATAACTTAATTCTTGGATAGCATTGGAATAATAACACGTCCCAAATGATCTGCCATGACCATTCTCTCAAGTATTCCCGGAAGCCAAAATGCTACATGGACCATAATTCTTGTCAACTTCGTTACAAATATATACTTTCAGAAGTGAAAGATAATAAATCAAGTAAATCATCAATTATTTCGAAGTTTAAGTTGATAAGAAACTACAGTCGAATGGAGTCAAAACTCGATCTCGGAACTACTGTAGTTCTGATATTAATGGAATCACCAGTCACTCTAAAAACTTCACTAGAACTTGTTATAAAGTGTTTGAAAAGAAAAGGCAAATACGCCAAAATAAATAAATAAAATAAAATAAAATGGGAGAAACTTTACACGTGAAAAGTAGATTGTCAATGAACAAAAGCAAAACGGAACCCAACAATAGATCATGGAATGCCCAGAGAAAGAGACGGCCTTCCAACTTCCTAGTGAAAGAAACCATCCCACTAAAGCACCCTATAATAATAATTTATCTGTTTTGTGTGTGCTTTCTTTTATCTTTTTGTGGCTTTGCATCACAGTACTGTTCTCTTGCTCATTGCTGCTCATCTTTTTCAACAGCTGAAAATTATATTAACTCCTGCCTTTTGCACCCACAATCTGATAAGGACTTAAAAGGGCTGAGTTCTAAATTCTGTCATCCCAAATCACACGAAGTAATGTGTCATATTTTCAATAACTTCTTCTATCAATTATTTAAATGGTATCCACTTGAAATTTGTCACATCGTTATATACGACTGAAGATGACAATGATTAAAATGAATAAGAGTATTGTTATTATGAAAAATTCTTTTCATTAGTCACTATTTATCATCCCACACCCTACACGTATGAAAAACATGCATTCACTATATAAAAAATACCCTCACATTATGTGATCGGTATAGAGTGTATGATGTGAACAGTTGCTGATTTGTAACAAAACTCTTATTAATATATATTAATTCTCAATATTGATGCACTTTTTCCTAATTTTGAAAAAGAAAACGTTGGTAGATATTGTTAGTTAATTAATACGTACTGATAAATACGAGTTTAAAAGAAAAAAGAAAACGGTCGAAATACCCAACTCGGAGGCCTATCACTCACTGGCCCAGAAAATTCTTATTTTGACTCAAAGCTGGGCTTTTTGTCTGCGCCTCTAAAATCTATCTCCTCTCAAAACTAGAATTGGGAATTCATCGAGTGGTAATCAGCCCATTGAAGGACAAATATGCCTACACACTTGGCCCGATCAGAGAAGAAGGGGTTCAAAAGCGAGTTTCGGCCCAACTCAAGTGTGGAGCCAGCACTCTGGTCTCATGTTCTCGGCAAAATACAAGAATAATGATATTAAGTATAAATCTTTTATATAATTATATTTTAAATTGAAGATATTTATGTAATACTATAATAATTTTATAAATTATTTTATAAAAATACTACTATATCAAAATAGGGTTGTATAAAAGTTGTAAAAATAATTGCATGTGTATAGTTTTCTATGTAAATTATTAGGGCAGTGATATGGTTACTACTCTCTTACTATCCATTTTCTACTTATAGTGTATTTGAAGTTTTTTATTTTTTTATCATTTTCTTTTAAGTATTTTTTGAACATCCTTAATCAGTAAGGAAAAATTTAAAAAAAATATAATTTTACTAATAGTCCATTCCTTAACTACTAAGTAAAATAAAAAATTAAAAAAAAATCAAATATACAAAAAGTAGTAAATTGGTAGTAGAAGGGTAGTAACTTTATTATAATCTAAATTATTATACTTGCGTTTAAATTAAAGTTTAAGGGTATGTTTGGGTGTCAGATTTATCTCAACTTATCAAAAACCAATCATTGATAGAATTCACTATTTTGTCAACTTTTCATAAAAAGTTAAACATATTTCAATCTATTTTATATATTCAAACACATCTTAATAGGATCCACAAAATACTATTATTTACAGATCATCTGAGATCACCTCATCATCTAAATTTAGGCTAAAGTTATATATAAGAAAATAATAAACAATTTTTTTCCCTTTTTAGCCAAGTATAAAATGATGAACATATTAACAATTTGAAGATGTAGGGGAGCGAGGGAGGAAGCCCCACCCTATATATGGGTGGGGATAATTAGACAGCCACAGCCACCCACCCACCCCAAGAATTGTCTTTATTCATTTCTGAAGTTGAAAATCGAGCCATTTCACATTCAAACCAGGCTATGCTTTTTGAATGGGATTGGAATCTTGAACTCTTTATATCTTATTATGACGTGATAATTAGATGAGAGGGACATCTCTATCACCTAAATGGGCCTAAGTATTCATTATCCAACGGATGTAATTAATATCACAATGAATCCAATTAAATGGAAGAGCCACTTCAACTTTTTTTTTAAGAAAAATAATTCAGACACAAAAAAATTATATAAAAATAAATTTATAAATTGATATAATTAGATATAATACGTCAGATTATAAAATTATTTTTATTGTAAAATAAATCTAACGGATCCCATAAAACTACATTAATTTAAATATTTATTTTTGTATAACATATTTGAAACAGGCCTTACAATATCTATTACTATCTTTATAAATATTGTAAAACTCATTTTATATTTATCTTTCGCACATATAACTCTGAAAATAGTCGTACTAACAAATTATAATTGTAACAAATTCATTCGTAAATACGTGACGCTCAATATTTAAACTATACTTGTTGAGACACCTAAGAGTTATTTTTACAAATTTGTTTAGGATAACACTTGTGTATATTTTTACGTTATTTTTATCCCTTCCTATTGGGTAATTGATTCTAAATGCAATCTAAAAAGGAGTAAAAATTATTATTTTACACTCTTATTTACCTTCAAAATACCATTGTTCAAAGTTCAGGCAAATCAATTATCAACATCATACTATCTCCATCTTTTCATAAACAGCATCGAACTCAACGTCTGTGTCACGGGCAAACGACTCTGGCCCAGCTGTATGGAAAGCAAAACCTCCTGTCCATAAGTTTTATTTAAGAGTTGCGTTGGATACGATAGATTATATAAAATTTACATTATTTTTAAAAAAGAGTAGTTTATTATTAAAAAAATTAATTTTTTATATAAATTTTATATTTACTCATTTAAAAAAAAAAAAAGTACGATATTTATACACTTTATAACTACAAATATTATTTCTCATACTTACGTTATCTAAGTCCAATTATTTCTATAGTTTATTTAATATGTATCATCCTTTCTCTTTTCTTTTTGGATTCATTACCACACATATAGACAATATTAATTGACAGAAAAAAAAAACTATTAATTTTTATACCTTTTAAAATTAATTTATATTTGATACTAACATGCCATTATTATAAGGGGGTTTCAATAGTTCAAATTTTATCAAATTGATAAAATAAATTTATTTTTATCATAATTTGTTTTAGAGAAAATATGATATATTCAATGCATAATAATGAAGAAATTATGGAGCAATTTCAAAATATGGACCTATAATGAAAATCATTGAATAAATTATTACAACTTGTGGAAAACAAAATTATAAGTTATAGTTTATCCATCATATAAATTATATATCTTTTAATATTTCTAAATTATGTTATTCGAAAAATATGTTTGTTTATAATAATTATAATGAAATTTAAAATTTTCAGAAGCGGGACCCATCATTGGCTGTTCAATCCCCCGAGTTGTCCCCTTCCCGATGTGAAGTGTGTGCCGCCCGCCCCTCCGGGACTTTTGACTTTGACGCGGATCTTTCCTCACTCACAACTTGCACCTTTCCCCATCGCCATGCAGTAGTAATTGACGACGTGAAGACCGAGAAACGTGGCCTTTCACTTTTTTCACTCTTTATGTGAAAAATAAATATATTTTAATAAAAAATAAAATTCCTAACATTTTTATAATCATACTTTCATCCGAGCAATAAGAATATGAATACAATCCATCTCCTTTTTCAATATAACTATCTTCTTTGTTCTAGTTTTGGATATTCAAAAGAGCTGCAAATCCTACTTAAGGTTATGTCCTGTTTGGAATTTAGATTGAGATCAATTCAGTTTGATCTAATTTTAAATTGAGTCTAACACCTAAACATTAAATTTGTATATCATTAAACTCATTTCAACTCAAAATCTCTTTATATATATGACTTATAATCTTTTTCAACTCAACATCTCTTTACACAAGAGATTTATAATTTTTTTCAACTTTTTATAAGTATATAATTCATCTTAATATTTAAATACATTTAAATTCATCTTAAATGAATCTTATAAAACACATTTTATTATTTTAACTTATTATTATTTATAAAAAATTCAATTGAACTAAATTCAGCTCAGCATCGGCCTAAAAAATATAACCCGGGGTCCTTAACCATGGTTAATTAGCCACCGATTTTTAAAAGCAACAGCAAAAGGAAAGCTGCGCACAGTCGGGGCTATGTGACAAACAGAAACCAACCAACCGCAAGTAAATAAGTCTGGGAGATCAGAGATAGAAAGTGGACAACATTTTCTACATACATGGCGTTTTATGTGGACGAAGAAGAGGTGTGGAAATGCCCAGAACACCCCTCTAAGCGTAGCCGCAGCGGGATTTGTCCCATATGCCTCCGTGACCGTCTCTCCACCCTCTGTCCCGACTGCGCTAACATCCGGCCCTGCGCCTGCTCCGCCAACTCAGCTACGAAATCTTCTTCTTCCTCCTCGTCCTCTCGCTTCTCTTCGTACGACGCTGGCCGCGTATCCAATCTGGTTGAGAGTGAGCCGGTTTTCCGCCACTCAAGATCGCTCGCGATTCCCTTCCTCCGTTCCAGGATCCGGTTCGTCGGAAACGAAAACGAACTGAAAGAACCGCCATCGGGGGTCAGTAAGGGCAAAGCTTCGTCGTTTTGGTCAGTGATCAGGTCGCAGAAGAACAAGAAGGTCGAGGTGGACGAAGGAAATACGAGGAAGGGTGAGGAGGCGGAAGAAGACAAAGATAACGCGAGGTCGAGGACGACAATGATGATGAGGTCGAGATCCGTCGCAGTCTCCGTGACGTCGGATTCCGGTAACGGTGTTGGCGTTAGAGAATACGGTAGAGCGAAGAATCGGAGCTGGTATTTCCCGAGTCCGATGAAGGTTTTTCGGCAGTCAAAGATGACTAAAGTCTAAGCTGGTTCAGGAAAGGTCTCCTTTGTACAGAGCCTGATTTTTTCGACGCAAAAATCCTTTTTTTTTTTTTTTTTAATAATTCATCACCGGTTGACCTTTTTAGACATGAGATAATGTTTTTCATTTCAAGACAGTAATTAAATTTAGAAAGTCCAGAATTGTGACTGACTTGTGCTCTCTCACTTGTGGTATTTTCTTTTTTCTTTTGTTATTTTTTTTTGGGATTTTCTTTTCCAATTTAATATTTTGAAAATAAGTAATCATATCTTATACATAGTATTAACATAAATAAATAGATAATATTCCATGTGACAATTTTTTCAAGCATTGCCATGAAAATGAATGGCGTGTCTGAGACTCTGAGTGGATTTCTTTTTAGAATTATGATAAGCCCCCAAATTATTATGCCAAATTTGAATATTTTTCACCAACCTTTTTTTTTTTTTTTAATTTGCCGAATTCTGGGAAATGCAAACCTAAGAGATCGGATTTAAAATTTTGATCTTTGGCTTAAATCTGGACCTAAGAGCATTAGTATTAGATTTATCAAAGTTATCTTCAAAATTTGATAAAAAGTATATATTTTTCATAAATTTAAACTTCTATAGCCATAATCCCACATTAAATTAGTCAAAATAATAATATAATATTATTTTTTAATTATAATATTATTTTTTATATTAATTAATAATATATTTTTAATTAATGAAAGTAAAAGAGAGTTCAAGGGAAGTGAAAACTGTGGGATATGAAAATTGAAAAGTAAAGCAATTTGGGTAATTTTACAATAAAATATTACTTTTAAAGATGAACAGTATATCTTCAAATTTGAAGATATACTTAAAATTAATATAGCTCATAGTTCAAATTTTTACTTTTTGAAGAAACCAATTTAGATCATTTTATTTTCATTTCTTTAAATTTGGAAGATACATTGACTTTTGAAGAAGCCAATACCAGTGCATGCGCTAATATAGTCAAGTGGGGTTGGGCGATAGATAAAGTTGGCAAAATATTCTCTAAGCACTACTTTTTAAATCAAATAATTATTAGGTATGAATTTTAGGTTTTTGGGACCCTATGATACGTAATACAATTGGATCCATTCCATAATGCCATGAAAAGAAGTTATAAAATAAGAAGAAAAGGTAAAAAAGTTTTTAATCTTAGATACAACAACCCTAACAATATTTATGTGTACTGTCGGATAAAAATGTAGAACCCTTCTAATTCTCTAATTGCAAATCCAATTGTCCTCTCATAATTGTGTAAAAAATAGTAATTAAATTCAGTACTATAAATGCCCTCACACATGACCCAATTCTCTCTTCTTCTTTTTTGTAACTATGATCAATGGGAATACTGGTGCCTCTTTTCCCATGGGCATCGACTAAATTCAGCATTAATAAGTCATGCGAAACTAACTTGGCCGGAGGTCATGAACAAAACATGTTGCAGTATACTTAACCGCTAGATTATAACAAGATCAAGATTTCCTTAATTCTTGCTCGAATTTGAGAGCCTCAACAAGTTGTAAAGAAAGTAATATATGAAGTGGGTCTTATAACATTTATTGATGTCTGTTTTAAACATGTTATAAATTATAAAACAGATAATAAAAAATACTGTAGGGCTTATTTCACGTGTCTATCTCTTTTACCGGAGACTTTCAATATCCCCGTTCAAACTTAGAGGGAATCGTTTTTCATTATAACAAGAGTTGCATTAAGAATCTCCTGATTAACAAGATTCGAACCTTTGGATAGACAAAACCAGCAACATTTAATTCTCCATACATACAAGTCCATAGAACCTTAGCACATGTTCAATATCTGACTATACGATATATATAAATATTTATATATACACATATGTATATATATGTGCTTCTAGTCTAAGTCTAAGGAGTTATACTAAATTGTAGTTTTCTAATAAAAAGAAAAAAAAGAAAAAAGAAGCATCTCGGTCATCAACCTTGGGATATGAATTGTATGATATGGAGGCACTAGAAAGACGAAAATAAAGCCCCCTGCAGTACCCTACTTGAAGGGTGCATTAACATTATTAATTACCACTGCTCAACCTGCATAGAGTATATATGTTGGTGAATCCATTACTTGAGCGGTGCGCAAGCAAGTGGGCATTACATATTATTCTTTTAATTAGAATTGAAATTGCTTAAAAATTTACCAATTCTAATATTTTATAAGGTTTAGATAGAGATAATATATGAAAATAATAAATATATGTTACATAAATTTTGTAGAACACTTTTAGACTGCGTTTAGATGTTGAGTTGAGCTCAATAGAGTTGAGTTCTTTATAAATAGTAGTGAATGGAGTTGTGTGGAGACCATCTAAACTGAGTTTAAAGTGTGTTTGGATGTTAAGATGAATTTAGTATTTTTTATGGAAAATTGAAAAAAGGTTATGGATCCCACTTATAAAGATGTTTTAAGTTGAAAAAGGTTGTGTGTCCCACTTGTAAGAAGATTTTGAGTTGGGATGAGTTTAGTAATTTGAGAGTTGGGTATTTAGATGTTAGACTAAACTTAAAATTAGACCCAGCTCAGCTCAGCTAAGTTTGAGAACTAGATGCAACCTTAGTCTTGTTTGGATACAAAAGTATTTCATCTCAACCCATCATTACAATTTTTTTAAATTTTTAGACAAAATATAATAAACAATTTAACTTTTTCAAATCTCAAAATAATAATAATATTAAAAAATAATATTTTAATAATATTTTATTTAACTTTTATCTCAACTCACTTCATCTCAACTCATTATCCAAAACCTAACTTAATCTTACGCAATTTATTTCCTGGGTAAGGTAATGATATTGGATTATTAATTATTGAAAAAGAATATTAATTTTATGTTTCCAATACCAATTTTTCCATTTTGCTACACAATTTTACATTTTAGTTACAAGAATTTTATTTTGTCAAAAGTATGTATTTATCAAATTAAATTTTTGTTTATTATAAAATATGGATATTAAATGGATTTAATTAACCTAATCAAAGTATTTTATCTTTTATACAAACGAATACTCTCTAATAATGATAATAATAATAATAAAATTCTGCATAGAAATCTTATACCACACACATCTACCTAATTAATATATGATTTATTATTTTTATCTTTCTATCTAAATATACATATATTTAAATATTAAAAGCGAAAAGCAAAAATGACAAATCATTTATTTATTAAGTAAAAGTGTGTAGAGTAAATCTTTCCTATATAATTTCACAATAAAAAAAAATGATAATTATAATGGTGGACTATACAAGTACTGCTCAAATTACAATCTCTTTAAAAAATTAAATAAATACGAGACATATATATATATAAAAGTTAATTAATTTCTTATTAATAAATTTTACTCTTTTAAAAAAATTTATATGCACATACCAACTAATTCTAGCATTACTCACGTACAAAATCAATTCATTCCATGCGGCGCCGCATGGCCCCCACCGGCCACCATACGGAAAATGTTGTCCTGTGAACTAGTCCGCACGTAAAACTTAAAAGATGTGCCTATTCCATTGCATTGTATTGTATCGTAGGTCCTAACCTTTTATGCCAAACTGGGTTTTGCGCCGTACAGATTCCGAGTTACATCCCGTTTGTATTGAAAAATGGATCCGTTTAGATGTTGAAATGAGTTGAATTGAGTTGAATTTAGATGATAAAATATTATTAAAATATTATTTTTTAATATTATTATTATTTTAAGATTTGAAAAAGTTGAATTGTTTATTATATTTTATGATAAAATTTTAAAAAGTTGTAATGATGAGAGATGAAATAAGTGTGGTTTGAAAACCAAACGAAACTCATTTTTTTCCGTTATTCCGTTATTATAATTTTTTTAAATTTTTATATAAAATATAATAAATAATTTATATTTTTAAATTTTTAAATTTTTAAAATAATAATAATATTAAAATATAATATTCTAACAATATTTTATTTAATTTTCAATTTTTATCTTAACTCATCTCATATTAACTCATTATCCAAATGACACCTACTTACCCACACGAACCTAACTCTTCCCCATTTTTTTTAAAAAAATTCTATTCATCATGTTCCTACACTACATACCACACTTATTTTAATTTTTTTTTCTCTTACCAAATATATAGTATATGGATGATGAGTAGAAAAATTCAATTAATTTAAGAAGAATATAACTAAATATAAAAAATAAAAATAATTGTAGTATATAGGGATGATGAGTAGCATTTTTTTTTATATAGTAGTGCACTTAGTGTTGTTCTAGGGTTATTATACCACATATTATTTGCATGGTATAATTTGATTTGTAAGTTTCAAGTTATATGATGTATACAGTAAAAAATTTCAAATAAAATTATTCTTTTTTTATTAATAATGTGACTACTCACATCGGTTCGCTCAAGACATAGGTCATGAAGTTTTGAGCAAATTTTAAGAGGAGAAATGCTTTAACTACAAATAGTAAAACTCATAAAAGTAAATTCACAAACTAATGTGATGACTTGATATAATATGTTAAATTGTAAAACTATTTTTATTATAAAATAGATCTAACGCGTTTCATATGAAACTATATAAGTTTTTAGCAATGCTAAATAGAGTCATGAGTTGTACAAATTTTGCATATTTATTTTGAAAAAGAGTAGGATTTATTATTAAAAAAATAATTATTTTATGAAAATATCATATTTATTCACTTTAAAAAAAAGAATATACGGTGCTTGCGCAACTCATAATTGCAAATATATTTCTCATAAGTTTTTAAATTTATTTTTGTAAACTATTTCATAATGGTAATACACTCTCTTTTAAGAATGTCTTCCACACACTATGGACACATATATACAGGCAGGTACGTCCAACCCTTCATCTGTGTCGTGTTTGTATCCATGCAATGGTATCATACCATACACAATAGACTGACTTTAAAATTTAGAAAAACGTTGGAATCAGTCTCCAGGGTTAAGTGTTGCGCAAGCGGCTGCTAATGTGGTAAAATGTTTTGAATTGTGTTTCTCTCTTCCAAAATTTCTCGCATCCTCATTGCTCACTTTTCAGACCAAAATTGTTTTCCTCTCTGCGATTTTTCTTTTCAGCCCTTCCCTCCCTCTCTGCGCCCTCTCTGCTCCTTCTCTGCTTCCTCACGAGAGCAATCTTTCTTTGTCCCCTCGAAGCCGCGCTTACGACCTCCCTTCATCTTCATCTACGCCCTCTCTGCATCCTCTGTGCTCCTTCTTTGATTCCAGCATTTTTCATGCAAGGAGTGGAGAGAATCCTCCTGATGGTTTTATGTGCCCAAGTGGATGGAAGGTCCTCGTTAAATATTATGAAAGCATGCAAGCTGAAGAGGCATCACAGCAGCAAGTTGTGTTTTCTACTTAGATCTAAACTAGAGTTTTTAGCTGATTAATTCCTTTTTCTTATTATTTTTCTTCCCCCCGCCACCGCGCATGTGTGATTTATGGGTTAAATGGAAAATTTACTGAAGAAGAGACCAAGCAACAACAGTGTTTCAAATTTAGTATGTGGGGTTGAGAATATTGGTGTTGGACGTCATTTTTTAAGCAGGATGCATGTAATGGATTTAAATTCTTATGAGAATCAATATATGCTAAATAAATCAATATATGTTTCCTCATATTCATACCCAACATAGTGTTGATCTCATTTTTCCAGTACTCTTGTTGTATGGATCAAGACATTCACCACTTCACGAGGTGCACAACACTTGATCTTTCCCTTTTGGTTCTTCTGTTTCTCATGCTCTGCTATTAATAGCCATATAAATGAAGAAAAACATTGGAATCCCCGGGCAACTAATTCCCGCATTTCTTGTTCTGGTTTTCTCCTTTTTTTTTTTTTAATTGATGTGGCATTGCAACGTTGGGCCGATTGCACACCGACTGCCCCTAGCAGAATTGTAAAATTTAATCCATGCCGTAGAAACTAGTTCCATTACCCAAAACCTGAAATGACACAAACCAAATAAGGGGAAAGACAAGGAGAAACTTTACGTTATGGTCGGGAAGAAAACTCTTTCAATATTCAAGCCTGTGAAGTAGTGATCATGGCCCCTCCTCCAAGCGTCGGGAGGAAGGGGCACGTGGATCAGTTCTCTCTTAGAGCATTCACATCCGGTGCTCCAAAGCACCAGATTCCCTATAATTTAAGATTTATTTTAAGGTTTTGATCAAAATATTCCCTATATCCGAATCTCTATTTTAGAGAAAGTGTTTAGGAATGAACAGTGGTTCCCCAAATATAGAAAATCACTATTCATCCCCTAAGCCATTTTTTATTAATATTTTATTCTAACACATAAAATAAATTTTTCTTCCCATAATCTACATGACTTTCTCTCATACTCATATTTGTTATTGTTTTAAATAATAATTTTAAAAATAATTTAATTAATTACGAAAATATTAAAAAAATAATTATAAAAATATTATCATATCCACAAAAAAAATTTTTAATTTTTGTTTAAAATATTCACTACAGTAATAGTTCAAAATATAAGAAAAAATATTGAGTAATTAAGTTTGTAAATGGAAATAAGAGAAAAATATAATAATAGAGAAATAATAAAGAAATATTATTTTAATAGAATAGAGAAATGATAGAGAATGAGATGTAGAAGATTTTTAAAAGATGAGTAAAATTTAAGAAAAAGTTTTAAGAAATATACAGTTAAATTATAGAAAATTTTATGTGGAATAGGATATGAATGCTCTTACTGGAGAAGCTAGGTTTTTATTTTTTTATATAAATATATCAGTTTTTTCTACAATGTCGGTGCTGCCTTATAGAAGAAAAAGAATAATGGAGGGTAAAGTGAATTAAATCTAGTTTTTGACACCATGCAGCAATATTATTCCAACGTCTGGAATGTAGTAGGAAGATGGTTGGCGTCATATACAACATTTCAAGTCATGCGGAGAAAGGTGGTGCTCCTCTTCCATTAGCCAAGCAATGTGAGGTGGGTTGGCCCCACACACGCGGTGTAGAAGGTGGTGCTCCTCTTCCATGTGAATGCCCACTATACACACACAGTGACACACCAATATTTATACATATTACATCATTTAAAACTGAAGACAAGGTCAGGTGCCTTCAAAATAAAGGAAAGTTTATAGCCTATAGGCATGGGATATAGGGCAAATATGAGTTTACTCATGAGATTATTAATGCTAATTAATTAGAAGCATGCAGACATATCATGATCACTGTAAGAAGCCAGGTTAACGAAAGTTATGTTACCATATACAAATCACTGTTAGTTATCTCTATACTTCGTATGAAAAGCAAAGATCATATAAACTTTAATTATGTTAATTCAATGTGCATGATTTCGATCGATAGCTCAAAATATAACCGATATTAGTTTCACTTATGTTAACGTCCGCATGAACTTGCACCAACGATTTGTTTGTGTTCTCAAGCCACGAAAAATAAAAAACTAGAGGAAATACATATATAATGCTACGCAAGCCAATGGTGTGAAAAGGATGTTAGTGAGTCTGGAAATCCAACAAACACTTAGGATAAGGAAAGTTGGGTGCATACAAGATCTGGCTTAACAAATTGCCTTTGCCTTGCATAAATGTGGGTGACAGCGAAAGGTCACTAGTGGCCGAACTGCTAGAATATTGAGTGTAAACTTGTGTTGGACCACCTTGTGGGACTCCCTAGTATCATTTCCATGTGCATCAACTATACTACTCTTTGTAAAGAAGATGCGCTTTTGGACCCCATCTAGTTCCTATATATAGCCACCCTCCCTCACATTCTAAGTCATTCCCTTGGCATTCCAAGAACTTCCCATGGCTGCACACAAAGTCCTTAGTGTGGTTTTCTTTGTTTCATGTGGCTTAGGTATTTGTTTTGCGACTAGATCCCTCTTCACACTTGAAGGTGGAAATGTTCATGTTGGCTATGATTCAATTGTCCATCCAATTGTAGGAGAACATGGCGCAACTGGTTACGGAGGTGGTGCTGGTAGTGGGGAAGGTGGCGGTGCAGGATATGGAGCTGCAGGTGGACATGCTGGTGGCGGCGGCGGCGGTAGTGGAGGTGGCAGTGGAGCTGCTTATGGTTCTGGAGGTGCTGGGTTTGGAAGTGGCAGTGGAGAAGGAGGTGGCGCTGGATATGGTGCGGGAGGAGAGAGTGGTGCTGGTTATGGAAGTGGTGAAGGAGGTGGTGCTGGTAGTGGGGAAGGTGGCGGTGCAGGATATGGAGCTGCAGGTGGACATGGTGGTGGTGGCGGTAGTGGAGGTGGCAGTGGAGCTGCTTATGGTTCTGGAGGTGCTGGCTTTGGAAGTGGCAGTGGAGAAGGAGGAGGCGCTGGATATGGTGCAGGAGGAGAAAGTGGTACTGGCAATGGTGGAGGAGGTGGTGGTGGGAGCGGTGGAGGCGGTGGAGCAGGTGGTGCAGGAGGAGCACATGGAGGTGGGTATGGTAGTGGTGCAGGAGCCGGTGGAGGTTCTGGGAGTGGAGTTGCTGGTGGTGGCGGAGGAGGTGGCTCTGGTGGTGGTGGTGGTAGTGCTGGAGGCGCACATGGAGGTGGTTATGGGGGAGGTAGTGGGAGTGGAGAGGGTGGTGGACATGGTGGCTACGCCCCTTGAAGCTTCCTTCTCACTACTATCATTAATTATGAAAGGAGTATGCGTTCTTACTCTAGTATGAACAAGAGAATAAGTTTATGGTAAGTGTGAGAATGCTTATTAATTTATATAACTTCTAAATATTGAGCTATGAGCGGAGAGAAATGCTTGCAAGAAATTGTTATATGTAATTATAATGATTCTGCATTGTTCTTGTTCTGTTTTTAGATTATGCCAGTTGAGTGCGTTGGAGTGGTACTTCTTAATATCAACCTGAGTCTTCATCATCACTTGGCCTATTCATTCATGACATCCATAATTAACCTTATCGCTAATGATAGAGAAATTGTTAGTCTTTGCAAAAGGCATGATATATAAGAACGTATGGAAGTGTAAAACAAAGAAAAATCCCGATCAGTAGCTAGATCTAGCTATGAAGCCCAATGCAACCTTTTCTACATTAATTTGAATATTACACTAATTAGTATATACTTTTTAACTCGTGAAAGTTAATAGATCACAACGTCTTGTTATTCATGGAAGGTCAAAAACAAAAATTAATGAAGACGATCTTCTTCATCTTGATACTCTCTCATTTTTAATCACACTTGGTAATGCGACACATTTCAAATGATCAGAGCTATTTTAATAGTTGATAGGAGATGCTACGTAAAATGTGAAACATCACCATCATGCATGACAAGGAATAACAAGTTAAGGAAAATTATTGCTAAAATTAAAAATAAACGATGAAACAAGAAAATGTTGAATTGTCCTTTGGGTTTGATGTTTCCTACCATCGTCGAGTTAATATAAATGGTTAAATTTCCCAACCATATTATTTTGATTTTTGAAACGTAAATACAGTATAGATCATAACCTATAATTATTGAGAAAATATTTTGGCCATATAATTGGAAAATTACAATATTATACAAGGGAATATAGAAAGACATTCATTATTTATAGGAGGTCTTTTATATCTTTTGAAGTTTTGGTACTGATATTGCTGGCGTTTCGCCTGGAGTACTGCTCTCTGCGCATTCAATCACAGGCGGGGGGCCTCTCGTATCATGTCAACCCCACCATCTTCCTTCATCATCATCATCATCATATTACATGCAAGTTTTTTGGCATAAAACTCCCTGTCCTTTCTCTGATTTCTGTAACCATGTATGCAACACAGAGCAGCCAACTTCTAATTAGGGTCCAAAACAAAGAAACCTTATAGTACTATATTAATGAACAAAAAGCAAACCGTTCCTAAAATACATAGATATATATATATATATATATATATATATATATATATATTTCTCTTAAAAATCAAATATTGTCATGTTAGCGATACAGAATATGTGTGTGACATCCCGTATGATAAGGATAAGGGTGGGCGGTGTATGAAATCTCACATTGCTCGAGAATGATAAGTTTTTGCTCTTTATAAGGTTCCAATGTGGTTCTAATTATATCATTGATTAGTTCTTTTGAAGTATAGACCATGTGATTTAAGCCTTCTATTAAGGTTTTAAAAATGATATCAGAGTTTATCCCAATAAAAAATATGAGACTTGAGTCGTGCCACTTACAATGGACAAGCCCAACTAGGACGTCGGGAATTTAAGAGAAGTAAATTGTGATATCTCATACGATAAGGATAAGGGTAGGTGGTGTATGAGTTCCCATATTATTTGAGAAGGAGAAGTCCTTACTTTTTATAAGGTTCTAATGGAACTCTAATTATATCATTAACTAATCATTTTCGAATATAGACCATGTAGTTTAAGCCTTCCATTAGGACGTTATAACGTGTTCTTCCAAATCAGCTTATGAATTAATAGAAGAACTCTGACGCCTCCATCTTAAAGTACTTATACAAGAGCATACCTATCGAACACCACCCATGTCGCTTGGAGGCTCGGGATTTGATCAACCACCGTCAGTCGATGGGGATAACCCATTACAAGCCTTTTTTGCAGCACAACCTATATAACAGAGTATAGTTGCATAGATTGACTGCATGCTATAAAGATTAACTAAGTTTGTTACTAATCTAAATTTTCAGAAAGTATATAAAAGTTATACCAATAACTACAACAGAAGCAATGATTATTAGAAGTGAAAGAAAAAAAATTATAGGAGGCAGCTTAAGAGTTGAAACTTTTACGTGCCTTGTATTTTCTGCAAAGCTCAGCGGCTGCTTGAAGTTGTTGAAACTCGACGTCACTTCGCAACTCACTTTTCTCGTTTGCACCAGATAATTCTTCGCAACTCACTTTTCTCGTTTGCACCAGATAATTCATCGAATTGCAAAGCCCAAACACTATGCCATTTATGGGAAATGACTAGAAAAAGCCCAAGTAAATTAGCAGTACTGTTAGAAAGAAATCTAAGCTAAACAAGATTTTGGAGAGATGATGGAGCAGCGTTTCTTGAATTTTTATAATCTGCATAAACAGCAGTACTTTTAGAGAGACAAAGATAAGATGCAACTTACTTCTAGCATGGAGCCATGGCATTATGCCAAAGAGAGTGACGACACAACAAGGTACACTAACATTCTCAATAGCCCATTTTAGAGGCTCAATGGTGAATGCTTTCGTCGCATCCATCACTATGACTACATTTTCAAGAATAGGATGGATCGCCGACTTCGACTCTGAGCCGGAGTCTGGTGTCTCATCCAATCTAAAATGGTTTAACAAAACGCTCACCATAGAAAGGAAGAGAAAGAAACGGAGAGCGGCGTGGTGGAGCACTTTTGTAGTCCTTAAATTGGTGCTTCCTGTTTGTCTTGAGAGGAAAATCAAAATAGCGATGGATACAAACGAGAATGTTCATCAACATGCATTGACATGAACGATGCTTTCCCAGCGAATTACATATTGTACTTCCAAACTACTTCCAAAGAACCTGTATTAATTGCAAAAATGTCGGGTTTATCAATTTTATTGAGGAACGGTTTGGAAGGTAAAATGAGATAAAATAATTTTAGATGAAAGTTAAAAATTGAATAAAATATTATTAAAATATTATTTTTTAATATTATTATTTTGATATTTGAAAAAACTAAATTGTTTATTATATTTTGTGTAAAAATTTTAAAAAATTATAATGATAAGATGAGATGAAACGAAACGAAACACTTACATCATTCAAACAAGGCCCGAGAGAGATTGCAAAATTGCGACCAACTTTTCCAACTACTTAATTAAAACATTGATATTTAATCAAGCCTCAACCAGAAAATGGTTTGATGAAATTTTGACAGTAGGTCACTAAAATACTTGATACAGAGAGCAGGAGAGTTAACTGAGTTTATGAACTTACAAGATCAAAAATATAGAAACTGACAAATATAATGAATCTCAAAATACATGCACTACAGAACACCAGCCTGTCCCAAGCTAAGAGTTCTAAAAATGTTGTTTTTGTCTTTTCAAATAAATTTATACTGAAAGGCATTTTATATCCACTACATATTTAGCAGGTAATTTGACAAACTCTCTCTCTTTCTTTTTTCTTTTGGGTTCCCCGACACAATGCTAGCATCATACGATTCTGTCCTGAAGATCTGTAATTAAAGTGGACGCCAATGAACTGAGTTTCTTCCCGGTCTCTCCGGCAATATTTTTCAGGCTGGAAATATCCTGTTGTGCCTGAAGAAGAAAGGGGAAAAGCCACCCAGCGTCAATGCAGAAATAGTGCAGCAATCTATAATTTAACTGGGTGAGAAACAAAGCCAAGGGGAAAAAACTAAATTTAGGACAACAAAAAATTACATTTCGGTAAATCTCTCAATCTGGTCAAGAATAAAATAAACTTGAAAGAGCAGTGGAGTTGCAAATCCTACCTGGAAAGAGAGTCGGTTGATGAGGTCACTAGTAAGATCAATTGAGGAATGATCTGTGCTGTCACCAAAAAGATCAGAACTGGAGATGGCAGTTGAACCCTGTAACATTTAAATGATGAACAAGGGTCGGAATTCCTATATCTTAGTAAGGTACATGCAACTTCATGAAAACAAAAAAATCATAGTTACAAATTTTCATCCATTTTCAAAGCATAAAATTTCAAGCATTAGATCAATAACTTCACATCAGGGAATTTCACACAGTCGATTCACCATTATGGATTTAAATGATAATGTATCTTCTTCTTCTTTTTTTCTCATTATTAATTTATCATTTCCCAAGTCATGTTATTATCAAACAATTTCCAAGTATAAAACCATGAAAATTTAGCTTCATCAAAGTTCAGAAATAAGCTTTACTTTATGATACAATACTATTTTTCATATCCCCTTTTGGTCAAGATTAGGTCGGCATTATGCAGAAAGGTGCAGGATAATGGTTTATACTAAAAAAACAAGATTAAGAATTAAAAAAACATGAAAAGAACTGTGTCGAATCTCTATTCGGTAGATAATTATCAGCATGTCTAGTTGAGGATACATACTGAGAACTTCTGCAAAGATACTTGAGCACCTATATCAGTAGGGTTGCTCTGATCACCAAAGAATTGTGCCGACGAAATAGATTTTGCATTCGAGAATTTCTTCCTTGCTTCATCAGTTTCCTGAATCTGATAGCAATAGTAGTTTAAGTGAAGAAACCCACACAAAGAAACCCACAGTTTAAAATAGTAGACTGAAACAAAACATATTATGATCTGCAAGACATGACATGGGTATGTGTCTAGAAGGATAATGACAAGAGCATGCCGTAGACAATTGAAGGAATTACAACTGACCCAATGTAACGCCCCAATGGAAGATCTAAGCCACATGACCTATACTCCAAAAAGACTAGTCAATGACACAATTGGAGTCCTATTGGAATCTTATAAAGAGCATGAACTTCACCTTCCCAAACAATGTGGGATCTCATACACCAAATACCCTTATCCTTATCATATGGGGTATCACAATCTACCCTCCTTAAATTCCCGAAATCCTCGTTGGGTCAGTCCATCGTAGGTGGCACAGCTCAAGTTCCACATTTCTGATTAGGATGAGCTCTGATACCATTTGTAACCAATGTTTTGAATACTGTACCAGATGTCGTACCGGTCAAGGCACTAGAACGAAATATTTTGGTACCGGTACCGTTTCGTGTACCGTTTCGGGATAATCGATATATGAATAAATTATATATATATGTATATATCTATAAATTATATTTCAAAATAATAGTTTATATATGAATAAATTATATATAAATATATAGATATATAAATTATAAATAGCCTAGTCTGAATTGGGGGTCAAAAAATGAGCTTGTAGTTTAAAAAAATAAAAAATTAAAGTTCGGCCAGTACGAAACATACAAAAAAAATGTTCTGAATTCAGTGTAGATTTAACTCGTGGATTGGTGCCGACATGTCATGAAAGCAGTACATTGTAAACGACTTGGAGAGGACCATTATTTCTTCTTGGTTTTTTAGTTTTCTTTTTTATGTCGTGGAGCCTCTTCAAGGCAGGGGCCTTTCAGGCTCCCCCCTGTAGAGTAAAACTTAGATACCCATTTATCTATGGAAACTCCTAGTGAGGAATCAAACCAAGGATGTCAGAATTTAAACCTCAACCCAAGCCCACCCACCCTTTGACAACTAGACTGCACCATGATGGGTAGGAGAGGACCGTTCTTATGGAAGAGGTAAGTTGGAGACAAATCGAGAGCACTTTAGTTGAGAAAGTGGGACGGGATTACTAAATTTTTCCAATGGTTGGCTAATTCAAACATGAGGAATAACACCATTGAATCCCTAGTGGTCAATGAATCTATCTATTTGGACTCCACAAAATTAAGGAGCATAGTGTGCAATTTTCCACCTCTTCGAGATTGAGTGGGTGGTGGTATTGGCTTGTTGCATAGTGATCTAGAATATAGCTCCTCTGTAAAGAAAATTTCTAATGATTTCTAAGCAGCTGGTAGAAAAAATTAAGCCGCATTTAATAATAGAAAAAGTTAATTTTAATGATAAGTTTGGTGGAAGAGCCAACAAAGTGATCTAGATGTGTGCCTGTATCAATGTGTTTAGGGGAGGTGGGTTGAACTCTCTGAGTCTTTGCATCATAACCCAGAAAAGGATAGGAGTAGAAACCCTTCTTTGACCTCTGCATTTTCTAGTTTTTTTTATTTTCACATCCTATGATATTAAGAAGATGTCAAGGAGATGAACATTGTCTGCACAATATAAGTCATGTCATGCTAATCATAAAAAAGAGTTCCAACAATTGCACACATATTTTGCTAATCATAAGGCATACTTGCACTTTTGAGGAATTTGAGCCAGCTTTCCTTGGAAAACCACTGTCCATTCCGAAATCTGCAAAGAAGCTTGATGACTTTGGTGGGACTACATGGCTGATCATATGTGGCCCACTAGAGCTATTCTCAGCAGACTGGACATTGTCTACATATTCAAAGCGCTTAGCAAGAGATAAGCCAGCTGAAGGAGAGCTCTTTGTTGAGGAAACTGGAATAACTGGTTCCTCAGGCTTCTGGTCGTAGAGATTTTCACTTGGCTGCATTTGGAAGAGATTATGTAAGATAAAGCACTTTAATAAACCCAGGATAAGCGAGCAGCAGATAGTAGACCACGAAATACTTTTAAAGTTGTTCATAAAATTGCAACAATAAATTAATCCACCTTAGTAGTAAGCTTTCTAGCACCAAGTCCCCCCGTCTTTCCAATTTTCTTTGCACCAAGTGGCTTCTTAACAGCATTGGTAACAACTGCATGAGGGGCTTTAAGTGACGCAGAGGTATCAGGTACTTCTTGCCTTTCCAAAGAGTTTGCTTTTGGAGCTTCAATTGTCTTGACATCAGGGAGTCCATTTTCAGCTTGTGCTGACTGACAAGAAACAGGCGATGATATTAAACCTGTCTCTTCTGCCGTACTTTTAGCAACTTCTTTTGAGAGTATCTGCCTATATAAGTCAGCAGCTCTTGATGTATACTTAGCCTCAATTTTGCCACCATCAGTCCATCCATGCTGCTTAAAGAAAACCTGTGCACGGTTGTTTCCCCCAAAGCTCATCACTTTCAGCTGCTCAGGAGTCCACGAGTCTAAGTTTGTAGACCTATATGAAAGAAAAAAAAAATTGATTATATCTTACTAAATTTACAATTTTGTTAAAAATAAAGATGTCACCCAGAGAAATTGTAAACAAGAAGTGATATGCACAATTGATGACTCTAAACTTTGACATGCATTCCATTTCACCCATGGTAAAGACAAGAGAAAACTGACCACACAGCATGAGAAGCAGTCACGAAGTGTACATGTAAAAGATGTAACAATAACCACCAAGTAAATTATCCCAGTTCCTTTCTTTTCATCATTAAGTCTCATAAAAAGAGAAAACCAACGTATGCCATCTGTTCAATCCTAACTCCATCGACATTTCCTCAATTAAATTACACCTCCTAAAGCAGATCATACACCTTTGAAATTCTAGATCCAACTTTGCTTCCACATCTTTGCATATAAGTTTACCCAATGGCCAAGTAATCACCAAATCGCATCCAAGAGCATGAAGCTTTTTAGATAGAATTAATAACAGTGCACACATTTTTCTGAATCAATTGACAGAATTAGCCACACCAATGCATATAAAAGATAAAGGGGCATGTCGGACGCCGAGTCATCACCATAAATCTTTCTTTCTTGCTATTTAATAGAAAATTAAGAAATGGCTTTCGCTAATCCAATGAACACGGAAAGGTGCCTACTTCATTATATAACGAGAGAATAAAAGTCACCGCCTATAACTTCTCGAGCATACTCATATATAATTACACAAATAACAAACAAAATGTATGCTAATTCACAGCCGAATCAAATTAGAAAGCTTAACCACACGACCCAAATCAACTATTCGAACACCAACAACAGAACAGATCTCCAAAAAATATAGAAAACCAAGTTGAAATTGATACCTGACGAAGCTGATGTGGACGCCGAGGCTGCGATGCACGGCAGAGCAATCGATGCAGAGGAAGATCCCGAAAGTCACTGACGCCCAAGTAGGGTTCTTTGCATTACAATCGAAACACATCTGAACTCACAAATAAAACCCAAAAGAAAAAATAAAAAATCAAATCCCATTTCAGAATTTCGGGATCTGAATCAGATCCAACGAAAAGAAACCCAAAAATAGAATGTAAATGGAAAACGAGAAATAACCTTATTTTCTGACTTAGCTTTCAGTTTTCTGAAGACAGCGTTCTTGTCAGAGAACCCATCCAACGCCATGGCACGGGGAGAGGGAGGGAGAGAGAGGAAGAGACTCAGGGGGTGCACGAAATTACAAATCGAACACCCTCCTGAGGAGAAAATCGAAAGGAGGCGAGAAATATAAGTGAAGCCGCAGATTTGATTTCTTTTTCCGTTAATTATTTTTCCTTTCTTTAGACCACAGCGGAGGAATTCTACCGGGGTCCCGTTTTGGTCTCGGAGTCCGTGGGCAACGTCTTTAGGTTATGTTTGGAAAATATGTTTTATTAAAAATTCTCATCTTCATCTCATCTCATCTCTACACTTTTTCAAATCCCCATGCAAAATATAATAAATAATTCAACTTTTTCAAATCTCAATATAACTTTTTCAAATTCCAATTTAACTTTTTCAAATCTCAAAACTAAAAAATAATATTTTAAACTTTAAAACAAAACACAAAATTCTCATCTCACCTCCCAAGCATAACCAGACTTTAATAAAAAAACATGTTTTATTTATTTTTTTATTATTATTTATTTTAATATAAAAATAATATTACAAATACCATTATATCTATTATCAACATACGTATTATTTTAAAAATAAAATTCCATAATAATAGTTTCTATTTTTTATTTACAATTACTTTTACTTCCAAAAGTGTGGTTGTGAAAAGGAAGGCAGTGAAAATGGAAGTAAAGCTTTAAGCCGTTTGGATATATAAATATTTTTCATTCATCTCATTTTATTATTATTAAATTTTTAAATTTTTATATAAAATATAATAAATAATTAAATTTTTTTAAATTTTAAAATAATAATAATATTACAAAATAATATTTTATTTAATTCATCTAAAATCATCTTATCTCATCTCATTATCCAAATAAATCTATTTTTTCAATATTTTTTGTACAACATGAGGATTTTTTTAATTTCAATTGTAGAGAATAAGAATAATTTAAAATTTTGGAAGGATGGCTGAGATATTTAAAAACTTTCGATTTTTTTATTTTTAAAAATTTATTAAAGACAATTGAGATAGTGTTTTAAAAAAATTATATTTACAAATCATAACATATATCTATCAAAGTATCAAAGTATTTAAATGACATAATTTGATTTAAAAGAAAAATTATAAAATTTGAATCTTATATCTTATTATTTAAATAATTTAAACGATATGTTCTACACATAAATATTTTTTATGAAATTTATATATTTAATTTTGTAATGGTGCCACGTGTAGAAAGAGTCAAGTGGCTGCTGCGCCAATAATCGGGTAGTGGAAGGCGATGCGGGAACTATTATCACCGAACGCTAACTATCTGTTGGTGAGATGGTGAAGCCGTACCAACCAAACCCATCACCAAGTAATTCTTTCATAAATCATCGCGAGGATGCAGACTAAGCCCAACCCATGTTTTCTCTAGGTAGTATGTAGGATCCAAGTGGTTTTAGACTCTAGGGCCTGTGTTTGGGTTCGATTCTCGGCCCTTTTTGCTTGCTTTTGCAAGTCAGCTCAACCTGAGGTTCTCTCATAATTATTATAATTATTACAACATTTTGCATCCTAAGTATCGTGAGTTATGATTTCAATATTCTTATATATACACTTACTTTGATATCACCCAACTTAATATAATAGTTCTCATAATAATTTCCATTATAAGTTTTAATACACTTTGTCACTTACTTTAGGCCCAAGATGCGTGCCCCAGGCGGGGTTGGCAAGCATTTTCCAACAAGTTTCTATCATGCTTTCTTATTTCATTAATGTTGTTGTAGTATAGTGGTAAATATTCCCACCTCTCACGTGGGTGACCCGAGTTCAATCCCCGGTGTAAGGGAGTGTTTCCCCAACCCATAGAATGTCATAAGCCCAGGCATTAATGGGGGATTCACTAGAAAATAAAGTATGAGAGAATGAGAGGGGATAAGAAGGAACTAAAGCAGGGGATGTAAGGAGAGGAAAAGTAGGAAAGTGACATAAAGTAAGGTGTAAGGTGTCATGAGAGATAAGGAGGGAAGTGACTTAAAACAAGTGAGGGGCAGAAGATAAAGGGAAGGAGGAAACCTATGGAGGGGGACTTTTTTTCAACATTTTCTTCACTTTTGGGATTTGATCTTTTGACTTCTTCGAACTTAGCGACTTCTTCTTCATCCAGAGAACTCCAGAGAGAACTGATTCTCCATAAAATAGCTCTACTGCTTCTATTGTACAAAGAGAAAGGAAAGGCTACTAGAGATTGTAAACAAGTTTATTATAGTAGAATCTCCCCTCCCCAAACCCCCATAGACGTAGGTCTCGTCCCTAACCACGTAAAATCTGCGTGTTCATCTATTTATTTTTTGCATTTAAATATTGTTTATCGCCATGAATGTATGAACCGACACCGTAAGCCACACGGAACCACTACCGGGGGCACACATAAAGCACCAATCGAGACCCATCTTTGAAAATCTGAGTTGCCGGAACTTGGCCCAAGGGCGTGCGAAATACAACATCAAAAGTGGCGCCGTCTATAGGATTGTAATAGATCTTACGTATCCTTTGTATGCTAGCGGCAACCCGTTCATGGCGACTCGGAAGAGACACAAAGGAAGTCATGGAGAAAAGGTTGAAAATCATGGAAGAATGTTGATGAAATTGACCGACGAAGTGCAAATGCTTCGCAAAGAAAACAATATATCGGAGGAACAGATGAAAATCTTCCAGAGAAGAGACCTCAACCTTTCGACCATTATTTTTATAAAAATACTACTGCAAAAGAAATGGATGAGTGAACTTTTCCTCGCCCAAGCAATCAAGTGCACATGCACTTAAGTGCTTTCCATGCACATAAAGCCGGGCACAAAGGTTGTGATTGCATTGCGTGTGCTTTACAATACAGTTGGAAAATACTGGGGGCATACACGGTTGTACAGAAGCCGGGAACTGGGCATTTAAGTGTATAGTGCCATGCACATTCAAGACCACAATGCCATGCACAGGTGCACTCTCGTGCGCAAAGAGGGCCCCGCGCCACTACATCGTGGAGTCCGTTGACCCACCGACAACCACCACGTGGGTTGTCGGTGATTTCTTCCTGACACATGCGGCCCCCACCCGCGAGCCGTCCTACCCATCTGAGTCGCGCACATTGGTGCATGAAAAGGCACCTGTAAGCCATGGCCATGTCGTGGCGTAGCCAAGGGGTTGCATCAGCGGTCACCAATAGTGTCATCGGGGCCGTCTATCGCTATGGTGGCGGCCATGAAGCACACCTAAAGTTCTCCACGGCCTAGCTCTGCCACAGTGCAACAAGACACCAGCGACAGCCACCCACTAGATCACTGGCATCATCTGCCATCCCTGCGGTGGTCCCTGACCACCTCCTTCCTGCAGGATCCTCCCCGTGCTAACTACATGCACTGGAGAGTGTCAGCAAGAGCTCCTGGGCCCAGGCCCACCATGGCTTGACAGATCTACCGGAAGCCACCTAGAGACTTTCTGGCGTCCCCTGCCACCTCTGAGGAAGTCGCCAACTACCTCTCAGCTTTGCTACAGACGACACCTACAGCAGTTTGGGCTCCACAGCCCTACACAATGCTATGGTCCTCCCTAAACGGTCATGCACAGTGGACAAGGCTCCACGACCTCCACTCATGGGCCTATACTCCACGGCCTCCATGAATGCGGACTTTCCACAACCTAATGGACTCTACGCGGTCAACAATTGACCTCCACAACCCTCTCCCCGGCTCCTCTCCACAACCGTTACTTACTTCGCGACCAGTACATCCAACATCCATGGCTCATCGGCCAACCTCTCCGTGATGCCTCTCCACGGCCCTTTTCAAAGGCCAGAGGATGCACTCCACAGTCTCTCTGCATGGGCTTAACGGATACTACGCAGCCACTCCATGGCCTCACCTCTACAGCTCCTCTCCATGGCCATGCAATGTGGCCAAGCACAACGAATCCCTCTCCACGACCAGATAGCAACAGGAAATCACTCCTCAGCCGTGCTCAATGGCACGTCGGCCCATTACTTCTCGGACAGCACACTCCTCAGCCATGCACGTCGAGTGGAACTCCTCAACCAGTGCACTTGGACAGCTCCTCGGTCCTATTTGTCGACTAGTACACACAGTCTTCTTCTCACCTGCATGCAGCAATGCACATCGGCCAGAATCTTTCAACTAAGGACATCACGATCATGCATGGTCACGCATAACGAGCACGTGGCCCCCCACCTTACTCATTGGACAGCATAACGATAGTACACGATCAGGGGAAGATGAACAAATCTGAAGACAAGGGACTTTCCCAAAAAAAGAAAAAATAAAAATGGAAGCGGAAATAAAAATGAAGAGTAAGGAAGAAATGAAATGACAAAACAATTGCGGGCAATTTTGGATAAGTAACAACGAGGGAAAAAAAAAGCCAACATGGCAACTACACGTTCCAGTTTGTCTTCTTCAAAACTTATGTGAATTTTGTTTTACTAACGTAATTATTTATTGTGGTGTGAATTTTATTTTGTTCGACTTGACATTGCAACAACATAACCAACCAAGCTTCATCAACAAAGTCAACTCTACTAAACGGGAACTCCATCAACAACTTACCTCTCCACAAGGTGAAAGGGATGAATGCAATGCCTAAAGGCTGCACTACCTCTCTCGTGGAGGAGTGTGGGTCAGTACTTGGCCATCTGAAGATAAAAATTTACTTTCCTCGTAGGAGTCAACAGGCAGACGAGAGCGGGTCTAGTAACATACTGCTGGAACAACTTACCTCCCACTGGACACCATAGGTAAAGGTCGGCCCGAGGATGGCCTCATCCCTCCTGCGGAGGAGAGCGGGACCGGCATACGACCCTCCCAAATACTTACTCCGACCTCCACTACAAGTGAAGAGTGAGTCTAGCACCAGCCTGACTCAAAGTATTACCATTCCCTGTGATGTTAACGAGCGGGAGTAGGTCTAGTTACAAATTTTCCAAACAACCTACCTCCCCTGCGGGGCCAAAAAGGGAAAGATTGGCCTGAGGATAGCATTATCCCTCCCGCGAAGGAGAGCGGGACCAGCATACAACCCTCCTTAATAAATTACCACGACTCCCATCATAGTGAAGGAGCGGATTGCTCTACTTACAACCCGAAAAAGTTATCTCATTGAGGAAGAAAAATGGACAGGCTAGCTTGAGGTAGCCCGACCCTGCCGAAATGGAGAGCGGGCTTGAGTCTTACGACTACCCGAAGAAAGGAAGTTCCACGGAAAAGAAGCAAAATGATGAGAAGAGAAGCCGCACAGAGCATCGGCAAACAAAAAGCATACAGAGAAGGTACAATCGGATACACATATTTACTTTATTACTCAATGCAGAGTTACAAAAAAAATGGAAAAAGTAGTAAGAGTATGAGAAAAAATACAACAAGGAAAAGCACGAAAACAACACAAAACAAAATATGGAAGCGGTATAATAAGCAATGTGCAAAAAATAAGAGTGTAGGGGAAACTGGAAATTATATGCGGGAAGTACACAGTCAAGTACACAAAGTGATTTTATGCGAGAAGTCTCCTACTTACCTTTCCGTGAGGGTCAACAGGTAGGACCAACCAAAGGGCGGCTTGGCCTGACTCACGGTGAAGTGTGGGTTTAGTCTTTCGACTGCCCGACATTACTTTAGAGACAGCGCCGCACGACCGAACACCTTCTACTTACCTTAGGGCGGCCCAGCCTGCCTTACGGCGAAGTGCGGGTTTAGTCTTTTGACTACCTGACATTACTTATATCAGCAAGATCTTCATCTATTAAATATTTTGTCAGCGAAATCTTCTTCTACAAAATATTTATCGGCGAAATCATCTTCTGTAAAATATTTATCGACGGAGTCATCATCTACTAAATATTTATCAGCAGGATCTTCATCTGCAAATATTTATTAGTGAGATCTTTATCTATGAAATATTTATCAGCACGATCTTCATCTACAGAATATTTATCAGCATCTGCAAATATTTATCAGTAGAGTCATCATCTACTAAAATTTATCGGCAGGATCTTCATTTACAAATATTTATCAACAGGATCATCATCTACTAAATATTATTCGGCGGGATCTTCTACAAAATATTATTTAGCGGTGGAATGTCTATCAAAATGAATTTTCGCAGACGGACACTATCACTCTTATAATGCAGGAATGAAAAAAAAACTAAGGAAAAGTGGTAAGACAAAGTAAAAGGAAAGACGAAAGGCTCGACGGGGTACAAAATAGGAGTGACTAAGAAAAATGTGGCAAAAAAAAGGGGCAAAATGAATGCGGCTAAGGAAAATAGGACTGAAAGGAAAAAGACGGCGAAAGGAAAAATATAAGTAGATGGGAAAGGCGACCAAAAGAAGAAGAAAATGTTAAGAAGATTAAAGGAAGTCGGAATGGCAGAGCGACAACATAAAGGCTTGGCGGGGTAGAGCCCCACCTAAGGACTGACCAGCGAGAAAAAACAAACTATGAATTTCCATCAGACAAATCCGATGAAATTGGCGAGGTAATGTAAGGGGGTTTTTCCCGGCCCACAGAGTGTCATAGGCCCAGGCATTAATTGGCGACTCACTCAAAAATAAAGTATAAGAAATGAGAGGGTACAATAAGGGACTAAGGCAGGGGGTGTCAGGAGAGGAAAAGTATGGAGGTGACATAAAGTAAGGTGTAAGGTGTCAGGAGAGAGAATGAGGGAAGTGACTTAAAGCAAGTGAAAGGCAGAAGATAAAGGGGAGGAGGAAACCTATGGAGAGGGACTTTTTTTTTTACATTTTCTTCACTTTTGGGATATGATAATTTTTTTGGATTGGGTGACTTCTTTTTCATTCAGAAAGTTCCAGAGAGAACTAATTCTCCATAAAATAGCTCTACTGCTTCTATTGTACAGAGAGAAATGAGAGACTACGAGAAACTATAAACAAACATATTATAGTGGAATCTCCCCTCCTCCAACCCTCGTGGACGTAGGCCTAGTGCTAAATCACGTAAAATCTGCGTGTTCATCTATTATTTTCTGCTAAAGGTGTAACTGGTCCGGTCTGGTCCGGTTTTGGATAAAATCTTAGATCGAACCGGTATGACCGGTTTTGTATTTTTCAAAACTGATTACGTACCGGTTACCTTCCTAAACCAGTACTTCCGGTTTTACCGATTTTCGGTCCGATTTTTCAGTTTTTTTAAAATGTAAGTTTGACATTTTATCATTAAAAATATGTTTAAAAAAACAGTTTTAAAAAATTTTATTATATTGTTATTAATCTATATTAGACTATTAATATAACTATAACTATAGTCTATATTAGACTATTAGTACAAGTTATAAATTTATATATTAGTATAGCTATATATTAGTATATATTAGTATTAGTATAACTATATAATACATGATCAATTACATTTTTATTTTTAAAATTAAACTTTTATTTTATAATAATATTATCTTATATATAATTATATTAATAGTATATGATCAAACAAATTACAAATGTTCATATTTAAAATTAAAATTTTATGTTATATTTTATAAATTATAATATGAAATTATTTCATATATGATATATAATTATATATATAAATTTCACATATAATTATACATTATATGTCAAACTTATATATTAATATATATAAAATATTTTGTATAATTTTAATTTTGTATAAAAGTTATATATATAAAATATTATTTTTTATATTTTTTTATCAATCGGTTCGGTCCGGACCGGTTCAAAAAATCCTAAAATCAGAACTGGACCGGTTCCAACCGGTTTATGAATTATAAGAACTGGTTCCGGACCAGACCGGTTTTACCGGTTTAAATTTACACCCCTATTTTCTGCATTTAATTACTGTTCACCCCATGAATGTACGAACCGACACCGTACAGCCGTACCGGACCACTGTTGGGGCCTACACAAAGCACTGATCGAGGCCCATCTCTAAAAACTCAAGTTGCCGAGGCTTGGCCAAAAGGTGTGCGAAATATGACATCAACACCCAGCAACGACCCCAAAAACTTATTGTGCTGAAAATATCTGCAAGTGCACATAATAGTAATAAGTAGTAAAACTATTTTAAAGAAAACGGATGTCGAACCCACAGAGATTAATTATGTTATTGCGTACTAAAATTTACTAAATTAATTATTATTTAGAAAATCAAAATTTAAAGAATAGATTATCTAAATTAAACTGAAGAAAAGAGTATTAAAATTAAGATTTTAAAAATAATAAGAATAAATATAGAGCGATTGACTTTATCTAGCGAATCTCACACAATTTATTATTCCTTGTTATAAAATTCTAATTTTACCAATTTGTTGATAAAATTTTCTTAACTATTCAATATTTTCTCTCATACAATATTAAAAATATCTCTAATTAATACTCTATATTTCTATGTGAATTTAATTAATTGGAGATTCATTAAGTTATTTAGATTTTTCTTAAAAATCACACTAATCGTGGTAGTATCTCTACTTTCGTTCAACTAATGGTGCTTAATCCTATAGCTCAAATCACAACTCGCATCTTGGCCTCATTGCGATTCAATAGATCGAACAATAATTAGCTAGAAAATTGCAAGCATTAAGAACAAAGAATAAACACTCAATTATGAAAATATTAAAAATAAAATAATTTAGAATCTAAATTGTGTGTTAAATGCTAGACTACATGAAATTTTTAGAAAATAAAATTAGCTCATAATAAAATTGAAAAGAAAAATAATAAAACTAGTGTTCCTCTTTGGAGTCGATTGATGAATGATACGGCTTTCGCCGTTGACCTCCTAATCTGCCTCCTAGAAAGAAAGTTAAATAATAATATCTGGACTATTTGACTCTAAAACTCAGACTCTCTCCTTCAATTTCATGCTAATAATATGTTTATCTATGATAGAAAGAAATCCTAAGGTTTTTCCTGATTTTCTTCTAACTTTTAGGACTTATCTTGGTAGCCGCTTACATGCTTCAGGAGTTCGAATTTCGAAATACTTATTAGAGACAAAGTTGAAGCCCTTTCCGATGTATTTCCAACTCATCAAGAATTGTATCAATCCTAAATGTGAGTAGGAAGTTACGGTCAAAATACTAATTATGTTCTGGCTATTCCTAACGCATTTCGAATTTGAATTTATTGTGGATTTCTTACGCGATTTTTTTTTCTTTCTTCTTTTTCTTTTTATTTTTTTCTGGAACTTTTTATTTTCAAAAACCTCCTTCCATATCTTCAGTCCATCCAATCCATTCAAAATCGATTCTCTTTTCAAATTTTAAAGCAAAAGATATTCCCATATCTATTGCTGAAAATTCGGAATTCTTGGCTTCCCAACTTCCATTTAGATTTAGAGTATCATAAAGACATATTTTGGAGTTTTATACTTCATAAAAGTTTTATATCTCTTTCTCAGATTTCCAACGCATCTAAGCTTACTTTATTATGACTTCTAGAACTCCAAATATAGGCTGAAGACCAAAATAGGGTCTGGGCTACAATAAAGTTCTAGATAGATTCAGACTTCTTTGTTTCTTCTAAGTTTGAACTTCAGAACGACAGAACTAGATTTTAGACTCTTCATAAAATTTTTAGGCCTACCTCTTAGCTGTCCATCAAGATAAACGACATCTGAAACAGAGGTGTATAGCTCCATTTAGAACTCAAAAACTCAACAATGTTCTATTTTAACTAGATCAGCCCAATTTCAACCTAATTCACTAATTAAACACCTAAAAAATATCAAGAATTCTCAAGAATTAAATAAATGTAAAATACACCTAAGATTCTAAACAAACGAGCTAAGAATAAATCAAAGCACTTGAATCTTGAACAATTAAGCGTAAAAAAATGTGTGAATTAAATTCCCACATCTTTAAGTTTTTATACACTTAGTTTGAGCCAAAGATGCGTGCCTCCGGCCGCCCTAGGCCGGGATGGAGAGCATTTTCCTGCAGGATTCTTTCATATTTTCTTATTTCATTAATGTTCCATGGTCTTCCCTCACCTAATGATTTTGTAGTTCCTTACCTTTAAGTCTCAGTTCCTCACCTGCTCCTCTTTTGGTTCCTCGTCTTTGATTTCTTATTCCTATCCTGACACTTATACTATTCCTCAACACCTTTCTTTTATTTTATTTTTTAACATATTTCCTTTTCACACCCCAACTGTTGTGAATTTGGACCTCTCAAATTCACCTCTCAAAATCCTTAATTTGCAAGAATATCAAGAAAAATAGAGAAATAATAACAACACAAGAATTCACGTGGAAAAGTCTCAAAATATAAGAAAAACCACTAGGCCCAAAGAAAGAAATCCACTATGTGAAAATTGTTACAATCACACAATTTTTCTCCTCACCCTAAGGACACTCTCAAAGCTACCCCACCAACAAAAATTTAACTCTCACATCTTCCCTTCTTACAAAAAGAAAAAAAGACAACAGAAGAATTTTCCTGGAGTCACAAGTTACTAGCTAAGAAGATCTTCATAGCTTCTGCTATCATGCTCCACCATAAAATCATATCCGCTCAGAATAAACCAATTCCAAGTATTTCACTTCAACCTATGTCAAAAATAATCTTGCTGAAATTTATGATACAACTTCCATGTTTGGCTTTCTTGGAAGTTCATTAGCCATCGACATGAATTTCCACCACACACCCTGCATCAATGCCAAACCAATGCCTGTGTGCAAACTTGTAGACCCACTAGTATTAACACATCCTCTATTATGGCAATTTTGGGATTAAGCGGGATGTCATGAGGATGTACATGTCCCTTTTCAAAGAACATCACCTTCCATGGAGAGAGACACACAACATTAGCTTCATTTCTAATATCTCCATTTACTGACTTGAAGCCATTTGCCGAACTTGGTTCTTGTAACCACTAGCCGCTTCACCAATCGCTAGTATCGCTGCTGACTTGGGTTGGTCTGCCCTTTAACACCTTGTGTAACAAATTTCTTCACCTCAAATCTGATAGAATTTGTAGCCCTATTTCCTGACATTGTCTTGATGATTTTTACCTTAAAAATAAATAGTACTCTCTAAGTAAGTTTTCAGGAAATATTCTTCTTTCCTAGTCAGAACTTCAAGGTTTTCATGAAAGATTGGATGGTCACAATGAACCACTTAAGTTCCAGTCTCTTAGACAGAACCTACTTAGACTGCACGTATCCACACTACCACACCAAAGCTCCGCCCCGCCAAAAGGACCCGAGGCTCTGATATCATTTGTTGATAATTTGGACCTCCCAAATTCATTTCACAAAATCCACAATTTGCAAGAATATCAAGAAAAACAGAAAAATAATAATAACACAAGAATTTACGTAGAAAACTCTCAAAACAAGAGAAAAACCACCAAGCCCAGAAAAGAAAATCTACTATATGAAAAATTGTTACAATCATACAATTTTTTTCCTCACCCCAAGGACACCCACAAAGCTACCCCACTAGCAAAACTTTGACTTTCACATCTTCCCTTCTTACAAAAAAAAGGACAATAAAAGAATTTTCCTAAAGTCATGAGTTACTAACTAAGTTTATAACTGGTGCACTTAATTAAAGAGGTTAACCCCCTTTTTATAAGCTTTGAGCCTTGGCTCTTCCTCATTTCCCGTCAATGTGGGATTGAAGCCATGTAGAAAACTCAACACCAACAACACGTGTGTTTACTAATTTTCAAACAAACCCTAATTTCATTACTAAACACAAAACATATATAGCCACGGCCCATGGATGCTATTTTCATCTTCTTGTCTTTCTTCTCTTTATATTTTCCTTCATGGGCATTGATTGTCATATTAATTCCCTTTTCTATATCAAAAAATCTATTCAACCTCCTATTATTCACACAACTTCCACACACCATATTTTTTTTTTTTATTAAATATTTAATATATGAACAATGAATAAAAAAATTAAATTAGTTTAAAAAGAATAAACTTAAAAAAAAAATTTTAAATATTAAAAAATATTAAAATTTAAAAAAATGTGATATGGTGAGGTTGTGTAGAATTGCTCTTTCTATATACTATTTTCGTCTTGTTGTCTTTTCATTCCCTTTTCTTTTTCTTCGTTATCCATATTAATGGTCATTGACATAGGTGAACATATACCCAATTTCCAACCCATGAATAATAGTAAATTAAGATAGTGAAGTGAGTTTTGTGAAACTTACTTAATATGAATTTAAATATATTTGGATATTAATATGAGTTTAAATACATTTATAGAAAGTTAAAAAAGAGTTGTTGATCCCTCATGTAAAGAGGTGTTTAATTAAAAAAAGGTTGTGGGTCTCATGTGTAAAAAGGTCTTAAGCTGAGTGATATTTAATGATTTGTGTATTTAAATATTAAACTAGACTTAAATTTAAATTAAACTCAGATGAGTTGAGATGAGTCCATATTTTAAACCAGACTTAACCTTTTGATTAGTTTAATTAAGCATGAAGATTTTCCTTGTGGGAAAAATGGTTTTCAATCAACACTGACTTGAATTAACCTTCCCTAGCAGGACTTATTGCTAGCTAGCTAGTGAGGGTATTCTTTTTCAAAGAAATAATGCTGGAATCCAAAGCATGATGATCGATCAAAATTAAAATGTATAGTGCATGGCTAAACAACTCCACAATAAAAAAGGTTCTAATCATTCGTATGTATTTATGTGATATTGATGAAGCACTTACCCCCACCACTCCTCCCTCAAGAGTACATTTTTTTTTATAAAAATGCTAGATATACAATTTTTTTTTTTAATTTTTGATATAATTATATTTTAAATATAAAATAATTTTATAAAAGTAACCTCACTTTTAATATCTCATTCCTCTCTCCTTTTTACGCTCCAATCCTAACATAATTGTACGGAGTCAACGGGTAATCAAGGTAATAAACATGAGTCTCATCTGTTTCGCATTTGTGACCTTTTCCCACAAACAAATATTGGAGAGTAATATTATTTACAATTTTTTTTTTTTTTTCCAGAGGGGAGGTGGTTTGGGAGGATAATTAAATTCAGTTTGTTCACTGTAAACAAGTGTTCAATCGATGAATAAATAGAGAAGTGTTAAGAGTCATAAGATTTTTTTACAAAAGTTATGTACTTACAAACTAACATAGTTTCATATGACATGTTAGGTCAATATATTTTACAATAAAAATAATTTTACAAACTAACGTATCACGTTAAATCACATAAATTATAAATTTAATTTTATAAAAAAATTTATGACTAAAGTATTTATAAGAAAATATCAGTTTTTCCCATAGCATATTATATATATATATTTATATATTATTAACACATATTTTCATTTTGGGTCCCGAGCATATTTATCGATTTTTTTTATTTAGTGATTAAGTAAATATTTTTTTAATGATGTTACAAACTTTTTTTAAAAATATTTAATGAAATAAAAAAATATACATAAGAAAGAAAAAACCTTAGCCTTATCGGGATATTTTGTCAGGCTATACCCTCAATCAGCATTGTTACGTACAACTGGCGTGCAGAACGGTTGTGTAACCATGATGTCAGCATCTATCAGAAACTAAAAAAAAAATGAAAAGCTGACTAAAACTGATTGAAACTCGTTGTTTGAGTTCAAAATTCACAAACAAAAAAAAAAACTCTTAGGGCTGGTTTGGGGCATGAGAATTTTCAAAAATTCTCATCTCATCTCAACTCATCATTACATCTTTTTTAAATCCTCATACAAAATATAATAAATAATTCAACTTTTTCAAATCCCAATAAAAATTATCAAATCCCAATTCAACTTTTTCAAATTCCAAAACTAAAAAATAATATTTTAAACTCTAAAACAAAACACAAAATTCTCATCTCACTCTCCAAACCTCCCCTTAGACTCCCATATGTTGTCCCACACGTCCCTCTCTGGGACGTACTTTCTCAGAGAACCTTTAACCTCATCCAAAGCATACATCACCTCCTCATCCATGGCTGCCACTGATCCTCTCCATCCTATGGCATTTTTTTTTGTTGTGTAATGGGGTTTCTTCATTTCCTTAGGTTTTTTTTTTTTTAATTTTTAATGGGGTTTCTTCATTTTTTGATTAATCTTGAACTAAGGTCATTGCTGCTTTTTCTGTGGAAAGATTAAGGGAGCATTTCTTCGAGAGGGAAGATAGAAAATTTACACTATATAAATATTAATAGACACTAACCTCTTGATTCATCCTGACAATTACAAAAGATTCCACCTAACAACAAAAAAGGATAAAAAAAACATAGAAATAAAATACTAGGGACACATAAACAAGGGAAGTGGTGGAAAAGACGAATATAGTGACTTCAGATGTTCATGTGGGTTTCGTGGATTCATGGGGCAGTGACTTGGTTAAGGACGATAGGGTTTCGTGTGGATGTAGAAGATGAAGAAACGAAGACAGAGTGAAGAGTAGCATTCGTGGGGATGGGGGCGAAATAGGAGCGAAGACAGAATGCAAACGTCATCATTGCTTTGCCACGTTGGACATGATGCCGCAGGGGTTTCCCAAGATAGTTGCGGGTAGCATTTTTGTTTTAACAGAAAATAAAGCTATAGCCACTAATCTATCGATTGAATTTTTTATTTATTTAGTAATTAAGGAAATATTTTTATTGATATTGTGATTTTTTTTTAATATTTAAGGATATAAAAAAAATTATGAAAAAAATTTAAAAAAAGAATAAAAAAAGAAAAAGAAAATGCCGCCTGATCGGTAAAATGACTCTTTAACAACAATAAATCTTCCCAACCTCTCAACACTCTACACTCCATCTTTTTTTAAAATTTTTTTATTAAAATTTTTATATGAATAGTAAATAAAAAATTTGAAATATTTAAAAAAAATAAATTCAAAAAAAATTTTAAAAAAATATTAAAAAATATAAAATATAAAATGTAAATAAGTTGTCTAACAAAACCCCTTTAACAAAACATTCACATCCACTCACTCGTCTGGACTTGAAGATGATTTATGAGTACGTACTCTCCTTCCTCATTTTATATTTTATATTATATATGCTTGGGTAGTTGTATGAGTTGTTGGCAGTCGCGTCAAAATGTCATCATTCAAGTGGGAGTAAAAGCAGGAAAGTTCGAGACCAAATTCATGCATCTAGCTATTTCTGACTATCAACTAACATAAAGAGAGGTTGAACCATGCATGCATGCATGCATTTGGCTTAAGAATATACGAAATTAATTAATTAGTACACGTAGAAAAGTCCACAATTGTCAAAATTCAAAGGCTCGTCGGGAAAAAAAAAATGTAAGATTTATCTTTTTTTTTTTAAAGAGAATATGAGTATATATGTAGACAAATATTTTAGTTACAAATAAATTATATAAAAATAATTTTATAAATTGATTTATTTTAGGTTTCATTTGGATATCGAAACTATTTTATCTTATCTTATTATTACAATTTTTATAAGTTTTCACATAAAATTTAATAAACAATTTAATTTTTTCAAATCTCAAAACAATAATAATATTAATAAATAATATCCTAACAATATTTTATTCAATTTTCAACTTTTATCTAAAGTTATCTCATCTTATTTCACTATCCAAACGGAACTTTTAATGTGATTCTTCAGATTGTAAAATTATTTTTATTATAAAGTAAATCTAATGAATCACATAAAGTCACATCAATTTGTGGGATATTTTTATAAACTCCCTTTATGACTATAACACTTCTCAAATATTTTTCAATTCATATATCATTACAAACATTTGTGAAGCAAATAGCCATCAAAACATTGAGTAAAACAAAGATTTACAAATATATTGGTGGCGGAGAATCAAAACTTGCAGGTAGGCCTCGCCTCAATGAGTATGTGTTAACGTTGTATTTCGTACGTCGTTGGGTCGGGTTTCAGCAATTTAGGCCTAGGCCTTGATACTTGCACACTCAAGAAAACAGAGAAAGGGGGAGCCGAGTGGAGGTTGAAAAGTTTCTGTTATTTAAGTTAGTATATCTCTTTAGTAGTTTGTGTGAGAGTGCGAGATCTTAGAGAGAGTTATTCATACCTAGGAGTCGGCTTTTATACAAGGTTTTTTGATAGAGACATCTCATACCTTGCCTTAGAGCATTCTCATCCGGTTAATTAAAACATCATTTTTCCTAAATTAGATGGTTTATATTTTGATTTTTTTCCAAATACATGCTCCATCCAGTTTCTCATTTTAAGAAAAATGTTTAAAATGTGAATAGTGGCTTCCTATATTTTGGGATTTATTGTTCATTCCCTAAATCACTTTATATATATATTTTAAAAGGAGTAGGACTCTGGTTACAGAATGAGTCTGGTAGGAATTTGATTTGCAGTAGGACTCTTCTAACGAAAAACTATGCCTCTATTGACACTTGGCGCTAAGTCTTCTCAACATATATAATTTCCATTCAAATTATTCACAGGATAATTCTAGACTCATTATCATTCAGATACATACACTCTTGATTTATCTAAAACATTATCTAATAATTACTAGATATACTACAAATGTTTATAGATAAAATCAATATGTTTTGCATTCATCCAACTTACACAAACATCAAATAAATTTTATCCATCTAGTCATTTAGTCCCAGCTAAAATCTTGCATTTACAATAAACTGTTAACATATCTAACTTTATGGTCATACTGCATTAATTAGTAAAGTCTCATCAAAATGAATAAATCAAAAAGAAAGATGGATGGTCAGCCCCGCTTTGTCCCCTACCCTCTCTTTTCCCCTTCAGAAATAAATATAGATGCATGCTCTTAGGCCCTCACGAATAATTGGGACCATGCTTTAGCATTAAGTTATGGTAGGGTAGGTTTTAAGTCACTGTTATCAAATAGATACAGCTTCACAATTCATTAAAAATGCTCATGTCCTACCATCATTTCCCCCCCTCTCTTTTTCCATTTCTGTGGGGGCGAAATGTACAAAAGATCCACCGGAGGATCCATTACTTTTATACCTAAAATCTATACAGTTTCTTGTATTTTTGTCTGCTTTCTCGTACCTTGATCAAATCTTTATTTTTACATGAATAGAAAATTTAATCTTTTTTATATTTGGTTAAAAATATATTACGGATAATCAAATCTTTCTCTTCTCTCAAGCTTTTGGGACAGGTAAATATTTCACATAATATTAGAGTAGAGGTATTGAATTCAAATCTTAACTTTATACTCTACTCTATTTAATTAAATATTCAATGTATTCGGCCCACTAATTAAAGGAAAATCTGGCTTACATGTGAAAAAAAGTATTAAGAATATAATATAAATAATTAAATATACATCTTCTCATCAGTTTAAACTTTTGAAACAAGTGGATTCTCACAAAATAAATGAGAATATATAATATATGAAATATTTAATTAAATTAGACAAAAAGTGCGAATTCAGAACATCTAGTCTAATACTAGGACTTGTATAAAAACTTAAATCAGCTGGTTTTGTTTTTTTACTATGCCAGCAAACTTGTCAATTTTCCCTGGTTTTGTTTATGGAGATTTGAGGTCTAACCTTCAAATATTTGAACTTTTTATCTATTTTAATTTTTTATGAGTAGGTATGGAGTTTTCAAGCTTTTATAAATTGGTTTTTAACCATGAAAGAAACTATGTTATTAAATAAGTAAAATATTAGTTAATTTAGGCCATGCATGAGGGTTGAAAACCTTCGCAGAAATGATTTTAGATTTGCAGTTGAAGACATGTCCTTTATTATAGCAGCAACTTGTGGCCATAAGTTATAACACTTGAGGTATGAATCACGTGCGCGCCTGAACTTTGTCCAGATACAGTTCACGGCCCCACCTCAGGTCCTCGACCATGCATGATTGTTTGCTGCCCTGTCCCTGCCCCTGCCCGCAGTACTTTTGCTTTCACGTTTCACACGGGCTGGGCTGGTAACCCACACCCCACAAAACCCCCTGTCCCTAAAAGTACTAAACAACAAAATGGTTTATTCAGTCCACGTCACACGTTATATATTGATTAAAAAATTATTATTACGAAACAATAAAATTTAAAAAATCATATATGCATAACCTTTTTTTTCTTTTTTATGTGCAATGATATCAATACAATATATTTTATAATACATAATTTAAAATGAAATATTTTTATAAATTGGTATTTCTTACATAAGTTACTTTACAAAAAAATCTCACTTTAAAAATATAATTATATAAAATATTATAAAAATAACGTGTATTTAGCATTTTTCAATCAGTGAGACAAAACGGTACAATGGAGGTGGTTAGCTCGTAGCTACGAATGAGTAAAGCTAAGTTTTAAATATACAAATTTTATGTTAAATTATGGAATCTATAAAAGAGTGAATTTTTCATACTTTTTAATAATATAGTCCATGTTTTATAAATAACTTATACAAGAAAGACTTATGCATTTATATATCATTTCTTTTAGCGAAGATATGTCGTGGGCCCCTGGCCGTCTTCGTAAGGACAAGTTGGGACGGGCCGGCAACTTTAGTGTTGTAACTGTAACATGTAGTTTGGACGATGGAGATGGCTTTGTTGACTGTAACATGTAATCATCGTTGCGCTGCGCGCAGTAAGAGGTCCGTAGTGGGGGCTCCCTCTGCACAAGGGAGTAGTACGTCTAGTTGGATGAACACGAAGTCAGTGTTTATTTCAAAATTTTAAATTAACGAATTAGAATAGATTTTATTATTTATTTTATATTTTAATATATATATATTTTTTACGTATGATCATACTCATTCTCAATAAGTAATCAAATAAATAAAATATTTAATTAAATAAAATAGAGTATAGAGTTATGTCTCAAATTCAAGATTTTCATTTTGATATTATGTAAAATTATCACTTATTTAAAAAATTTAAACTAATAAAAAAATATAAAATTTATTATTTATTTTATATCTTAATATCAAACAACCATTCCTATTTACATTTCTTAAAATTTGCAAATGAATCTCAATTATATTAGTTTTTTTCCCCCTTATTGTTACTTAAGACGCTTTAAATATGGGTAGATTTTATATTTATGTTTTGGAATCGATCGACTTATACATATATAAAAAAATATATATATACATACACTAAGGAATGGTTTAGGGTGCGTTAGTTTTGAAGTGTACCTAGTATAATGATTTAAATAAAAAAAAATCAGTAATTTATTTGTCTGGAAAAAGAAAATATAAAGTTAAATAAAGATAAAAAAATTCTAAACTTTAACAAAGTATGAGTATTGATCTACATCTATATTCGATTATCTATTTACTCTCTATATAATAATAAAATAATATTAATTTACTAATTTTACATTTCTTAAAACTCGCAAATGAACCTCAATTCTATTAATTTTTTTCTTTTCTTATTGTTACACTTAAGACGCTCTAAATATGGGTAGATTTTATATTTATGTTTTGTAATCGATCGACTTATACATATATATATATATATATATATATATTAGAGAATCGTTTTGGATAAAAATATAATCGTTCATTAAATTTTATAAAAGAACTACATGTAAATGATCAAAAATTTTAAAGATCTTTTAATAAAATAGGATTTAACGGATTTAACGAAAAGATAAGAAAAATTAATAAAAAATTAATATAAATTATTATTTATATTTATATAATTACTTATTATAATAGAGTTGATATATATATATTTAGTATTCTTTTTACTGAAAAGCAATTTTATTTACACTTTGAAAGTTGTAAAGAAAAAAAAAACAATAATTTTCATCTAAAAGGATAAAAACATGATTCGATAACCTTTCAGAGGACGCCAAAACCCAAGAAAGAATGATACAAATGGCCACATGCATGCATGAACTGTACATGCCATAGACAACAACTAAGAAAAATACCGTACGTGGTCATCATTAATAATATCGAAATAATACATTCTAGAAGGTGAATGTTGATTTTAATTTTTTTATATGAAATATTATCCCGAATCGAAAAATAATAAACAGAATTTATTGAGAGGTATATTAATTAAAAAATAATATTTTAAATCTTAGGGTATAGGCATAATTTATTGAGAAGTAATGTTAGTTGCGCATATTTTCATTTAAAAAAAAGGATAAATGTAAAATTATACTAAAAATTATTTTTTTAATAATAAATCTATTTTTTTAAAAAGAAATGAATATACGGAACGTGAACAATTATATCTAATATAATAAATTTTAATTATAAAAAAAAATTATGATTAAAGAGGCAAGCAAGCTCGACAAATAAAAAAAATATACGCCAAAAAATATATATAAATATATAGAGACAATGTTAGGATGCATTTTAAGTGAAAATAGTTTTTTTAATATTTTTTTAATATATTTAATTATTGAAAAATAAAAAATTATTAATAATCACGTCTTAACTATTAAAAAAATATAAATTACACGTTTGAACGTACTAACATTTTCCATACAAAAATTCTACTCAATCTCCTACTATTCACACCACACTCTACACTCCATCTTTTTTTTAATTTTTTTTATCAAATATATTTTTATATGAATAGTGAATAAAAAATTATAAATAGTTTAAAAAAAATAAATTCAAAAAAAAATATTAAAAAATATTAAAAAATGTGGAGTGTGGAGTGTGAAGTATAAGGTGGATGAATAGTAAAATCCTTTTCCATATATAGACCGGTAAGTAAGTGGTGTGGTTTCTTCACATGGGAAAGTGGTATATACACGTGCCCCCAACAAAAAGTTAAAGACAACATATATAAATAAATAGATAAATAAAAGAAAAAGAAAAAGCGTGACACACATCAAGAAAAACGTGGCTCAAATAATTATTTCTTTAAGTTGATTAATATATAAACATTAGTTTAAACAAATCGGACAAACAGGGACGAGTCACTCAAGGGTCACGATTATGTTTCGTGACGCCAACGCATACTTCACCCTTTTGTTTTCTATATATATATTTTCTAATAATTAAATTGTTTATTTATATTTTACTGTTTTAGATTCCATCTTTTTGTGCCATCATAATTATTTAATATTTAAATATCGACCTTCGAGAGTGGAGGTGTGCTTATTGACGAAACTGGACGCCGACTTTTTTGTTTTTACGGCGGCTCTTCCATGTATACGGTGGTCACAGAGCTTTGGTGAAATCACCTTTGGTGGCTACTCATCGTCGTATAATTTATAAATTTATAAATTATTTTTATTATTTATTTTATTTTATTTTTGTTAAATTAATTAAATTATTTTATTTATTATTTATATACCACATTTTTATTATAAAAAATAATAATTATAATATAAAGAATGATAAATAAAATTATGTATTTGTACTAAATCTAACGTGGGCTTACTGTTATTACAGAAAATGGGCAGCTTTTGTCTCCCAATAATTCTATTTTATTATTATTTTAAATATTATCATTATATTGATTAATGTCACAAATTATAAATAACTTAACATATTATTATAATAAGTAATTTAGTATGTTCATCACTCAAATGTCGAGATTTCATTAATATACAACTATTTTTCTAATTAATTATACAGTTATGTAAAATTTAAAATTAAAGAAATTGTAATATATTTTTTTTTATAAAGGGTAACAAAACAACATATTAGATGATTGTAAATGAACATCATTATTAAATATGAATCTATGCTTTAGAGAACTTATTTATTTATCTAAATTCAAGAGTGATAGGGTTTTTTTGTAAGATAAATATTTTAATCAAAAAAATTGATATAATTTGAAAACTATAAATAATTTTTATTATAAAATAAATATAAGATATCAACATTACGTTGTACAATGGTGACAATGATAAAAGGCAATGACAACGAGAATGAAAATATTGGCATCACAAAAACTTGGGGCGGAGGGTGGGTTGTGAAGATTATATTTGCAATACAGGTAATCGTTGGACCGAGTCAGGAAGCATGATGATTTAGTACGTTTGGATGTTGAGATGAGTTGGGTTGAGTTGAGTTAAGATGATAAAATATTGTTAAAATATTATTTTTAAATATTAAAATTATTTTAGAATTTAAAAAAATTAAATTATTTATTATATTTTGTATTAGAATTTGAAAAAGTTGTAATGATGAGTTGAGATAAGTTTGACATCCAAACGAAACCGATCGGTTTAATTACAAAATTAAATTATCTCATCTCATTTTATATAATTATTATAATTATTTTAAATTTTTTAAATTTTTATATAAAATATAATAAATAATTTAATTTTTTTAATATTATAATAAAAATAATATTGTAATAATATTTTACATAATTTTTAATAAAATATCCCAACTTATATCGTATTTGTAAACCAAACAAGTCTATTTATTCCTCCTAGGAAGTCTGAAGTCAAATATGCATTGGATTAGCTTTAAGAAGTGGTAGATTTCAATCATTAAACGGTGGTGGTGACAAGTTGAACTACCACCAAGTGTCGGACAAAACGACATGTGTCAGAGACGGTTACTGTGTCTGGTGGACCTGTTCCTACGGTGAAAGTAAAAAACATTAAAAAATAAAAATAAAAAATAATAATAATACTCTCAGGATGAATGCTTATGGTACACAGTACAGTTACTTCACAAATTCACACCAAAATAAAATAAAATACACACCATAATAAAATAAAATAAAATCCAAAAACGCAAATGCATCCCCCACTCCTCGTTTTACGCTCAAAGTTCCCTCACACTCCTTGACCTCCTCTTCCTGCACCATCTCAAAGTTTCACACCCTCGCTTATCTCTCAAACCTTCCCATCTTTACTCCTACTATTCCTCTTTCTCTCTCTCTGGGTGGAAGAAGAAACGGTAGAAGTGCCTGTTTCCCGTATGCATGGAATGACGGATTACAGGATTACGCCTTCGATGAATCTTTGGGCGTCCGACGATAACCCATCGGTTATTGAGTCTTTCATAAGCTCCGATCTCTCCTTCTGGGCAACCCCGCCGCCTCCTGCGCAGGGGCAGCCGCAACATCAGCAACTGCAGCCTCAATCCTCTGCCTCCAATACTGGCGACCCCACCAAGGCTATTGCCCAATCCCAGCCTTCCGCGGCGCCCTTCAACCAGGAGACACTCCAGCAGCGCCTCCTGGCCCTTATCGAGGGGGCCCACGAGAGCTGGACCTACGCCATCTTCTGGCAGTCCTCCTACGACTACTCCGGCGCCTCCCTCTTGGGCTGGGGCGACGGCTACTACAAGGGTGACGACGACAAGTCTAAAGGCAAGGCCAAGACCACGTCGTCTGTGGCCGATCAGGAGCACCGCAAGAAGGTGCTCCGTGACCTTAATTCGCTAATATCGGGCACGGCCGTGTCCTCCGCCGACGAAGCCATCGATGAAGAGGTCACCGACACCGAGTGGTTCTTCCTTGTGTCCATGACCCAATCCTTCGTCAACGGCAGCGGCCTCGCGGGCCAGGCTTTCTTCAGTTCAAGTCCGGTCTGGGTAACAGGGGCGGACCGCCTTTCCGCCTGGCCGTGTGAACGTACCCACCAGGGTCAGGTTTTCGGGCTCCAGACCATGGTGTGCATACCATCGGCGAACGGCGTCGTCGAGTTGGGCTCTACCGAGTTGATTTTCCAGAGCTCGGATCTGATGAATAAAGCCAGAGTTCTCTTCAATTTCGAGAGCCTGGAAATGGGTGGTTCCTGGCCAATTACCGATCAGGGCGAGAACGACCCATCGTCACTCTGGATTAGCGATCCCACACAGGCTGCGTCGACTGAGATCAAAGATTCGCTCGATAACAGTACTGTTCCATCGGTTCCTGCCACCACCAACGGCAGCCTTCAGATCTCGAAGGCGATTCAGTTTGAGAACCCCAGCTCCAGTAGTTTGACCGAGAACGCAAGCGCGATTCATATGCAGAACACTCACCAGGGCCAGCAGCAACGTCAGCAATCGCAGACCCAGAGCTTCCTTACCAGGGAATTGAACTTTTCGGAGTACGGATACGATGGAAGTAGCGTTGCGAAGAATGGGAATTCGAATTCCTTTAAACCCGAGTCGGGCGAGATCTTGAATTTCGAGGAGAGCAAGAGGAGTTCCTATGTTTCGAGTCAACCCCAGTTCGAGGAGAACAAGAAGAAAAAGCGGTCGCCGACGTCGAGGGGTAGTAACGAGGAGGGAATTCTTTCTTTTACGTCTGGTGTCATTTTGTCGAACACCTGTATGGTGAAGTCGAGCGGCGGCGGGGGCGATTCGGATCACTCCGACCTCGAAGCGTCGGTCGCGAAGGAGGCCGATAGTAGCAGAGTCGTAGAACCGGAGAAGCGGCCTCGAAAACGGGGTCGAAAGCCGGCGAACGGGCGAGAAGAACCTCTGAATCACGTGGAAGCAGAGAGGCAGAGAAGAGAGAAACTCAACCAGAAGTTCTACGCGCTCAGAGCTGTGGTTCCGAACGTTTCGAAGATGGACAAAGCGTCCCTTCTCGGCGACGCGATATTGTACATAAACGAGCTGAAAGAGAAGCTCCAGAGTGCGGACTCGGACAAGGATGACCTACAGAAGCAATTGGAAGCATTGATGAAAGACTTGACCGGCAAAGAACAGCGCCATTCGGGCTCGGAGCAGCCGCCGCCTCCGCAGTCCGATCAAGATTCAAAGACGTCGAGATTGATAGACTTGGATATCGACGTGAAGATAATCGGATGGGATGTAATGATTAGGATTCAATGTAACAAGAAGAACCACCCGGCGGCGAGGCTGATGGCGGCGCTGAAGGAGATGGACTTGGACGTGCACCACGCCAGCGTTTCGGTAGTGAAAGATTTGATGATCCAACAAGCTACGGTGAAGATGGGTAGTCGGTTTTACACGCAGGAAGAGCTCAGGCTAGCGTTGTCGGCCAAAGTTGGAGATGCCCGATAAGGTGTTTGGGAACTGGGAAAATGGGGGATAGTGAGCTCAAATAAAAGACAAATCTTTATGAGCAGAAAGATTCTTTGCAAACGGTTGGAAATGCTCTGGGAAATTTTAAGGCTCCCGGTAGCTGAGAAAAGCTGCTTTGTAATATACAACACTTCTTCTTTTGCTAATTTTTTTTTTTTTTTTTAATTTTTCTTTCTAATTAGTACAACTATGTTGAGGTTATTATTTATTATGAGCATCGGGAGCTAAATTAGTGTAACAAATCTTTCAACTCTCGAGGATGAACATGTATAGCCTCCCCATCAAGCTGAAAATAGCTTGATTTCTTTCCTTTTTGTATTTATGGGTAGTTTTGTTTGTTTGTTCATATATATCTGTCAGTAGATTTTGAACCTAATAAAACTTTCTGGGTTGAATGGATGTCAATCAGTGATTCTACTGGTTTGATTTTCTTATGTGTTCTGTGTCCCCTTTTATGTTATGTATTCTGTGTCCAGCATGTTTTATTTAAAGATTCAATGAGCTCTTGCTTCTTGTTTCAGTTTTGTGTTGTATTGGACAGTTGCTTGGTGAAGTTCTTCATGTCTTTGAAGTGTGTATGTGGGAGGAGCTTGTTGGACTTCCTCGTACATGTTGCATGGTGGACATATTAAGAATTGCTTCGTTTATACAGACTACTGCAAAAGTGATTTTACATGCTGATATGTTACTCGGTTTTCTTCTTGTCGAGAATGATTATAATTGGGAAGAAACGGATAACTGCTCCTTGAGAAAGGTTCAAAGCTTCATTTTTGATTAAGCATTAATGGTAAGTTGGCTTCTATTTCTGTTAACCCTTTTGACATCGTTTGACGTTGAATTCGCCGACAAGCATGAACTTTACTTCTGCTATTGTTTGTGAATTGTTTAAACTTTGAACACCATAAATATAAAATGCTCATTTCTGTATCTACCCCCAACATGCATGGAGGTGTAGGACACCGACAGAAGTTTTCCATTTTTTTCCCCTTTCCCTAATCATCAAGAATTTCATTGATATAAGATAAAACAATTAAAAGAAACGGGGCATGCTTCCTTTGACATCAGAAGAGGTTGCTTTGTCTCTTTCATTTGCATCTTTGGGTAAGCACAAAACGGAGATGGCATGGGAAATGGAGTTGGGAAGAGTGAAACAAGATGAAAAAACAATGGCTGAAAGCCTGTAACGAACAAGTTTTCCCAAAACTGAAGTTTCCAAGAATTCTGTCCTCAAACGACAACCATTATTGTTGCATCCCAATTCAGCAACAACATCATATAATTTTGCCATGATTATAACTCAAAAGACAAAATTATTTGAGAAGGTTGTACTGTCTGTATGGCGTAGACCTTAAATTGCAGGACATAAGTTTGAAAGCATACCTTCTAAATTTGAATGACAAGGAATCCTTAAACAATATGAACCTAGAGGAAAGGGACAGAAAGAGGGTGGTCCAAAGCCAACTGGTTGGATATACTCTACTTTTCAAGTAGTCTGAAGATAACCGATCCCCCTCATTCGATAAGTATTGGTTGTTGTCTATTTATTTTTGGATATACTCAACTTTAACTATAAATAAATTATACAAAAATAAACCCACAAATTAATATGGTTTAATATGATACGTCAGATTATAAAATTATTTTTATTATAAAGTAAATCTAACGGATTCTATGAAGTCAGATCAATTTGTAAGTTTTCTTTATATAATCTCTTTATATCTGTAACAATTCTCTTTATTTTTTCATTTAACTCCACATGTATATATTTTATCCACAAAGAGATTTCTAAAAAATTATCTTATAAAAAGATTCTAAAAAATTATCTGATAAAAAGATACGAGTTAACCTCCATTAGATTATAATATTTATTTTATTATAAAGCATATCTCATATATTACATCACGTCACAACATTTTAAGAGCTTTTTTTTTTTTTTTTTAATTCTATAAAAGGAACAACTCAATTATTCAGCTCTTACCTAGAGAGCCACAACACCTAATAACAGAGATAGTTTGCAATTGTCCATGCAACTAATTACAGGGAGCAATCACTTTTTTCTTTCTTTAATTAATTCAAACAAGATGATCTTTCTTAAGATCTTCTCACATTAAAAAAAAAAAAAAAATTGTTTTCAGGGCATATCTTATTCATTGATGTTGTCTCGTAGCCAGTTGCAGCATCGCATAAGCATTTGATTCTCTGTGTTTTGTTTTTGAGAATATCTTCACGGACGATTTTGATATTTTAATCAGATGCGTTCAGAACATGATAAGAAAGATATATTTCAATCAAGACCAATCCAATTTAAATGGATTAAAAATCAAAATGATTTTAGTATATTTTTTCAATAGTTTACGAAAACAATTCAATAGGTGGATTGAGACATATTTTAACCTATTCAAACCGATTTAAATTGACTCAAAATTAAGAGCAATGGGGAATGGTTTATAAATGACTGAGGAAGTAGAATCCACTAAGGCTGGCTTTGAGTCTGAGGATGAAAAATCGGTGCCTACCAATGACATTGTGATACACACTCTGACTGACAATGATATGATTTGAAGAAGTTTAATCTTGTTGGACATGATCATGTTAAGTTCAATATCCATAATCTTCACCAGCCATTGTCCGCGGAGACAAGACATCATGATCAGAGCATCAATGCAAATAAGTTTCTTCTTGTTGGTGAAGTCCGAGCTAATGGTAAAACTGCAGATTGAGATCACTGATGGACATAACATAACATCGCTGTTAACAAAGCTTACTAGAACACAGAAAACTCTCTCTCTCTCTCTCTCTTAATAATTCTTTACTTTTCCAAGAGAAGGGTCAAATCAGCAGTCAAATTAGAACTTTGATTTAACTTGTTTATTTGTTGCTAGTGGCTGGTTGGGGGATTTGCTTTGCTTTTTTGCAGATATTTTTTTTTGTCTCATGCTACTATGGATATATATGAACTTTGGGCTTTATTAACTTTTTATATATTTTTTAATTAATATGGATTTTATAAATTTGCATTTGATTACACGTGCAGTTATAAGATGAAGGAATTACACTTTACATTTAGCAGGCGAAATGTTTTAGGTAGGAAAATCATACTCCATAGCTAGAGAAGCTTAATTTCTTGTAGGGAATTAATTGGTGGGATGTTATTATTCATTTTATCATATTTCGAAGATAATTATTTAATATCGCGTCAGAAAATAATGAAAAAACGGTTAGTTAATACATTTCGGAACTTTGTTCCCTTTAAACTTGTTTCTACATGTATAATATATAGGTTACAAGGAGCATAAAATCCATGATTTGTGAAAAGTTATTTGGATCATGAGACCATGAAACAAGGTACGTAGATACAATGTACATGGAGAACTTTTAGTGGATCAAACTCCGCAGGTTGGCCACATTTTGAGGTTTCAGATCTTGATCAACGCCTATTTGTATGGCCACCTAGGAAAGAAAAGGCCACCACCAGACTACAGAAATCAGACAGAATATTTGAATTTAGCGTTGTGTAACATGTTAAATACGATTGGATCAGTCAAAGGCACAGGTTGTCGAAATCCCAGATTAGAAATGGTTGAGCTGTTTTTCCTGGTGTCATTTCCTTTATACTTCAAATTAACCAAAACCAATTGGCACCCATTCAACGATGATCAATTCAAACATCCTTATATTTTAATCTCTCTTCTTCCCCCTTCTTATCCTAAGAAAGCTGCATCCCACCCTAGAGCTTTCTTGGGAGATTACAGAAAACCATGAGCATGAATTGCCTTAATTGCAACTCCATGAAGAGTAATATGTCCGACTCTGAGAAGGAATATGACATCAGCACAAATCCCACCAGGAAACGTAGTTGTGCAACGATTGAGAGGTTCTGGTCGGGGACCATTCCTCCACCGCCCTACGGCTACGAGAAAATGAGAACTGGGTTTGCAAATCCGGTAGAGAAGAAGGTAAAGACGGGTCATCTTCGAAATATTAGTGAAGGAGCTGTTGCATTCCAAGGCAGCAGGGAGCCCAGGTTGGTGAGGAGCAGTGGAATGAGAAGGGATTGGAGCTTGGAGTATCTGATAAAGGCGGAAGACAAGAAAGGGAGAAAATCATGAGAAATGACTACAGCTCTTGCTCTTTTACTCATATATCCCATCTTTCTGTTGTTTTTTTTTTTTTCCCGTCCCTCCTTTTAAGGCTCTTGTTCTCCTTCAGTCTCGTGTTTCTTGGTTATTTGGTCGTTGGGGATTACATGCACACATAGCGTTGAAGTTCATTTGGGAGCGGGCTTGGACGTGCTTATATTTGAGTCAGAAGATCGTCTGTAGTGGCATTTTGCAAGTGATCAAGAATTTTGTACACACTCATCCCCAAAAAGAAAGAAAGAAAGAAAGAAAGAAAGAAATAATTGTGCACTGCAGTGAAGCTAATTCATGTTTCTGTGGGATGTATTGTCTGGGAATTAGCTGCAATATTACTAAGGAATCCTAATATATATATGTCTCCTGGAGGTAAATATCGTCCTGTTTGTATAGTGAGTTAAGATGAGATAAATTGAGATAAAATTTAAAAGTTAAATAAAATATTCTTATAATATTTATTATTATTGTTTTGAAATTTTAAAAAATTGAATTGTTTATTATATTTTGTGTAAAAATTTAAAAAAAAAATGTAATGATGATATGAGATGAAACACTTACTGTATCCAAACTGAGTATAAATATTTCAATGAGTTCATGGATATGATGATTCTCTTCATCAATGTTGCGCATGCTTTGTTTTACTATGTTAAGCCGTGTAGCTCACTGGTTTTGTTATATTCTGTAAAGAGAAGTGTTATATATGTAAAGAGATTTCACAAAAATAAAGCAATAGATTTGGTTTTATATTATACGTTAGATTTATGTTACAATAAAATAAGTTTTACAATCTAACGTACTACATCAAATTACGTTAGTTTGTGACTTTATTTTTATGAGATCTCTTTGTAACTAAAGCATTTCTCTTTTGTAAAACTATGACAGTTGACTAAGGTGTTCTTCAAGATCCAGACAATCCTCTATATATACGAGGTTGCCATATATAAGACCTAAAGTGAGAGAGATATACACACACAAAGTGGATTCCATAACATTTATAGTTGTTTGCATAAATTTTCAAGCATCATTAAATGGTATAGGATACACTTTATATGTCCATTTCTCTCCTACTATAGGTCTTAAGATAAAGATTTTAAGGGATCTTTTAATGCCTAGAATTGCACACAATAGGCAAGAAGGGAGGAATGAATTATCTCCAGCCCACGATGTTGATTCGGACGTCAATACGGTGCTCTTCACGTTCATCCATAAAATAATAATAAATAACTAAATAAAAATAAATAAATAAAAACACATATATTTACGTGGTTCAGCATAAAAGCCTATGTTCACGGATTGTTTAGGGGCAAAATCCACTATAATTGGTAGTTTTATAATCTCTCATAACCTCACATATCGCTTAATACAATGGAGAAATATAGAGTTTTAGGAGGTTAAAAACGATGTCTCCCTTGAGAGAGATCTAGTGGAGTCGCTATGTAGGGTGAAGTTTGTACGTAGAGAGCTTGTGGAGAGTCTCCTCCTTATATAGAGGTTTATTTATTTGGAGTGATTGAATCCAACTTGTCTTGTGAAACCTTTTCCTTTTAGGAGTATGAGCCAATGGCTTTTAGTTTGTCTTTTCCTTGCATTATTTCTTCCCTGTCTTATCTTTTCACTTTACCTCTTCCCTTATTATTAGTGATAGGTTTTCAATGGGTTGGACTCAGGCAATTTTATCCCTAACAGATGCCTGTGATTCTTAAGGTTGACTTGTTCACCAAGAATCTTCAAGTCAACCGTGATGGAGGTAACCTGTAAAAAATTATAAAAAAAAACAATTTTAGGAACTGGTCCATAAGTTAGTCACTTGTTATGAAACGCAATAGAGATCTCGATGTTCGATCCTCAATAAGAATTTGTGAAATTTTTAGTAAGAACCTTCGAGGATGGGTTCTTGTGAAATTTGTTTGCAAGAACGTTTGTATGATAATTGAGTGTATTGATGATTGTATGTGACTATTTATCGTGAGTAAAGTGCATAGATTTTTGTGCTCAATGATCATTTTTTATTTTCGAAGGCATTAGTGAATTTTGTCCCGTGCTGCAGTTTTTTGTTGGTACTTTTTCGTTTTGATGTATATGGAAGAGTTTATTTAGTAAGTAACCATCGCTTAAGTGGTCAGAGTGCCCGTCTACACCTTGGATCCATCTTAGATGGCTGTAGAGCTTAGATGCTCGTTCACGAAGGTAACCTGCTGTCGGCGGTTGAAGCGAGTGGAAACACTCGGGTTGTACTTGGCGGGAGAATGTCTTGACCGCGTTAATGGTGCAAGTGGAGTCACTCGGTTGCGAGTGTAACGGGAGGATGTCTCGATCACATAACTCTAGCTATGAGAGTGTAGCGGGAGGATGCCTCGATTGCATAACTTTGGCGATATGAGTATAGCTGGAGGATATCTCGGCCACGTAACTCTGGCGATGCGAGTGTAGCGGGAAAATGTCTCAATATACCGCATAACTTTGGCAATGCGAGTGTAGCAGGAGGATACTTGGACCGCATAACTCTTGCGATCAGAGTGTAACAAGAGGATGCCTCTGACTGCGTAACTATGACAATAAGAGTGTAGCGAGAGGATGCCTCAACTGTGTTGATGTTAAAGTTGAGCTCAACCGCTTTGTTGCTGTGGGAGCTAGAGCTCGATCGTATCGACCAAAAGAAGCAAACATGTTAGATTAATCAATCCAAATCACAAATTTGAGATTTGCAAACCCGAGCATTCTCATTTGAGTGTAAGGAAGGCTAGTGACACATAGGTGATGCCTTTTGACAGCTATGTTTTGGCAATAATGAGGACATGAGATGCCCGCATTACCGAATAATCTATTCTAATGATAACAAACTAATATGCTTGAGTAACGCTTAAGAGGGGCTTTGTGTTTAATGTTTCGTGCCACACAGGTGATTCCTAGCAAAGTATATACTCGGGGCGTACGGCCACTAGGTTTTCCATGGAACCTCAAGAAGCTTTGTGGTAAAAATCTTCCAAAAATCAATTTCGTTAGTAAAAATAAAATAGCAAGTTTGAAATAGAAAAACTAGAGTAATTTGATTGCTACGTTCAACTATTCCTTGACTTAGGTTGTTTGCTGTCGAGTGATTTTTACGTAATGGAGGGTTGTTCGCCCTTGAGTTTTTTTTTCATGCATGATCGGTTGCTCGCCATCTCAATTGTTTTCCATCCTTTCTCGCCACAATCAATTGCCTGTCATGGAGTGTTATTCGTTCGTTTGTTGCTTTTTCCTCGCCATGCATGATTGGTTGTCCACCATCTTTGCTCGCCATAGTAAATAGCCAGTCATAGAGTGGTTGTTCGTTCGTTTGTTGCTTTTTTCCACACCATGCACGATTGGCTACCCGCCATCTTTGCTTGCCACAATTAGTTACCAGCCTTGAAGTTGTTGTTCACCATGGAAATTGCACTGCTAGGTAAGATCGTTGCTTGCCACAATGGTGGCGAGGAGCAGTGGGCCTAGATAGTGAACTCACACACTATTTGTCGTCTTCACGGGAGCCCCATTTGCGGTAGGAACTACAAATGACAGTGTTTGTCTCTGGTTCGGAGGCCGGGTGAGCTTCAATGTCAGAAAGGGCTTGTAATGGTGGAGGAGTGTTGCCACAGGTAGTGGAGGTGGCGAGGAACTCCACTCTGTGCAGAGCTTTTGTGTTTCATGGGCCTTCATGACAGTGACAAAAAATGATTCGAGCGACAGTCGATAAACAATGAGAATGGAGACGGACAGTGGCGAGGAACTCCATTGAGATCCAGAACCTAGCTCGCCAATGACAGACGATGCCGACGAGCTAGGTGGTGGTCAGTGGCTGGACCTTTGGGGTGCAAAGGAACGTGCAACCTCTACCAGAGGCTCTGAGCCCAACGTGATTGACTTTTGGGGTCGAGGAACCACCCCACCGGCAACAAAAATTGCCGACGGTGTGGGTAGTGGTTGGTGGTGGGCCCGCCAACTCATGGACGTCAATGTGGGGGCCTTCAACCACTCGTTAATCTTTGCTCGCATTGTGCAAGACGTGCACAATGTGCTGCTGCGGTGAATGGCCGATGGAGGGCTCTGTCGTGACGGTATCTCTACCATGAGGGGTTGTTGGCGTCAAACCCTATGGGCGTTATAGGGGTCATGGCTGCAGGTCCTACTTGTTGAAGGCACTTGGTGCACCTTGTGCATCCCTTACGTGCACTGTGCATGCCGCACGTGCGGTATACTTCTGGTGTTCTTCCTCTACTATTGTTTGTTTTACCATTCGCTGCAATGTTAAGAAAATAGAAAATAGCAGAGTTGAGGAGATCTTATCTGGTATTTCAAAGACGATCGTGAGTTGGAGAATATCCTTCTCCCAATTCCGGTGTAGAAGATTAATTGATCCCATTGACGGCACCAATTGTTAATATCTACAATTGTACAACAGGCCAAAAGGGAGGAAAGAATTATCTTTGGCCTAGGATGTTGATTCGGGCGTCAATACGGTGCTCTTCACATTCATCCATAAAATAATAATAAATGACCAAATAAAAATAAATAAAGAGAGACACAAATATTTACGTAGTTTGGCATAAAAGTTTAAATCCACGAGGTTTTTGGAGGCAAAATCTACTATGATTGATGATTTTACAATCTCTTATAGCCTCACATATCGCTTAATACAATAAAAAAATATGGGGTTTCAATAGGTTGAAGACGATGCCTCATTTTAAAGAGATCTGGTGAAGTCGCTATGCGAGGTGGAGTTTGTATGTAGAGAGCTTGTGAAGAGTCATCTTCTTATATAGAGGTCTATATCTTTAGAGTAATTGAGTCTAACTTGTCTTATGAAACCTTTTTCCTTACCTTATTTATCTCTTCCATACCTTATCTCTTGGTTTTATCTCTTCCCTTACTATTAGTGATAAGTTTTCAATAGGTTGAGCCCAGTCAATTTTGTCCCTACCAGGATCTAAATCTAAGATAACGTACTATAAAATCTGAATTTAATTATGAATATATTGAACTCATTTCATATATATTGTGCTTGCTTATATTATGTTTTGTTTGTCTTTAATTTGGTATATTCTAAAATGTTTTGAAATTGAGAAAGTCAATAAACTCGTTTTTTTTGGAAATTTACCATTAAAGGCATTGGAAATACATAATTTGATCGAAAGAAAGAAAACAAGAAGGGGAGTGAACTGAATTAATGGATATGAAAAACAGAAATGAGACAGAATTTAGAGATGAAAGCAGAAAATGCATCCTAATTAAGCTCAAATAAAAGCATTAATTGTTTTCCCCCAATTTATCACCACTTTCGAAACTAACAAAATTGTCACTACTTCCCCAAGTTATCTCTTGCTTAAACCATATCAGTCATCGATATACGTTCCAATCCAAAATGATCGCCCATTAACTTACTTTTGGGCCTCACATTATACCATGGGCTATATCTCAAAATGGTATTATGGGCTATAATACCATTCAAATTATGGTGTTGCGCGCCACTTAAAAACGCTTTCCCTCATTCACTCTGCTCGTCCTCCAAAATGAGAAATAGGTTTCTCACTCTGTATGAGCTACATACGAATTACGGATCCCTCTCTGCTCTTTAGGACGACGGGAAGGCATAATACTCCAGTCAACGAAGGCCCATCTATTTAAAAACATTCTAACAAAAAGATCATAGGATTGGCCCTTTCATGCATTTTTAAGTATTCTAATTTCTAATACCACTTAACGAGATAGAGAGGCTTGGTGATGCGTACATATGGATAATTTGGAGTCAAAGGACACTAGAATGACGTGTTGGTTTATCTGTTGAAAGTTGGAAAGAGTTACGTTGCTGGCATAGTCTGTTGACTTTTGAGGTTAAATTTTGAAATTCCATGGATGACATGATTAATTTGTAGTTTACTACCCCAAAATAGCCCCCAAGTTGTTGACATATGTGTGGCCTAGGCTGTTCGAGAATAACTATTCTATGTAACATTATTGAAAATTATCAATTCCAATAATATAGATAGATGGTGTGATACTTTTTTCCAATAAAAGGACGACATACGATAAAACTTTATATTACTTTTTAATAATATGTCATCTTACGATAGATTGGGAATACCACTTATCCCCACTCCAAGACGGTCCAATAATTTATCAATGTTATTATGGCTCAATGGTAAGGTCCACTTAGGCCATTTGCCTAAGGCTCTATCCTATCCAAGGTTCCAAAATTAATAGTGAAGATATTTTTTTTTAATTTTTTAAAATTTATATATAAAAGTCATTTTATTAAGTCAAATTTAAATAATATTTACATTTTTCAATGTGTGCAATGTCACATAATACTAAATTTAATGTTTAATACAATGAATAATTTATATTTTTAAATAATTTTTTCTAAGATCTTGCTAAATTGAAGTAAAAAATTTACAATGAGGCCTCATTTTAAATTGTTGCATTAAATATAAACTCAGAAATTTCATTGAAATATTTTAAATAAAGCCTCATTTTATTGAAAAATATTAAATATCATAATTTATATTTTATTGTATTATAATTAAAAATGAATCACTTAAATTTTATCTTAGGACTCAATTTATATTTAGCCACCCCTTCTCGACTCTTCCACAGAAGTAGTACATAAGTTGGGTAGATTTGTTTTGAGAGATCTAGATCTAAATCTAAATGCATGGATGATCATGAGTTTTAAAGTTTTCTGATTTATGCTTATGAAAGATAGAAGATAAAGATCAGAGAGTCATGATTTTCCACCAGAATCATTGACTTTTATAAGGGTGGCCTGTGTCGGTCCTTCATTCTGATAAGTGCAATGCAACAATCCCCTTCAAGGTCAAATGAATGGGACTTCCAACTCGCACACGCACATCCAGCTACTTTAACGTGTATCGGTGTGGGAGATCTGTGGGCTTTCTCTTTAACATATCTACAAACACTTCGGCTGCGGAAAAAAAGTAGGCATGCGTGAGCTGCCTAACTTGTAGGCGGCATGCATCCCCTTTGATCACAAGAAAATATTTATTTGCTAAAACAAAATTCAATATAACACTGACGTGGATTTTTCAGATATAGTGTTATAGTCTGATTATCCTTCTTTTGTATCGTTGTATCTCAAGCTGTATGGCTTGGTAAGCAAATTTTTTTAAAGACTTGATTATTAATTAAATGTGGTCTGTTTATCAAAAAAACAAAAACAAAAAACAAAAAAACACTGACGTGGATTTTACATTTAAGAAAATATTTTAATATTTTAATTTTATTATAATTATAAGATAAATATTTTAACTACAAAGAGATCTTATAAAAATAAATTTATAAATTGACGTGAGTTGATTATGTACTTTAAATTGTAAAATTATTTTAAAAAAATTTTTCTTATCAGCCACTGTTCACCACCCCACATCTTATATTCTATAAAAAACACCAACACACCCTATGAAAAAGTTATAGATATGAGATGTGGGAATAAAAAGTCATACTACATCCACAGAGAATGTAGCACGAGACGGCTCCCAACAAGAACAAAAAGATTTTTTTTTTTCTTCATTCATTTTTTTTTTATACTTTTAAACATTTAAAAAAAATTCACTACATTATTAAAAAATACTTACGGGACCCAATCGGGAGCCTGGACCCAACTCTAGGTGACATTAGCATTTCTGAGGAATAAATAGTAACTGATGCATAATATTCCTCTTACTTTTATTATAAAGTAGATCTAACATATAATATGAAGTCATGTTAATTTATATATTTAATTTTATAAAATCCCTTTGTAGTTATATCACTTTTCTAATTATAAGGGTTCTCACGATAAACTTCATTATATTATTAGTTCGTGTACGCTTTTTTGATAATTTTAATTTCGACCATTTGAAGGGTGTAAATCTTTGTTTCTATAGAAATCTGAACTAAAATGGAATTAACAAGTACATATTGCTTGATCAGTTATGGAATAAAGCACCATCAGAGTTCAGACCGACATCTCATCTACAAATTGATGATATGATGTCTTGCTAACTATAAAAGCTACAACATTCTTCGCTTTTTATCCACGTGGTAAATTACAAAAGCACGTAAGAAAACAAAAATTCCAAGTTCTGAAAAGTGAAATTTTGGTGAGTTAGTACAAAAAATGGGTGTTAATTTAGAGATATAAAGGTGTAATCTTTCTTGTAATTGTTTGCTTTTTGTTTACAAATCTCTGTTGTTTGGCCCCGGTAGGTGTTTATTCTTTTTGGTTTCCCATGTAAATACATTATTTTGGGATTTGTTAACAATTAGAAAATCATAATTGTTTGCAGGCTTGTGATAGATTTGATTTTATTCTCTATGAGATATGTTTGGCATAATTTTTCCTATTTAGCTATGAATTTGGACCTTTGAGAATAATTTTAATATTAATTATAAGAAATGAGATGGAGATCCTGTGGAAAGTGCAGCACCCTCATCATCTTTAAAGGAATTCCAAAAGCGCACACAAAGACAAACAGTCACACAGATTGAGTAGCAACGTCGGCGTTAATTACGTTGATGTTTGACTGAGCTCTTCTTGCTCGCAGACGTCCAGACCCGGAAGCCAGTTTCAGACGAATTTTAACGTATGCCCGACGTCACGGGGTCCCTCCACTAGTGGGTCCTCCCAGACTGCCCATTTCTCTCAAGAAAATAAGAGTCGTTCGTTTCATTTCGTTTCATTGTTGACCTTTTGGGCCGGTTAGTCTCTGTTCAGCTCGACCCCTAGGGTTACGTATTCGTGTGGAGAGAAATTAGAGGCACAGAGTGAGAAGAAGGAGAAGAATAAGAAGGAGAATATGCAGTTGGATTTTCATTGGTGTTCAGTTCCACAAGTCAAGGCGTAATTTTCCCGATCCCTCTCTGCCTCTCTTCATTGTCTCTTGCTTTCTTTATGTTTGCTTATTTCTTGTTGAAGTTTGTACACCCCTGAAGAGGATTTCTTGTTGGGCAACTTCGAATTGATCTTTTAGAATATTGGCGGTTCATCTTTTGGCCTAATTTTGTGGGTTTGGGTTCTGTCGGCTAGTGTCTTGTGCCAGATTTCAGATTTTTAATTTGGTATAATTCAAGTATCTGAGCTTGAGATTTGAGGAATATTTTCGGGTTCTATGAAGCTGATTGAATCTGGATTTTCTTGGTTGCACTGAGCGAAGAAAAGGGTATGTTTTTCTTCTTCTGATTCTCAGGTTGGCTATTTGTTGCTCTTTGTGGGGTTGATCTGTGTTCTATGCTTATTCAATCGGAACAAGTCACGGACTCACGGTTGTTTTGAACTTGAATGTTGAGGTTCTGGGTTTTCTTTTGAAGACGTGAATGGTTTGTGGGTATAGAAAAATCAAGTATATAGTTGGCTAAAATGGTTGGAGATTGAGGCTGGATTCTATGAAAGATTGACAGCATTTGAGCTCCAGTTTAAAGTTTTGGGTACCGCTTTGAAGCATATGAATGATTTGATTTTGTGTGACTTTGCAAAAAGCGGTATTTCTTTGTTGGTGTGATTTTGGGTTTTTAGTTTTACCAAATGGATAACTCCAAGAACAGGCATAACAATGATCATTTGGGTGTGAATAAAATGGGGAAAAATATAAAGAAGAGTCCTTTGCACCAACCAAATTTTGGAAATAATCCTGCTAGGCAACAACCTCAGCCTCAGGTTTACAACATCAGCAAGAACGACTTTCGGAATGTTGTTCAGCAGCTTACTGGTTCGCCTTCTCAAGAGCCTCTTCCTAGACCCCCAAACAACCCACCTAAACCCCAGAATATGCGGCTGCAGAAAATTCGGCCTCCCCCATTAACACCCATCAACCGACCTCATATGCCCCCTCCGATACCGGTCCCTGCTGCTCCTCCACCAATGGTGTACAATAATAGCTTTGTCAGACCTGGTCAGTTTCGACAGCCATCGCCCACACCAATGCAACCGTTGACACCTGGGGACCCAATTTGGCCAAATACAGCCGAGTCTCCTATCTCGGCTTACATGCGATACCTTCAAAACTCAATGATGGATCCAGGTTCAAGGGGCAACCAAGCTCAAGCTCAATCACAACTGCAGTTTCCTGGTCAAATGCAGGGTCAGCCACGGTCAACTGCTTTACTTCCTAATCCTCCGATGCCTGCTCTCCCATCCCCAAGAATGAATGGTCCTGCACCACCTATGCCTAATCTCCCTTCCCCGCAGATGAATGGTCCTGCTCTTTTGCCCTCTCCAACTTCTCAGTTCCTCTTGCCATCCCCATCTGGTTATTTGAATTGGCTGTCACCGAGGTCACCATATCCATTGCTGTCACCCGGGATGCAGTTTCCTCCGCTGTCACCCAATTTTGCATTTTCGCCCATGGCTCAATCAGGGATTTTAGGCCCAGGGCCTCAACCTCCACTTTCGCCAGGCCTATTTCCATTATCCCCTTCAGGGTTCTTTCCAATCCTAAGTCCAAGATGGAGGGACCAATAATCCTTGTCAGAGCATCTTATGCTTGTGAGATTATTGCTTGATCAGGGATGGTATCCTCATGCATCCCCTTCTCGTGGGAATGTAAGAGGTCCTTTGTGAAAATGTAATGTACACTGTTGCTGTGGGAGGTCCTTTCAGTGTTTGTTTCATTTATCGTGTTCCTCATTCATTGCTGTCCATCTGATAGCCTGTTTTGATAGTGGTTTCTGAAACGGCTGCAAGCTTTTCTTTTTGGGCAACCCTTACATTAGGTGACGTAGTGAAGGGCAGAGAACACAACTGGACAATTGGACAGAGCTATAACATGAAAGGAGGTAGGAGCAAAGACATAAAAATTTTTAATGCAGGACATCTAGGGCAAGAATTCTCGTGTTTTTTGTAATATTTTGACTGTAATATTATATTGTTTAAAGTTAAATTCATCTTCAGCTAATTGGCCTGTTGTTTCTCAAACTGCTGGTATTATAATAAATATTTTTATTGTTTGAGCAGTTCCAGTTTCTCTATGAACTGACTTGATTTGTGTTGGAAAGTGATTGGCGGGGGAGAGTATCACAATGTATCTACAACATATGTATCTCATTTTTTATGGATAATTTACTGAAGTTTAAGTCAAGTCATAAACATGTTATACATTTTTCCGTGTGATTTATCTGCATTCATTATTTTCATCTCAAATTCAACTTCTTCTCTATCTGCCTGGTGTTAATACTTTTATCCATTTTTCGTTTGTTGATTTGTTGAATATATGGCTAAATTCTCACTTAAAGGGGCATGCTTGTTTAGAGATTTGTTGCAGAAATTGGTTAGGTTTTAATCTGCCCTATGGATGTCAATAAGATGTAGCGACAGTCTCATGTATATACTGGGATCCCAAGATTTTGCTGGATTATGATAATTTTAATCAGCTCCTGTGTTCATCCATGTTGCATCGATTTTGCCATAGGAATGTCTGCATGCTTCACAACCATTCCCCCCCGTCTTTCAAACAATATTGCCATCATTAGTATCATGCTTGATGTTGACGTGAACCATTTCCTGAAGTACTTATATGATCTGAAACCAAGATATATTATGAACAATATCCATAGACTTATAGATATTTCCTGGGCATAATATTGGCCAAAGATGTATGCAGTATAATATTGGCCAAAGGTTTTGAGTCCATTTTCAGCTATGCATAAGGTTAATGAGGTGTATGCTTAGCAAGACTACTCCTTGACTTGAAGGGCTTCAAACTCTGAAATAATAGGCCTCATCAGTGCAGCCAACGGATTTTATTTGAGTGGGGTCGAGTGGGTAGAATTATTTTCTGGATTCTGTGGTCATTTTTTGTATGAGATGTCAATTCTGAGTATGAATATTGGTTTGATATCGAGCTGTCCTTTTAATAATAAAAAAAAAAACTATTTGTTTGTTGTTTTTAGTTGGTTCAGAAAGAGATTGGGCTGTGTTATGAAGCAGTTTAATAAATTGCTGCTGGTCAATGGTACAAAGAACACAGGTTAATACTACTTACGTGCTTAGTTATTTGGTGTAATTGCCATTTGTTGTGTTGGTACTCCATCTGACCCGAGTACTGCCTTTGATGAATTTAGGTTGCATTTGGGTAATGAGGTATTCTTAGGTATTCTGTGAATAGTAGTGAAAAAGTAAAGAAAAAGATGATAGAATAGTGAAAAGTAGATAAAAAATAATAATAAAATAATAAATAGTAGTGAGATATTATCAGTATCCAAACTAGGCATTTGAAAAAAATGGCTGCTTGTTGGAGTGACGCCTTCTAATATGTTTGAATATTGAAAACCCAAATTTATCATTTTGGAATTTTTGTCATTGTAGTGTAATAACAACCTAGGCTTCTTATGTGAACTACCTAGGGCTTCTCGTGCTAGTTTAAGCTGGCTTTGCTATGTATAATTAAACTTTCCTGTGGATGCTAGGTCAATACAAGGTTGCATGCCTTTATATTACTTCAAATTAGGGATCTAGGATTAAGTTCCGATGTAGGGCGCCGCAGCAATCTGTGTCGTTTACACTGTTTGCCATCAACCATGTAAGTTGGTGTGTCAAGGTTTTGGCTAAAGATGATACTGCAGACTGCAGAGGTGATTGTGAACTAGATGGGCTGGCACAAAAGGGGGCTGACTTGAGATTTTTGAGGTCAAAAGGCACAAAAGCTTGGATCTTTAATAAAGCCTAGCAGTGTTTTGGAACCATTCCACTTTGAATGTTATGGCTTGAGCTGAGCCATAAAATTGCTTGTCACAATTGTATTTTACTTTCCCGGGACAGTAAGGAGAAATTGTTAGGTAGAGTTGCGCGTGCATCTCTTTTTTCAGTGAGGTCTAAAGTTATGAGGTCAGATACAGACGATACAGGGATTTTGATTCTCTCGTCTTTCTTGCATTTTCCTGGAAAGAAAGAAAGTGAGGAAAAAAAAAAAAAAAAAGGTAATCTGTCTTGACTTTTGAGATGGGATTTAAGGATTCGTAATATTCGTCAGTTTTTGAAGAAAGTATGCTTAGAGCACTCTCAATAAATTCTTTATCCTGTTATTTAAAATACATTATCAAAATTTATTTTTTCTATTTTACATACTGACTTTTATAATATGTCATCCATCAGCTTATTTATTTTTTTTCTATATCATTTAAATATTTTATTTCTACCAATAAATTTACAATATCTATATATATTTTTATATTTGCAATTTTTTTTTATATACAATGTAAAATAATTCAGTAAAGCAAAAATATATAAGCCAAATAAAAATTAAAAATTAAATCAAAATATGAAAAATTTGGTTTAAAAATATTTTCAAGATATTTTTTAGACGAAAATGAAATATGCGTTTTAAATGATTAACAATAAAAAGAATTTACTTACATGATAAAAATCAAAGTAAAAGAAAATGAGGGAGTAAATAAAATATCAATAATAATAAAAAATTACAAGATGAACAGTATCTGCTCTATGTAGCGGGTTCCTGTAGTTAATTGCATTTTATAATTCTTTTTTGGAACTCTTTTTTAGAACAATTCTTCAAATAATTTACATTTTTTTATATAATAAAAAAGTCACTGAGAGTGCTCTTATTTTGGATTTGTCAATTATTTTACTTGTTTGAATAACTTAAAAATTACCCGGCTAAACTTTTCAGACGGTATTAATATTTAATAAATATTATGAAATTTATTTTATATGTTTATATCTCTTATATTCTACGTTATAGAAATACAATTTAAATTTATCATTTTTATCTTTATATTTAAAATATATATTTATATATTAATATGTGTTTAAATAAAATAATAAAAATAATAAATCATATATTAATGTATTAATGTATAGTGTAGAAAATGATAATATAATTTTTCTATAACAATTGGCATCATTGAGTAATTGAGGGGAGTAGAGAATGGTTTTGGTTAGCTCTCAAATGGGTCAAATCTTAATCCTCCTAAATGGGATCCGATCTTGTGACTTCACTGCTGAGCGAATGTATGAGTAGTTGGAATACTTTTAATTGCACACTTAAAGAATGCTTGGGATTAAAAAAATGAGAAATTATATTTGTATGGTATACAAGTCTCCCGTTTTTATTTTTGATAAAGTGAATAAATATGGGAAGAAGTATTGATATTTGCAGTCTTGGACAATGCAAGTATCGTGCATTTTTTTTAAAAAAATTAAATAAATATGAAACTAATATAAAAAAAATTAAATTGTGGAATACACATTTTTTTTAAAATGAGAATGCGGACTTGTGTATCCTAAAACTAAATCTAATACTACTCAAACATGGGAGTCACATGAAATTCTTTTTAAAAGAAATGATATTTGCAGTCATAAACTGTGCAAACGTCACACATTTCTTTTGATAAAAATAAATAAATATGAGACTTATATAAAAAAATTATTTTTTAATAGTAGACCCCACTCTTTTTCAAAATGAGTAAGCAGTACTTGCATAACTCATAATTGTATCGAGCATTATTTTCTTTTTAATGGTAGAATCCACTATTTTTCAAAAAAAATATACGAGACTTGCCTACCTTAAAATTATATATAATATTACTCTAAAAATATATATATATATAAAAAGGAAAATCACGGAATATGGAGCAAATACAAGTTTGGTCGACCTTCACACAATCGCCTGATAACTTCATGCACCTACATTACCAACGCTCTTGCACAAGGTGTTGGGATCACAATATTGTTAACGTTGATATCGGACTTGTAAATCTATTAAATAAATCGAGAGAATAAAAAATATGTGTAAATATAAAGAAAGACAAAAACCTCTCAAATCACACGAGGAATCAAATATGGTGGCCATAATTGAATCATTAAAAATAAATATTTTATTTTAGGCAGTTAGAGAAATTAATTGATCAAGCATTCCATAGAAGATTAAAGTTGCGTTTGCGTAGTGGTATTATGTAAATAGTAATAAAATAATAATAATAAAATATTGAATAACAGTAAAAATATGTACAAAATAATAATAAAATAATAAATAATAGTGAGGTATTCTGACAATACTAGAATACACCCAAACTAGGCCTAAAGGGAATACAAAATAATATTTTGTAAATGACTATTTTCAGCTTTTAAATCATAATATGAAATTAGTTCAACAAGAAAAATACTTTAGCCACAAATGAATTAATAAAAGTAAACCCACAAACTGATATGGTTTGATATGGTACGTAAGATTGTAAAGTTACTTTTATTATAAAATAAATCTAATGGATTCAATGAAACCACATCAGTATATGGGTTTATTTTGTATAATCTTTTTATATCTGTAGTAGTTCTCGTTTAATAACCAATCATTCCCAACGGCTATTTAAAAAAAAAAAGAAGTAATAATCTAGCAAAAAATTAAAGAAGAGAAAAGAGTCTATGGCAATATCTAATCATGCATAGATCTGTTAGACAGCCACTATATCTATATAGTTTTCCATAGAAAGTGAGCCTTATTTAATTTTCCATAGAAATGGAACCTTATTGTTGGAAAAGAGAAACATATCAAAAAATTATGATTTTTGAAGGCCAACATAGTGAATTATTAACAAAATAGTAATTATCTTATCATCCTAAATTTTGTCAACTTCAATCATATTTAGTGGTATGACACATTTTGACTAGCTGTTTTTTAAGTGATTGAGAGAAGAAATCACTTAAAATGTGTCGGATTGTCAAATATGATCGTAACTAATATCACGATGAAATCTGGCATTGCATTATAACAGGCACACTCCATTCAGATTGTAGCTAAATAACATTTCTAGGCCGGCATTCCGGGATGGAAAAAACGGCTATGCCCATCAGATTTGACCGCTTGGTTAAAATAAATAAATAAATTATTTTTTATTACTTAATAATTAAGAAATTGATTTTAAATATATTGATATATTTTTTTTTATTTTTTTAAAATATTTAAATATATTAAAAAATATGAATAAAAAAATAAAAAAAATTATAAAAATAACTAATGGTATGAATGAGCAGTGCTACTCTCATCTGGGATTCATCCTTATTACTTGTATTTCTGAATTTTTTTTTTGGAACCGATTGCTTTAGTCTTTATTTAGATGTTGAGATGATCTCAATTAATTGAATTGATTTATAAATAATAATATTTTATAAATTTTATTAAAATATTTTTAAATATAAATAGATTGAAGTATATATATATATATCCATTTTCAGTTTGAAATGGATTGAGAAAACTTTGACAATCAAATATATTCCGACGGTTCTATTATATATATATTTTTTATTTTTATAATCATTCACACTTTCGAAGAAAACAAATTAACAAACCAAAAACCAAAAGATGATGGGATACAGATGGGCATTTTCATTGGCGAGTTAAGATCATTGACTTCAATAAGGATATGTTTGGAAAAAGTGTTTTACTTAAAATTCTCATCTTCATCTCATCTCATCTCTATACTTTTTCAAATCCCCATACAAAATATAATAAATAATTCAACTTTTTCAAATTCCAATATAACTTTTTCAAATTTCAATTCAACTTTTTCAAATCTCAAAATTAAAAAATAATATTTTAAACTTTAAAACAAAACACAAAATTCTCATCTCACCCCAAGCATAACCTAAATGTCATGCGGTCATGCCCTCTGCTTCTAGTCGTCGGCCGTGGCTGCAAGTACATACAAATTTTCTCGCAAGCAGAACCAATAAACAAAGGCTGAAAAGCTGGGGAAAAGATTCCCTGCCATTAATACAGATTGATGCTTGATGCATGATTGAGAATTCAAAAATTTTTCAGAAGTTCTTATTATTCATCTACATTCCATACTCCATTTTTTTAAAATTTTTTTTTAATTTTTTTATCAAATAATTTGTATATGAATTGTGAATAAAAAATTTGAAATAGTTTTAAAAAAATAAATTGAAAAAAAATTTTAAAAAAAATATTAAAAAATATGGAGTGTGGAATGTGGAGTGTGGATAAATAGTAGGAGGTTGTATAACAAAACCCGAATTAAGATTTTTTTTTAATGAATAGTAATAAATTGAGATAATAGTGTGAATTTTATAAAATTTAATTAAGATAAATTTAGATGTATTTAGATATTAAAATGAATTTAGATATATTTATAAAAAATTAAAAAAATTTATAGATTTCGCGTGTAAAGAAGTGTTAAGTTAAAAAAAATTATACGTTGCATATGTAAAAAAGTTTTGAGTTGAGATATTTTAGTAATTTTAGAGTTGAATATTTGGACGTTAGACTTGAAGAAATTCATGGATCTAACTCATCTCATAAAATCGGTTTTACAATATAGAATTGTTCATTTCTTATAAACATGTATAAGATATTGTTTACAGGCAGTATGTGATTATTACTCAACAGTCAACACCCTCACTCCATTCATCCTGTAGTAAACTTTGATACTATGAATAAATTCATAAACCTAACTCATCTCATAAAATCGGTTCTATAAGAGATGATTGCTCATTCTTTATAAATATATCTAAAATCTTGTCTACAGATAATGTGTGATTATTTTTTAATAAAATTCAATTTAAAATTAAACTGAGGTGAATTGAATTCGATTCAATACAAAGTTTGAAACGGGATTTCAATTATCAAGTTGGCAACTTGCATGCATCCACTGAAATGGGCCTCCTCGCCTACTGAAAAAGAGGAGTCGTTTTCTAAAGACTTTGCTGTCGTGGGGTTAGTGCTCTTCACGTGCTGCAGACAATCATCAAAGCTAGCTCCTTCCCCGTCACCAGCGTGCCAAGGCTGATGATATATTGGAAAAGGAAAATATTAGTATCACTCTCTATTTATATATTTTTATTTTTTTAATAATTAAAGAAGTTATTATTAATGAATTTATATTTATATTTATTTTTTATTAAAGATATTTAAAAAAATCTTAAAAAACGAAAAAAACTATTTGTCCTGATGTATACATTTGAGATGCATATATTTGATATGTACACTAGCATTGTCCATTGGAAAAACTAAGTGAATATTTGGATAAATGGATACCCACAGAGAGATTTTGACAAGACTGATGATATATAATCTTGCTTCGCAATCCCATGAAACTTTTTCAGAAAAATTATTATTCAAATTTGGCGCTTTCTTTTGGGGACGAGGTGATTTAAAATAATCTGAATTAATTTATAAATAATAATATTTTATAAATTTTATTAAGATATATTTAAATGTATAAAATAGATTAAGATATGTATTTAAATATATAAAATAAATTAAAATATGTATTTAACTTTTAATAGAAAGTTGAAAGAATAGTAGATGTTATCGATCATTGATTTGAGATAAGTTAAGATAAGATGATTTTGACATCCAAACATATCTTTAAGATTACTTCTTATCAATAAACAGTCACCTTATGAGACACAGTTCTGTTTCAAGACATCAGAAATATTTTATTTTAATTTTCCTTGTAGAAATTCTTCAATTATCAAATCTCTTTGAATACCTAATATTTTTCTTTTACTAATATTAATGTTGATGACTAGATCTGATCTTCCTTCTTGAATGTATTGTACTTTTTGCATGCATAAATGTTTTGGCAAGCCCATATCATCCAACAAAAGAAAGTTGTAAAATCAATTGAATAAATCTTCTCATATATCATTATTTACTATTCCATACCCTGCATCTTATAAAAAAAAAGACTATCAAATGTGAGATGTAGAGGTGAATCATAACTGATATATAGCAAAATTCAAATCAATTAATTCATTATTATCTACCAATATTTTAGTGGAACTCAGATTCAGAGTCTATTTTGGTATGCTAAAATGACACATCTATGCCCGAATGGTGCATCTTACCTCACAAGCTCATTGTACATTTACAGCTCATTCATAACTTAATCCATGATTTTAAAAAACTACCATGGAATTAACACATAACAAGTTAGAATATAAATCACTCAAATAAATCTTCTTCTTCCTTTTTTTTCCTATCATTTTATAATGTTTAAAATAAATATAATAGCATATCCATGATCACTAGCAAAATTTCATACAATATTATACTAATCAGTGAGATCGCGGGTACTATTTGCTTTACATATTAATGAAAACGATAATGTCAGAAAGCAAATGCTGTTCAATTTTTTAAAGAAATGATTTGTACAATTCTAGTACGTAAATCTAGTGCATTCTCTTTAAAAAAATGAACAAATTTAAAATCTACATGAAAAAATCATATATCCTAAAACAGTAATTTAGAGCTTTACTATTCATCATCTTCATACATCATACACCATATATTTTTTTTTTAATTTGTTAATTTTTTTCTTAAACTAATTGAATTATTCTACTCATCATCTATATATTACATATTTGATAAAGAAAAAAAATGACATATGGAGACAATGAAAACACTTTTTCTTTAAAAATTTACTCATTCTTTAGTGTATTCATTTCCTTCATTTGTCTACGGTTACCAAACAAAAAACAACCCAAGGTGCCATGCCAGCAACCCAAGAAGATGTTGACAATAATTATATAAATAAATAGATAGATAGAGCAAAGACCAATAACTGTTCATCTCACCAACTCACGATTAGTCTAATGTTAATAAATTAAGAAATGGGCATCTGAGTGAACTACGATGCCAGTGGCCCACCTTTCTCGGCGCACATCATCATACGCATTACACACTGTCATTTTTAAAGTAAGTATCCATTTTCCCGAGGGAAAAAAATTATAAAAAATAAAAAATCAGTTGCTCATTTCTCTATGCCATCTGTAGTTTTCTAGAAAGAAGATCTGACATTTCCATTAGAAGTCATATCTATGGTAGATTTTAATACATAGATTTACTACACTTAACCAAAACTTCCAAGTTTGGACTCAAAATGATTGAGATCGAGAGTTTGGTTTGGTACAAAAAAAAAAAGACATAAATTGGAGAGCCTGAATTGTCTGAGCAAATTAACTGATCTTTATAGAGCAGTTTTATCTTTTTTTGGCCTGAAGCTCAAAACAGAATGCCGCCTCAAGTTCTTGAATTATAACTTGCCAGAAATGGGCTCCATTGTAATATATCATTGAGCTTCCCCAGAAACCCTTCTATATATGCTTATTATTACAGTATTTGAGTAATGATAATTATTCTTCAGTCAATTATGGCTTTGTAACTCGGACGTGAAAGATCCCTAACTGTGGTGGTCATGCATGTCCTCTTTATGAACAGCAAAAGGAAGAGCAAACCCTACATGTGCATAAAATCCAGCACTGTTACACCTGACATATATATATATATATATATAATTGGTGCTAGTCCATTTTCTCTGATCTACACCCTAGCTAGGGCCAAGCTATTTCAACCTTAAAGTAGGGTTTGAATTCAACTTTAACCCTAGCTGCTTTCATTTTTTTTTCACCTGTGAATAGGGTATTGTTTTACTCCATCTATATAAACCTCAATATAATATGAGTCATATGACATTTCATAGAATAAAGTGTACCAATAGAGGTTTCTAGACAATGCAATTATATTTATATATATATTATAACATCAAGTGGGAATAAAGTTTAGCAGATTGCATAGTTTCTTGGATTGTAAGTCACAGCATTTCCAGCAAGAAATTAGCCCCTTGTATTTAGAGTAGATTCGAAGGAGAAAGTGAAGACCCAAATCTTTCATTGGATTCTTGTAATTAGAAACGTGAAAAAAAAGGGTAAAATTAAAAGCTAAGTACTGATGCTGATCGATCGATAGGAAATAAAATAAGACCATCACTACTGATCGAGTAGCTTTCAATGTCATTCTCTCACTCGGAAACAAAATGCATGTGAAGGCTGGCTTCAATTAACAAAAGAGAGGAAAAGTTCAATGGAATGAAACGGAAAAACGAAACTCGAAGACTTTGATCCATCTCTTCATCCAACAGTAGACATCATATTCACAGCAATGGCACATGAAAATACATCAATATCCTCACCGGCCCCAACATTTTATATACACGTGCGTTGGGCCTGAAACATTATATCATGTTGTGTTTTATGATTTATCTTTCAGCAATTCCAACGTAGGAAATTATCATTCGACTTCATATATATAATCACGTGATTTTTTGACGAGGAAGGAGGAGAGGATATTTCGGTGATTTTACAGGTCCCGTTGAAACCAAAAATAAAGACATGCATGCTCCAAAAACTCGATTTCAGAGGGAATTTAAAAAGAACATAGGAAAATAAAAAGAACAGACAGCACAGAAGATCGCAACCTTTTTGTTGTGTTTGAAATCCTTGTTGTATTTTTTTTTCTTAAATCGTCTCGGATTTACCGTTGCCGCCACGGGCCATGGCTTCGGTGACTGACGCCAGCTTTTGCAGGTTCAACCTCACCACGGTGTCCGCGAACAGACGCGTGTCTTCCTCGGTGTTCCCCTCCGGCATGTCCACTATGTACGATTCCAAAACCAGAGTCCGGGCCTTACCGTCGCCGTCGAACCCGTGCACCGTCGTGACCGACCGGTAATTCTGCAGCCGGTGCTCCCCTCCAATAATACTGAACCCTGTGACGTGCCGCTCGTCGTCCAATATATCCAACCTCTCGGTGCTGGTGGCTGCAGGAAGCCCGGAGATGACATTCACGTCCCTGGTGCACCCGACGACCATACGGAAGTTGTCCTTCACCGTGCAGCTCTTGATGAAGTGCTTGTAGGTATGGGGTTTGTCGAAGCGCCGAACGACGGACCAGACGGTGTGGGGAGGCGCGTCTATGCGTTGCGCCATCAGGGAGGAGCATTGGCCGGGCCCGAGCCTGTAGGTGTGGAACTCGATCACGAACCGCTTCAACTCGTCAAACTCGTGCTGGGTCAACCCGAGTGGGACAGCCAGGTGGTGGGTCGTTTTGTGCGTTTCGTCATGCTCCGCCATCGATGAGCCCTCGCCTTTCTCCATTAATGATGTGTGTGTGTGTGTGTGTGTGTGTGGGGAAGGGGGGAAGACAGAGACGGAGACACAGAGAGAGTTGGAACTTATCAGTTTTATAACAGCTTGGGATTTTGGGTAATGGAGGGGCTAAAATGGGAAATTGCAGTCGGAAGATGGGGGTTCTATTTCTAATTTCGGAATATAATATTAGTTTTTTAAAGATGGATGAGAGGGGGCTGAGTTGGTGAGGTTGACAGGTGGGTTTTATTAATTATTCCTTCGCTTGATATTTATTTATTTATTTATATATATAATTTTAAGAGAGCTGCGTACTCAATCCATCCCAACCAGTAGCCCCCAAGAAGCAAAGATAGGTTCACACGCACTTCTCTCCACTTTGAGCTCAATCTTGCATCATCATAATCAATGCAAAAGGAAACTTTGTGTGTAAAATTCACTATCATATACTGGTTTTATTGTTAAAATTTTGTTATGAAAGGAGAAATAATGTCTTTTATTAATTTCTAACTCAAAATGTAAGTTTTAATAGAAAAATTATTTAAATTATATTGTAACAAATAATTACAATTTGGGATCCCTTGCCTCAATCCTCTGCCTCCAGAGAAAAGCCATTCAACTCACCATTAATCATAATAGAAAACCATCTGTTTTTAGGAAAAAAAAAAAAAAAAACTCATAATTATGACAAAAAAAGCCTGTTTTTTAAAATTATTTTCTAATAAATTAAAACATACCAGTGAGATTGGAGATGTCGATGCATGCTTACCGCATAAACTAATAAATAGTATTTTATCTTTTTTATAGTTGTAATGAATCATATAATTAATAAATGGTGCGTTACACACCAACCAGTCATTATATATATATATATATATATATATATATATATATATATATATATAGCAAAACCCATCACCTTATGCTGCCTATAATTTTGTGAAATCAAAGACCACATAACATAATATATATTGAATCACGATGAGGCTGCCTCGAGTAATATATTAAAATTAATGTTGGATTTGATTTAATGAATATATCAGCTCCAATTAAGCTTATTAGTTAACCTAAGCAACGAGACAAAGAGGAAGCTGACTAACATAATACATATACATATATATATATATATATAATATTTATGTATGTATATTTTTATTTATATAATAAATATTCAAGTTGCAAAATGATCAACACTAGAATTTCCCGAGGGTACGTAATATTACAATATTGAAAATGACAATAATCCATTTCCACGAATCATTGGGTGATATTGATTGGTCGAAAGATTAGCAGGGTTAAAAGTGGCCAATAAGATTGACTAATTCATACTACTAACTATATATAATGAGGACCTGGCCTGGAAAACGACTATTATTATTATTACATCTCGGAATATCAAATATAGATATATGCAGACATGATTCATTATTGTAGTTTTTAAACCAAGTGTTTCATAATTAAAGTTTGCTCTGACGTTGTTGGTACTAATTAGTGCCAAAACTTGTCTTGACTGAACTTGGGGATGGAATCATGGAAGCTGATGAGATTACATTAACCACAATGGACCAAGTGCATGTAGGAAAATGTAGTGTATATCATAAGAAATTCCATTCGAAGCAATCGTCATGCATGAACATGATACGCTATAAGATCATTTTCTTTCAACTCAGTATCGTTTCATATCTCATATCAATCTGTGGATAATATGTCTTACACATTGATTTGCAAATATATAAAGACTATATGTGCTGCGCATGATCCACTGATAAAAGTGATGCAGCAATAACCTCGGGAGTGGATTACTAGCTTGTTTCGAGCATTTATTTGAAACTTGATGTCTAAATTTGATATTCGAATCCAGAATATAGGCCTAAGGTAATATATATGTCTGCCATTTTATCTGGGATCAAAGAGTAGGGTTTTGAGTGCATAAAGACTACAATTAAAGTTGGAGATACCTTACCTTCGGTCCTTCCTCATAAGGAGGACTAAATTCAATGGATGTTAGCTAGCACATGAAGACCATAAAGTTGTGCTTTTGAGTGCAAAAGCCAGCTGCTTCTATCTCTTCACATTTGACGTCGTACGTGACTCTTTTATTGTACCAGAAGTCTTTTCATCGGCCAAGACTTGAAAATGCCATAATCTGCAAATTTCGGCCTGTAGCTGTTTCGTCAAAGAAATTAAAAGAGATCATCTATATGCATAGTAATCTTCACCTACTTGTCTTTGTTTTCTTTCTGGGTAGTCTTCATTCTACGTAGAAATCCAACGTTCTTTCAGATAGAGCTGTGCCCTTTTTCAAAAAAGTAGGCGTTCGCATCATTCCACGCCTGATAAAGAACAAGAAAACCATTATCTTACTACTTATATATGTCTAACTTCTAAGTAACGTTAAGAGCGTAAGTCTCGTGTACTATTTAAAAAAAAAATGTAAGATCTATTTTTAAAAAATGATTTCGTTATATAAATATTAAATTTATCTATTTTTTTCAAAAAAATTATATATACATGATTTGGATACTAAGAACTCTAAGATTGCGTTTGGGTAGGGAGGTATTCTTAAATATTCTACGAATAATAGTGAAAAAATAATAATAAAATAATAATAAAATAATAAATATTAAATAATAATAATAAAATAATAAATAATAATAAGATAAATATCTCACAGGCTTAAATATCATTTCTCTAATTTATAAATTATAAATTTCTAAAGCTGACCCTTTATGCTAAAAGCCTAAAACCCCTGTAGATTTGAAAATTATACATATATTCTTGAGAACAAAACAAAGGAATTACACTTTTTAACACGGACACGAAGCATCCTGCAAATTATCCTGTTATATATAGCCACCATGTCCATGACATCTTGTTCCCGCATACTCCATATATTTTTAAATTTATTTCTTTGGGCTTTGTGGTTCTTGTCCGGTACCTTTTTCTTAGGGTACGTTTGGATGTTGAAGTGAGTTGAGTTGAGTTAAGCTTAGATGATAAAATATTGTTAGAATATTATTTTTCAATATTATTATTGTTTTGAGATTTGAAAAAGTTGAATTGTTTATTATATTTTGTATTGAAATTTGAAAAAGTTGTAATGATGAGTAAGATGAGATGAGTTTGGTTTGAGAACCAAACGAAGCCTTAGACTAGGTATATAAAAGTGGTAAAGAGGATATTGGATCGGTGCAACTTGCTTATAGTCTATGCCCCATTGCTAAGCTAGAAAATTTCCAGGTCCTCAATTTTGTGGGTTTGATTCCCACCAATAATTTCTTCCCCTATATTATTCCATTATTGGTCTAAATTATAAATATTAATAATTCATGATGGTCTTACTACTGGGATGATCAACTTGCAGTGCATATTACTTAATGCTTATAATCTCTTATCTCAACGAATAAATGATACACATATAATGGCTATAAAATAATTGTATGAATTTTCTCAATGAATTGACGTGAAAAATTTGATAAAAGTAAATTTATAAATTGACGTGATTTTATGTAAAAAAATCCATAATAATGTTTCTTTTTACTTTAATGTAATTACGCTCCATTTTCTCCAAATTATAGACAGGAGAATACCCTTATTTTAATTTCTGATTATTATTTTTATTTCTCAAATGATTGGAAAATCAGTGGCAGGAATCTTAAAACTCATTACAAGAACCCCAGATAGTTTCTACGCTGAGAAGAAAAGAGTATTAATGAAATCTTAGTGGTAATTAAAGATTTCATTAAATTAACATAGACAAGTAATGGAAAAAATATATATATATATATCGCGATCAGCAACCTAGCATTTTTAAGAGTGGCCAATTTGCAGAAATTCCATTTTTCTGGCTTTTGCATTTCTTCTTATTCTTATTGGGCCTACCATTCCCAAGATGCTGCTTTGTATCCGGACTTGCAATCTTCAACTTTTCTGGCACTTCATGAGGTTTTCGCTGCACCAAAACTAATCATTAGTATAGAACTGGTAAATAGTTCAGATTTTGTTGGTATGGAGTCATCGATTCATGTACGTGATTATGGGAGCTGGAAAACTCGAAAGTCTACCTGAATTCGAGCCTATTCACACTGACATCATGGGATATTACAGGTCTGTGACCATTGATATTGGGATTGATGTTGAATCCTAGGCTTGAAGTGTCAGCAACTGCAAGTGTTTGTGTTGAATCGCGTGATGAGGAGCCTGATGTGCTGCTAGATTGCATCTCTAGGCATAGCTGCATGCAGCACAACAGATCGAATATCATGAATGCATCAGTAGGCAATTAATAAAAACATGAAGTTTTTTGCTAATTCAGTAAATGTTGTCACTAAGCATGAATCATGCACAGATTGTCGCAAAGTTAATTACACAGGGATAAGATGATCATCTGATTCATTCTGCAGACCAAAATCTCAATTCTGCTAGAATGTTTTAACACAATTAAACATGCATTTTGGCAAGAGAAGTGATACAACCACGAAAACATCTCACAAAAATAAATTTATAAATTAACATGAGTTTATATGATATGTTACGTATATTTTACAATCTAACCATCACATCAAGAATGTTAGATATAATTTTGATCTACTTATAAATGTCTTTTATCTGAAAAAATCCTACGTTTCAAGAATGTTGAGAACATGCATTCTGATACGATGAAATATTACCTGAGAAAGCCTATGTTCAAGAGATGCCACCCGATCAGACAGTGACCCTTTAAAGCCAGCCTCCTTTACTGCCAAATCCACTGGGATGCATTCCCTCTGCAGTCCTGCTTGTTCCAGCAGCAAACTGTCATTGCTTCTCCATATTGGTAATATTCTTTGCTTTCTTTCCAAATACTTCATCTGGTTTCACACGTACACCTCTTATATTATATATAGGATTAATGAAAGAAAAGCAAAAGAATTCTAGTACCACAAAACTTCCCCAGGTAAGAAGTGTTTGAGGGAAAGGAAAAAATAGATGAGAGAAAGTGAGTCACCATGAAATCCAAATGATCCAACCTAGAAACAAGAGACATCGACATAGACGAGCACGATTGTCTTCCATTTTCCATTTTCGCCTCTGCACATGAGCTGCAGCTGCTTGAGAACGTAGAATAGATAGTCATGTACACCCTTAATAAATGCACTTGCAGTACTGCACCTCACAAGTCATCCGCAGTTTGTTACGTTGCGTGGCACATGATCAAGAAAATATATAAAAATCTTTCCTTTTTATTATTATTATTTTTTAATTTTGTTTGATTTCCTGATAAGAAATAATTATATATTATTTCATTGTTAATATTGGATGCAATATAAGCTGGTGATTATTGCAATGACGAAGACACACGTGCGCTTTAAATGTTCAGCTTTGAAGTAGTCAATTCAATGAGTAAAATTCACCAACCTTCGATTTTTTGGACTCATCGTGAGTACTGAGATAAGTGAATCACATTTCGTTAGTTTTTTTTTTTTTTTTTGTATGTCTAATTATCTCTATTATAATTTCAGTTCTAAGACTCGAATATAATGTTTAAGAAATCTTTATTTATTTATGTAAATCCCTTTTTTCAACATTAAGCTACTTAAATATCTTTAGTCCTAAGTGGTTCAAGAAATTTAATTGAAAATTTATTCTATCTCAGTGTGTAAAATGTATTATTCACATCATTACATGACGTAATAAGAGTTGATTTGTAAGATTTAAATTTATAAATTTATCTTAAAAATTAAATCATCCCACACCAGTCGTATGCAGTATGCGTACTCCACACCTTGTACTTATAAATAAAATTTTTCTTAATTGAATATGAGATTTTAGTTTTCATATGACATTATGTTACAAAGTATGCAACCTGACATCCTCACATTAAGAAAATTCCACTTATTCCGGGCACGATGCCTACGTTACACCGTCGCGTAAAATCTTTTGTTTAGACAATTATACGATAGAATATTACTAGATACAGTTGTAGAATGCATAAATATTACACAATTTTTAAAAAAAAAAAAAAAAATTTATTATAAAAAAATTACGCGGCCATTTTACATTGCAAATATCATTTTTGATATCCAAAATAAAACTTGGGCCAAGATCACGTTTTGACACTCGGAGATGGGTTCAACTTAATTGGGCTGAGCCGGGACAAGTATCGAGCTCGACCCGACCACGTGTGTCTGTGAAGTGAAGAGACTCAAGAGTAATGTCGAGGAAAGAGAACTTTGAAATTGCCGAAACAGAGGCAGAGGGAGGGTTCCTGTAGTGGAGGAAGCAATCGAGTTTGAAAACAGGTTCCTTGAGAAATATAAGGTGCCTTTTTTGTCCTTTACCTTGTTGAGTTTGGAAGAAAAAGACGATCCTTGAAGGCTAGAAGGACTCAAACTCCGTCCCCCCTTCCCTTTCCCAAACCCCAGAGATCCCAGGCCCCCAGACCCTCCCGTTGACACCGACGTCGCCGCACCGCCAGCCATCTTCTGCACCACGAGGTATCTCTCTCTCCACTTTCAATCTTGTTGGTACTCAGTAAATTAGTGTGCAAATAAGCGGCATCAATGTAAATCAGTTCCCGTCGACATCGATCTTGTTGGTGCCCACATGAGTGGCATCAATGGAGAGAGAGAGAGAGAGAGAGGGGGCGGGGGCTCTGTTCTGTTGGGAAACAGAGGGGACGCGGGGCACGGGGGAAAGGAGGGGCCGGGGAGAAAATTGGAAAAAAAAGAAGACGCTTAAACTAACGTGGCACAGTACCGCATCAGTTTGTGGGATCCCTTTGTATCTCTAGCAGCCCTCTTTATTTTATGCCTGTAATGATAATTGGTTTGGTAAGCATGCCAGTGTTGTGTTAATAACCAACTTAATGATGATTGATTTGTAAAGTTGCTTACAATATCTGGGACTTCAAATTGCAATAGCTTCTTTTATGCTTGATAGTGGTCCTTGAACCAAACTTGCAATACATTGCAATATCATATCTTGTTACCTCTTTATACATGAGGACTGATCTGTCATACCCTATAAAGCTGAATTTCTAGATATGCTTGGGCTTCTTAATTTGATCGGAAGATATGTTCCTTTCCAATCAAGATTTACTTATTATTTGGGCTTCTTTTTCTATCAATAGCATCATTGCTTTCATGTGAATATTAGAGTGATTTGGTCCATTTAGAGCTACAAAAACAGAGATCCTATTCTCTATAGACCTCCGTCTCCCGCCCACTCTCTAGGTTTGTTTGCTTGATGTATGAATTTATCTTATCCCCACCTTTTATGGGTTGCCTTTCTCATCCTACTTTCCTGTGTTTCTTTTGTCCCCCACCTTGAAACTTTACACTTCTTATATGGGAAATATCACTTATATTGGGGGGTTGTTGATTCTTCAGGAGTTTAGCCTTGGATCTATTTGAAGCCAAGAGTTCATTATTTCACATTTTTCTTGGTCACCTTTATCTTGGTCGGCACTGGTTCTCCTTAATTGGGGCTCAAGATAATGAAGTGGGAAAAATGGATTCGTCTGCAACTACAAGTAGCTTAGATATGTCTTCCTTTTTTTTTTCTTTTTTTTTTTTCGTGTAAGATTGTGAGTCATCTATCTTGTATCATAACATGCACCTTTTATGTTATGTTATTTTCGCCTATTTTCTTTCTTTCTTTTTTCATTTCTGTTTTTTATTTATAGTCGCACAATTCTGTCATTTATATGTACTTAATACTTATTTTGTTGTGGGCACAATCATATGCAGTTTCATATGTGATTGCTTCAATCTCAAATAGCTTGCTTTATGCCTTTCTGTTTCATTTCAAAATCTGAAGCTGTTCCCAACTTTTCATATGCACAAATGGTTTTTTGGTTGAAGTTATATACATCCTTAGAAACTTGCAAATATTGCTTCTAATGGAGCAACTATGGCTCAATTTCATTTGTTCTGGTTAGAGCTGCTTTCAAAATCTGACGCTGTTCTGGACTTCTCATATGTACAAATTGTCTTATGATTTAAGCTATACATCTATATTACCTTGCAACCATAGATCCTATTGGTGCAACAATATTTCAATTTCATAAATCCAATTAGAGCTTCTTTCAGCAAAATCAGTGAGTCTAAAACCTAAGTTTTCTCCAACTGGGTATTTGTTCTAAAGAGTGTTCATTTTACATAGAGCAATGAAATGGGATGTTACATCTTGTATCTTGCATTATCAAAGCAGTTGAAATGTGCATACCTGCCTGCAGACAAGTGCAGAAATTTTGGTTGCACTTCACATTCAATTGATCCGTACATGGCTAGTACAAAATTTTGGCATTGCGAATGCCAGTTACCTGACTTTGAATTTTATCTCTAAATTATAGAGAAGGTTTTTGTAATGTATTGTTAGTTACTTTTGCAAATTTTGGTGCTGTGCAAAAGCTATTATCAATTCAAGTTAAAGGTTTTTAACGAGTTGACCTGCTTGTGGGCATATGTGATGGAGATGCAGAGCAAATCTTGGATAAGAATATTGTTGGCATCCTCATATAGGTTATGGCAGGCTCAGAACCTGTGAATGTAGAGAGGGATCCAATACAGGTTAATGGTACTCCCAGGAAACCACGGATTCTTCTTGCTGCGAGTGGAAGTGTAGCAGCGATAAAGTTTTCGAATCTCTGCCATTGTTTTTCAGAATGGGCTGAAGTAAAAGCTGTTGCCACTCAAGCATCTCTACATTTCATAGATAGGGTGTCACTACCCAAGGATGTAGTTCTTTATACTGATGAGGATGAATGGTCAAGTTGGAAGAAAATTGGTGATAGCGTGCTTCACATTGAGCTGCGTCGATGGGCTGATATTATGGTTATTGCTCCATTGTCAGCCAACACACTCGGCAAGGTAATCTTCGTGCAATTTTGGAGGAACCATCCCTCTTATTTTGAAATTTTACCAATCAGGAACAAGACGATACCAGTAAGTTTGTGTTATTGGAAACGGCCCAAATTGCATAGGCTAAATGCAAAAGTATTATGCTACTATTATGTCTGGTGAATGTCTAACCTCTGAGTTCAAAAAGCAACCTAATGAATTGGTATATGAACATCCTCACCTTAAACCTGTAAAAGTGAGAATGAAGAGTGCAAGTCAATTATTTTCTAGAAATGATCATGTTGTGATTGGGTATGGTCTAATGATGATTGTACCCATGCAACCACACTAGTGTATATGTGTGCATGTATAGTGATGGGGTAGGTAATATGAGTCTTGAAGGCATCCCCATTAAACACCCTGTGGATGCTATGGGCTTTTCTTTCCTCTCTGTGCATGCATGTTTTTGTCACATGAGTTGAACAATCATAATTTCAATACAATATGTTATAAGAATGCTATGCCCTTATTGCAGATCGCTGGGGGATTGTGTGACAATCTACTGACATGCATTGTGCGGGCATGGGATTACAGCAAGCCATTCTTTGTTGCACCTTCCATGAACACATTGATGTGGAACAATCCTTTTACAGAGCGACATCTCATGTCAATTGACGAGCTTGGGATTTCTCTAATCCCGCCTGTCACAAAGAGGCTGGCTTGTGGGGACTATGGCAATGGTGCGATGGCGGAACCGTCCCTTATCTACTCAACAGTAAGGCTTTTCTTAGAGTCAAGGGTTCAACAAAGTGGCAGTAACATTCAGTAACTAGAGTAGTAAAGCTGGCATTTGCTCAACTTTAAAAGCAGAAGAAAAGCTGTCTTTTTTCAGGGCCAATATAAGAAGTTGGCTTACTTGCATGACATGCAGATTGGTTTTTGTCTTTTTATTTTGTAATGCTTGTTCTATTTAGTGTTTATCTGACATATCAAATCTACGTCTAGAAAATGCTTCTAGGATATGATTTGAGTTGGATGTTGTCACTTCTGTGGTATGGGACTCATTTTACCTGTGCCTAAATTAATCTCTCTGAGCATACTGATTATTGCTTTCTGTACAAGTGGATGGTCGGGATTAAGGTGTGTATCTTTCTAGTGGGAAGCTGACGTGGTTGCCATATGTGTTGAATGCCAACTGTGCTCAAGCTGTGTAGAGCCTTAGATGGGCTTCGGAGTAGGAATCTGTTTATGGAGTCTGTATAACTAACTATAAATACTGATTCAGTCCTGAATGAAGTCATTGAGAAACATTTTCAACGTAGTTCGTGGAGGTTGAACGTCCAGTTTCTTTGATTTTCCATCACTTCCCTTAGAAAAATAGATCATTATTTTACAAATAAATTTGAAAGAGAAATGCTTGGTCTATATAGAAATCTTACACTGACGTGATTTAATGTAATTTATCAGATTTTATAATCTTTTTTACTATAAAATAGATTTAATGTATTATTTTAAATCACGTCAGGGTATAAATTTTCTTGTATAAGATTTGTATGTATAAATAACACTTCGTAATTTGAAATATTACTTGAAGTAACTTGTTCCACTAGTTGGACAAGTGCGATTATCATAATTTAGTTTTTTCTTTTAACAAACCCATTCTTTTATCTCATTCATTTGATGGTTTCTTTCAAATTTGTTAGGGATGGGAAATTCTTTGGCACCAAGAGTTCTATTTGGCCATATCTACTGTGCCCACACAAAAGTTTAAGAAAAATTCTTGTTATCAGTCATTATTTACTACCGCACGTCCCACACCTTATGAAAAAATTTCCACCTTATAAAAAAATTATAGATGTGAGGTATGAAAATAAATAGTGACTGGTACATAACATTCTTTCAAAAGTTAATTTCCGTGAAAATCTGAAAAACAAGATTTAGCAACTGATGGTTTTATATATCAATAGGAGAAAGGATCCTTCTTCCAGCATTGCCAAACAAATCGAAAAAAACATTCTACCAATAAAACCCAAAGAACCAATTATCCCAAACTTGACCGTGTCACCTCGTACGCTAAGAAGCATGCAGCATTTGCAGGAACACTTCTGGCCATGGCAGGTCCAAACCCCTTATACAGGCCTTTTACACCCTCCGAGGCAAGGATCTTTCTAAATGCATCAACTGATCCAGAGAACTTGGGATTTTTGTAATCGTCTACCTGAAGTACACTCTTGACAACATCGGTTGGGTAGACTGAGAACCAGAAGGAAGCTCCAGCTAAGCCTCCAGCCACAATCAAAGAGCCTCTTCCCAATTTAGATGTGTCCTGGCCACCTGCAAAAAACTGCTTCAGAGCTTCATAGACACCAAACATTGCAGCATTTCCGGGAACCTCACGAGCCATTGTAGGAACCAATCCTTTGAAGAGACCCCTCACACCACCTTCTGATCTGAGAACATGCCTAGCCACATCCATTGGTCCTCCATACTTCACTGCCGGACTGGCTGAAGTGGAACCTGCCAATGCACTCTGGGCTTGCAACCTGCTTTTTATGATATATCCAAAGCAGTTAACATGTACAGTTGGAGGTTTGAAGAGTTTTCCCAAGAGTTCAAACATATTTGAGTTCACTCTCACGGACTTCAAAAAATTACCTCACGCGTTTTATAACAACAATTTTACTGACCTGCACTTGATCAATTCAGTAGGGCAAGCTAAAAAGGAAACAGCAACTCCAGCACCTGCCCCACAGACAATTTGCTGGTTAACCGTAAGGGTGGCACCAGGTTGAGACCGCAATAATGCCTCCATTTGTCCCCTCACAGAGAAGAGGACAGCGTTGAAGGCAGCCACAGTGGCCAGTGGAGCCCCCATACCCTTGTACAATCCTCTAGGGCCTTCCGCAGCTAACGTTTGCCTGACAGCATCCATTGCACCTGCATACTTGGGAGGTTGGCCTGGAAGTGGAGCAGGCTGGCTCTGAAGCTTGACCTTAATGGTGTCAAAGGGGTGCCCAACAATCAATTGTGCTGCTCCTCCAACAGTCCCAGAAGCCAAGTCCTTTGCGACATCCCCCATCTGCAAATTTCATTTTACATGGGAAAACTAATGAATGCACAAAGAATGAAATATGAAAAAATAGAATATTTCTACTTGATGCCTTGGGCTTGTGACAGGAAATAAGTATAACTTTCCATGAACATCCGTTTGAAACCAACTTAAATGTTACCAGATGAAAAGCATGCAAAAATGGGTATGTTATTTTTCCTTACAGACGCAAATATTGCTAAAAATGAAGCAATGTATAGGATACAAAATTTGATTTTTATATGGAAAGACAAAGAACCCAACAGGTAATATGAACCTTAAAAATGCATCATATTTGAAATCATTAGCTGAAACTACTGAAAAAAAACTAGTTTACCCCAGAAAATAATTCTTCCTTCCATCAAGAAGAAACAATAGTTAACTGTCGAACTAAGCTTTCGCTAGAAGTCAGATCTAGAACAACTACAAGTTTACAATTTCGCTGACTCAACAAAAGAAAATTATCTGAAACAAGAAATATTGCCCTCTAGTACTCCCAGCACTATTCCCTACCAGTGATCTAGAAGCATCATTTTGAATTTGTTCATGGAATTATAGCGAAAAATAATATGAAAACCCATAAACTCCCACGTGACTAGCCTCAGGATATAGCATGTACCTCCGATTTCAAATCCTATTGTATGTACCAAGATGGGGATAACTTTACAACCACCGAGTAAAACGTCAGATTGGAAATTCATAAACGCAAGGAAGTTTTCAAAACAGGACATTTGGCAATAACATAAAATCTAAAACATAAGTATAAATACGGATGCCAGGGATGCTCCAGAAATTTTTTTTTTGATCGGTAAAAGGAAGGAATTAGATAAAATATATAAATATAAACTGCGCATCCGGGGAAGCTCCAGAAATTTCAAAATGAGAATCCCCATTTTTTCGCCATGCCAATAAGGTGATATTAGCTACAAGACCAATTTCTCACCAATAGTGCTTAAAAAAGTTGGCTTCCCAGTATCTATCAAAATGATACAGTGAAGATTTCTGTGCTCCAAACTGCACGTCGATTAATCTCACTAAACAAAGTAAACACCCCGAAAGACTTCATCCCCTCAAAAATGAAATCTGACTACTTCTACTGGTGGATCATTTCTTCATTTGCACTAAACATGCAGAAAGTTCGGTTTTATATGGTAGCACAAAACATGTCATGTCGTAGAATGTGAATTCATAAACCGTTCTGCAATGGTACGCAAGAAATGGCAAGTATTGGTTCTTCTGACTGGAATCAGTTCTACTGGTTTACTTAGTAACTAAAAGAAGTTGACAAATCCATTACATTTGCAATTAAACGTGTTTGTCAAACAGAACAGAGCCCATAACAATTATAAAGGATGCAAACCATTTGAACAGGAACAGAAAACTTACTGGAGCGTATTTCCGCTGTCACTATCAGAATCAGATGAAATAAGTGCTAAATCGATCGAAACCCGTTACCCAATACCAGGAGAGTTGGTCGCACGTCTCAGACAATCACATCTGATTAAAAGAAAAGAAAAGAAAAGAAAAGCTTTAGATCCACATGTAGAATAACAGGAATAGAATATAAACTCTACTACGAAGACACGGCTAGAGTTGTTGTAACAGTTAGAATACCCATGAAAAGTGAGATGAATGGGTCCCAAAACGCAGGCGTTGGACGAGAGTTCGAACTGCGTTTCAAGGAATAAAAGAGTCTGGGAATAGGCGAACAACACAAGGGAATGGAATCGCAGGTAGTGAGAGCCACAAGGGGGAGGTTGGGTGGGACAAAAAGGAGGAGGCCACAAACTATTGTAGAGCGTGGATTTCACACGAAGAAGGGCAGGGAGAGAGAGATGTGGTTGAGAATGTGACCCAAGAGACGGGATGGGATGCGGATACAGAGGTCGAGAAAATGCCACTTCTGCTTCAGCTCTCTCTCTCTCTCTCTCTCTCTCTAGCCATCCAATTGGGAAATGAACCAAAGTTTTATAGTATCCGGATACGGTGTGGTACGAAGAAACACAGCGGCGTTGTGCAGTGGGTCGAAGCCAGTTTACACAAAAAATATTACTCTTTTCATCTGGATGGTACGGTACTACTATTCTTTTTGCATTTATTAATGAAAAATGATATTAGTATTTTTTGGATGCCTAAATTTCTGACATCCTCTTTAAAAAAATAGATAAATTCGTTATTTATATAAAAAATTATTTTTTTAATAATAAACTCTAACTTTTTTTTATTAAAAAAAAAAATGTGCGAGACTTACATATATTAAAATTGTATCTAATATTATTTATTATATATTATCTTTAATTTATAGAGTAATTATTTAATGTTAATGTCTTTTTTAAATCCAAACAATTAATGTTGAAAATATGTTAATAAATAAAATAATAAATAAAATTCTTTATTCAAATATGTTAGAATTATTATCAGATTTTCAAGATTTAGAAGTTGTTTGGTTACACATATGAGATGAGATAAAATTTGAAATTTGAATAAGAAATTGATAAAATTTGAAATTTGAATAAGATATTATTATAATATTATTTTTATTTTAAAATTTAAAAATTTAAAATTATTTTTTATATTTTTTTTAAAACATTAAAACGTGAGAAAAATATATATATAATATAAATCTTATAGTATCTGGTAAGCATTTAATTCAATTAAGCTGCAATAAATACTATGGGGACTATTTTACATGTATATTTCTCTCAATTTTAAACTTTATGGTTTGAATCAGTAGTGTAATTGGTTTGGTTCGGTCTAGTTTTAGACATATTTTATAATTGAATCGATATACACCAATTTTGAGATTTGAAAAAGTACCGATTATATCCCTAAACTGGTACTTCCAGTTTTCCTAATTTCGGTCCGGTTCGATCTGATTTTAATATAGTATTAGTGGATTATATAGTTAGTATAACTATGCTAGAATGATATAGTGATATATAGTGGATTATATAGTGATATAATATTAATATAACTACTAATATTATAGTGTAAATCACTATAGTGGATTATTAATAGTATTAGTGTATATATATACAAAAAATCTCCACAACCTCCTACTATTCACACTACATTCCACACTACACATTTTTTTTTAATCTTTCTTTTATCAAATATTTATTATATGAAAAATGAATAAAAAATTTGAAATAATTTAAAAAGAATAAACTCAAAAAAATTTTTAAAAATTTAAAAATTTAAAAAAATGTGGAGTGTGGTGGAGGTTGTGTAGCAAACCTCATATATATAATTGTGAGGGAGGGCCCATCCCAGAAGGGTCTGGGCCCAAGAAGGTCAAGCTACGAAACTCCATGCCCAAGGAGGAAAGCCAGTTGTGGGCTGAGAGCCCGGGCTGAAGGACTACGTATCGAGTGCAACCAACTCGGGAAGGCCTTTCGACACCAAGTTGAGAAATGCCAAGGAGAGCTTCTTGGATAGGGGTGTAAATTTAAACCAAACCATTTGGTCTGGTTTTGAACCGGTTCCTATATTATGAAAACCGGCCGGACCCAGTATGGTTTCGGTTCCATAGTTTCCGGGACCAAACCAGACCTGTTGGAAAATATATATATAAATTAATTTTATATATTATACAAAATATTATATATATATATAAGTTATATATATAATATATAATTATATATTAAATTTTTATATATAATTATATATGAAATAATTTCATATTATAATTTATCAATTATAACATAAAATGTTAATCTTAAATATGATTATTTGTAATTTGTTTGATCATATGTTATTAATATAATTATACATAAGATAATGTTATAATTTATAAAATAAAAGTTTAATCTTAAATATGAAAATTTAATTGATCATATGCTTTAAACATAAAATATATATATTAAATTATTAATAACATTTTATTATAAGAAGTAACACTTTATTATACGTTTTTTACATTTTTAAAAAATTGAAAAACAAAACTGGGCAGGAAACCGGAGGTACCGGTTTAGGAGAGTAATCGAGGCGTAATCGGTTATGAAAAGTATAAAATCGGTACATACCAGTTCGGTCTAAAATTTTGTCCAAAACCGGACCGGACTAAACCCTTTACACCCTTAGTCTTGGGATTCGGCAACCTACCGAGCCCTACCGTATTGCACTAAACAGGACACTCTACTGAAAGCAAACGGCTAGACCTGCCCGATCGTGATCTTGTTAGACTCAAGGCACGTCGCATTTAATGCACATGTCAAAAGGCCCAGCACGCAAAGGCGTGCCCCCAGAGCAAGTTGGACGGCTCGGCCACGATCTAACATCTAATAAAGGTGGCAAAAGGTCTGACCTAGCACGACCTGACACGCCATGATCTCTATCGCCAGCCTAAGTTACAAACTGACACACTCTTGCAGTAGGGAGTGAGTGGAAGTGGGATTGACTAATGTACAACCTGATACGCTACGTTCTCCCTCGATAGTGGAGCCTGAATCAGGTAAAAATAGCAGCCATCCCTTCCATTGGAGGCCACTCTAGAGCCCTTTGCTATTCTTTCTAATCTTCTAAGCTTTCTCATCACTAGAGAATTATTTACTGACTTTAGCATCAAAGTAATCACAGTCGTCATCGGTGCCTCTTCATTCTCTTAGTAGCAAGTGGCGTGGAGCTTGATTCTCGCAGTATTGTTTGGGCAGCAAAACACGACATCAACAATAATAGTATCATATAGTGATATGGTATTTGATTATGTATGTTAGTGATAATATGCTTGGTTACATATACGTTGGTGATAATATGATGGTTACATACACTTTTTATATGAGTGTATGCAATCAAATGTGTAGAAATATATTTATAAAAAAGAACATATATTATAATTTATTATACTATAAAATTTATTTATCTTTAATATATATAGTTTATATAAATAACATATAATCAAATGTTCATGTTTAAGATTAAAACTTCATGTTATATTAATTTTATGTTATAAAATTAAAACTTTTAATGATAATGTTATATCAAGATTATAAGATTAATTTTATGTTATAAATATAATACTAATTTTATGTTATTATATTATTATTATGCATGAATAATAGGACTTTAAAATTTAATGTTATATTAATTAGAAATTTAGCATATAATATAAAATTATTTTACATATAATTATAAAAATTATATATAATATAAAAAATCATATAAAAAATATTTTATATAATATGCAAAATTAAAATATATATATGAACCCGTCCAGTCCAGTGTTAGAAAAAGAAAAATCGGAACCGGACCGGTTTCGATTGCTTTTAAGAAAAATGAAACCGGTACCAAACCCAACTGGTTACGAATTTGACCGAATCCACCAATTCAGTCCGGTTCACTGAAATTTTTTTTTACCCATAGTTCAAATAATACTCTAGAAAATTTGAATCTTTACTTATATCGTACAATTGGGCATTGAATAAAAGACTTATGGTAGAATAAAAGTCTATGTTTTTTGAAGGAAAATATCATCATTCCGTCATTCATCAAGAGAAATTTACATTCATGACCAGAAACATACGGGGATATCCCATATCAACCAGTTGGAGCTTCACTAGTACACTACTAAACTAGTCTGTACTTCATTGCTGTTGATACTTTCTACAGACAAACATTCAAGAGATAACATTCTGCCTAAAAAGAGACTCAATCTCAGCCTTCATAAAAAGGGAGGACTTAACCTTTATCGAAAAACTGTCCAAGAGTCGAATTCATTTTTTATTTTTACTATACAATAAGGAAAATAAGAACGAAAAAGGATGGATTATAGTTTGGATTAACTCTGGTATATTTTGACGGCGTATGAAGGTAACAAGTTTGTCTCTTTTCAGTCACAAAAGTCAAATTTGAAAGATCTGGTGGTGGCGATTTCGGTGATCTAGTGCGTGTGGCGCATGAGGACCACGCACGATGATTTTAGCAAAATCGTGATTATCCTTTGAACGATTTGAGGGTTAGGAGTCTTCTTGTGCTGCATGTGTCTCTTGAAATTTGTCAAATAACTATAGCTTTGAATTTTTTGGCCTTGAAGAAAGAAAAATAAATTAAGAAAGCAGAAAATGAGAGAGAGAATGAGGAGGAGAAAGAAGAAAGGAGGAAATGAGAAGGGAAAGAGAAAGTCGAAGCCTCCGACGAGGATTAAACTCATATTTGAAAGCTTTTATTTTTTAGTGAGAGAGAGAGAGATTCCAAAAGAAAAGATGGATCAATTGCCTAGTAAAGTGTTTAATGTCGAATAAAAGACTATGTTAGTACGATATTATCATTATTTTCAGTTTTTTTTTTCTTCCAAAAGATAAGAATTCAATGTTTAATGCAATGGCGCATCAGTATAATATAATAAATGTACGGTTTCTTGTATTTCTCACATTAGTTAAAATATTTGACGAACGTTTGAATTTGGCACTCTAAACCTAATAAAATAATAATAATAATAATAGTCAATTTATATTTGCAAGTTAGTATAAATGTACATGTTAAGTATCCGAGAATATTTTTATTGATATTAGGTGTTTGAGAATAAAAATCCCTACTAATTCCGATAGTACATAATCCCTCGACAAAAATTATGTCGTGTTTTTTTTTTCTTAAAAAACAAAAAGCATGTCGTGTTAATTATATAGAATATATGTCTTTCATATTAAGTTGCAGGTAGGTCTCATTGTAGTAATGATGAAAATACTTACCAAAGAAATTTGGAAAGGTTGAATGAGGCATTTATTCCATCTCATTATTTCATATCCTTTAATTCAAAACCCCATTTCATGGAAATAAAATCAAAGTCCACATTAGTAAACCCATTTAAGGTTGATAAATCAATGTGCCAATGGTTAATATAGAAAATCATTGTGAGGAATTTAGGATTAAATGACACTCATAGCACATCTGGATACAGCTTTTTCTTGCCTGTTCGACTCCATTAAACATAAACTTCACAATTTCTGAAGAAACCAACTATGAAGGAATCCTCGACGAGCCTCACTTTCATGGGAATTTTTTTTTAAATAGTCTCTTGGACTTACCATAAATTTTGAAAAGATATGATTTCATTTTATTAATTTATCTTTATAAATATATTTTTTCAATAATTATTTTTTAGAGAAAGATAGATACAACATGTAAATTTATAATATTTAATGATATTTGTACCCTGATCAACACAAAATTATAAATAAAAGATAAATATTTTAACTATAAAGATATCTCATAAATATAAACACGTAAACTTACATGAAATATAAATTCGAGGAAGACTTTTTTTTTTGTTTTTTTGAAGTTTCACAAAAGTTGATGCACATGTTACCTCAAATTTCCCTCATTTAGGAAACACTTTGTTATCCCCAAGCCCTAGCAAAAACAAGTGTTCTTCAAGCTGCCACGTTTTAATTTCCAAAATCCAAAAACAATAATCAATAAATAAACAAGAAAATGGACGAGACATTCCATGCACATCTTTTTCGTGGGAGTGCTAACACATCTTTTTCTTTTGTTTTTGTTTAAATTTTATTACATTTATTAAAGAGATGGAACATTCTATAATGAAATAAATATTAATTATTATTCAAATATCTAACACTATAAAGTTCGGAGAAGAAAGTTATAAATTTTGTCCATATTCTAAGATCTAAAATGAAAACAAAATAGTTCTATAAATTGAGTTATGTAATATTTGTTAAATATTTAATGTAATACGAGAGATACACAAAATAATAATAAATATCGGAATTAATTTCTCATTTTATATTTCTAAAAATTGGATAAATTTTAAAAAAAAATTATAATTCAATATGCGCGCGTTATACTAACCTTATCTAACCTTATATTATTATTATCTAATATTATTCTTATTTAAAGAAAAATAATATTGAAAATATTAAATAAAATTTACATACTATTTAAAAAAAATGAATAAATTTAAAATTACACACTAAAACTTTATCCAACATTTTGATGTTCAAAAATCAATATTTTACTATTAAAATAGCGTAAAATATGCTCCAAAACCTCACGTACTTTGACTGTCGTTGATGTTGTGAGAGACCAGCTGCTTTATAATTACTGTTCTTGACCACAACACCTGGAAACTGTGCATGCAAATTTTCGACGTGGTATTTTTCTACTGGTTCAAGCTCGTTGACTTATTCACATACCCATCATCGGACTAACCATTTGGAAAGCACATCCGTCATCGGACGGCCCATAGCACGTAAAAACCACTTACGGCAGAGGAACATTACATACATTTCTTAGTAGAAAAGAAACACAGAATTCCCACGTCACAGGGAAAATCTTTATCTCCTCTGCAAAGCAAGCAACCCAAAAGAATAATAATTTAATTAATTAAAACAAATAAAGAGCATTAACAATAGCTAATAAATATGGAGAGTCTGTATATAAATACACACGCACACGAAAGGGAGAGGAGAACGTAGACGGGCTTTTTCATTTCACAGCTCAGTTTTTGCGTCCTCTGAGGGGTATTGACAACGGACGTTTATAAAGAGCAGTTCCTGTGCTCCATTCTTTATAGTTTGTGTCTGTTTTTGTGTGTGTGTGTGTCTTCATTTATTGTTTTTCATGTTGATGGTGGGCTGGTGTTCTCGGAGAGCATGAGGAAGGTCAAGTATAGGACTTTGAGAGAGCTGTATAATGATACTGAGGAGAAGGTCGTGGAGCCAACAAAGGCATGTGATTGCGCGGATTCTTTCTCTGTTTCTTCGTCTTTTTTTTTGGGGGTCTATGGATAATCTTTGACTTAATGGGTATAAACCAGACGTCCTAGTTTCGAATCTCTGCATTTATAATCTTGAGCCACATAAATTTCTCTTTATATTATTTGGGATGGAGTCATGGGAAACTTTTTGTTGAGCAAGTGGACCTCAGAATTAGCCGGAACTTGTACCTGACACTCGGTGCCAATAGAAAAAAATGGTTTTTTTGGGCTGGTCTTCATCCATTGGATTCCCACTTGTGTTTGGGTACAAGTTGCTGTTTGATTGGGACGACCATTTGGCGTATATTTTATGTTTTAATTTTGGTTTATGATTCTATTGGGCTTGTGGGTGTCTTCGATGTAAAGAGAGAAGGTTTTCTCTTTACCTTTTTTTCCCGTCACGAAATTTTAGTGAAGAACTTTGTAACTTCACTGTTTGTAGTTGATACGGCTGGTTAATTGTGCTCAATTTACAGTTCTGTGATGGTTTTGTGTAGTGGTACGATTTATTGCTGCTCTTCTTCAATAATGTCTGTTGATCAATTATCAGTTGCTGTTTATCTTAAAATCATCTTAACAATTGTGTTGCTTTGATTTTTGATATACGACAAACTTGCCTGAACTAATTCATCGAGGTAGGAATCCCGAATGAGTGCTTCATGTGGGCTTTTTACTTTCTTACATTTTCTTTGCAAGCAACCACAGGGAATGTCACATCATTCTCTTTTGATTACTTTATAGTTCTGCATTTGATCGCACAGAAACCCCTGAATGTCAAAAACTTTGATTACATGATTTTGTCACTTTTTAGTTGCGGCAATGTGATCACTATACCTAGAAAAAAACGTAATGACCACTCCTTTACAATAATAGTCTTCGTATTGGAACAAAATTTAACATTTACTCGACTTACTTTTTTGATCACACCATTACAGAAAGCTGATTTCCACGTTGGAGGGCCTTTGGATGGATTGGACTGTGTTGTTCAACATGTGGAATTGTTTTATTTTTACATAGTGATTTATATTGTCCTTATTTTGTCATCTATTTCTTAATAAAAACATGTTGTTTGGAATTTTAATCAATGGGATTTTGGATTGTTATAATAGAGTTAAAAGCGTTAGTTTAAGAAAAGCTAAATGAGATTTAGGGCGCTTGAGCGTAATTTTTTCTTAGTATTTTCACTTGGTTTTATTGTAACTCATAGTTACTGCTTATAAAAAAAAATTGTAACTCATAGTTTCTGACCTTACTGGTTGTGGATAGTTTTTTTTTTTTTTTCTTTTATTTTCAGTGAGAGTGGCATATATCAGTTGAATAATGCTACTCATTGTTCCTCAATTTATCCTTTTATCATCCCGTTATGTGGTATTAAACTATTGTAAAACTCTTTGTTACGTTTCACTTGTCAAGCAATCATTTAATGCCACGCCATGAGATATTGAGAGGATGAGGATTAAAAGGATGATAAAAATCATTTTTTATATCAGTTGAGTGTAAATTTTATTTCTGCTTCCCTTCCCTGCAACCCAAGTTTGACTGCGCTGCATGAGTTCTTTAAGTAAATGAACTTCCCAATTACAGTAAATGGTGGAAGTAGAAGGATTGTTGGTTTACCGTGGCATTTATTCCCTTTTAGCAGAATTAGTGGTAGTTTATTGTTCAGCAACTAATTTTGTCTTTAAACCTATACATGGTTTAAGTGAATAATAGCACATAATTAAGCTTACATATCTCTTTTCCTAGATGGTTAATTTGATCCATTGAGGTTTCTCATTTTATATCTTAAATAATCTACCTATATGTTTATTCTTCTGCATTTTGTCGCTTAATATTACTGTTTTCGCTCTCTTCCATTTATTAGACTACCGAGATGTAATCATATTTGTCGTTTCCAAAGTTGCCATATCTGGCACGATGCATTGGTGTTGTATAACCTTTGTGCACTTATAAATGCAACATTATTAAATCTTGTCCAGTTAATCTTTTATTAATTTCGCTCTATTTTATTATTGTTATTATAATAATAATCATACTTTTCTATAGGATTTGCAGCAGGGATCATCGTGCACTGACCAATTTGATACGCATTTCACAAGCAGTACATTCCAAATGGGTCAAGAATCCAGGACAGGCAATTTCTCAAGCAATTTGTTTGGAAAGGCCGAAGAATGCCGTATATGCAATGCGCCTGCCACCCCATGCTTATCACGAATGCATCTTGATCAAGTGTTACCACCAATAAAGGCTGATGTGTTTTCAGATGAAACCTGTAATAGGAGGGCAGCTTATGGGAGCTCTCCTAGTGATGCTGATCTGTTATCTCCTTCATTGAACAGTGGATGCAACGGAAAAAAGCTCACAAGCAGTGAGATCAGTAATGTTTTTGGCTCATATTGGCCTCATGATTCTTTCTCTAAAGATATAGGACTCAAAGCTACTTCAAGATCCACCGATGTTTCAGAAAACATTGATATGCTTTTAAAAGCAAACACCTGCCCTACTTACGAGGGAAAACATGGTTTTCAATGTCCTCAAATCTACACAAATAAGCTTCAGAAACAGAAAGAAATTTCTTCGTTAAGAGATTTCTATGCTGCAGCTAGCTTGATTGAGGTGTGTAATTTAGTTTATCCCTTAGGTGTAAATTTTATATGATGAACATCCCTGGGGTTTGAAATTTAATCTCTGCACTAATTTGTAGGGAGAGCTTTCTGACCACCCTGAGGAACATGTGGAATCATCATTAAAAGAAGTTGCAACCTTCAGGACTAGCGGTCAGATGCAAGATGTGGATAACCATGCTGAATCTATGATAGATGGTTCTGCAATGAATGATAGAAATCCAGCGGTTAAAGTTGTGTTATGTTCAGATCTAAAGGATCATGTTGAGAAGTCTAGTGCAGTGGCTGAGGAGCTCAATATTCAGGAACCTCCTTTGCAATCCCAGCTTGTTGACTATAATGATAATTCACTTACATTGGAGGATGATGTATGTGATATTTCTTTCTTGGTATATTTTACCGTCATGCACTGCTCTGGCTTTGAGCGGACTGCATTTGTCTTACCTTATTGGAATCTCATGAATTTAATAGGGTTCTCAAATGAAAATGAAAGCGGTTAATTGCTCAAAGCGAGCAAAAGACTAGTTTTCTTGAACCTCAAAACAGTATCTTTTGCTTTCACCTTTAGTAAGGTTACAATTTTTGATGTTGTACCTTTCAGTTAGTTACGCTTTCAAGGCATTAACAATATTCCCCCCCTCCTTGCCAACACCAATTAAAAACCAATGAAAAAAATGAGAATTTTTGGAATGTCTATTCAGTGGATTTTTCAAAATTGTCTAGGCGGTGCTTTGCCACAAATTATTTGAGCACCTATAAAGAGATTTTTATTTTTATTTTCCAATCCAAATATATTATTTAATGAGGAGGGAATAAGGTTTTTTTAGATAGAAACACTTGAATGGAAAAAAAGCACTTTCCATACTGTCTTATTTTCTAATTGCTCTAAGAAAGTCAGTAGCTTCTAATTTATGCCATCAATATTTTTTAAGAACGTAGTGCTTTACGATTATCACATATGGTTATAAGCATTCGTTATATGATATTTAGAGTAATGCTAGATATAGACCTAGGGTGTGCAAGCTCCGCACAAGCCCTTAAAAAGCGGGACCCGCCATGAAAAAGTGGGTTTTTTCATATGGGTCGCACTTTTTTTTTCAAAGGGCTTACTTGGAGCTTGCACACCCTATGCCAGTACAAATCATTTTCATGATATTTATTAGCTATTGACATTTGTGTTGGTCATCATAGAAACTTTTTTATGATATGCTATCTGTTAGATCAGTTTCTGATTGGATGGCTAGTTTAGGAACAATAATAACGTTTAATATTTATGTCCTGGCACATACTAATGTCAAGGCACTGCCTTGTAAGATATACTTGAAAATATTCTGGATTAGAGGTTGCTTGCTCTGCACTTTAGGAAGACATCCATTTGCATACTTAGGCTGAAATATTAATTGACATAACTGGAATGTGGTTTGATTATAGTGTCTGATTCTTGATTAGTTTTTTCAATGGTTTCAAAGGTATGAAAGATGAAACTCCTGTAGAATTTATGGAATGTGAGTTTAGCTGAGTTAAAAAAAAAAAAGTGTGCATGGTGAGTTGGTTGGTCCAGTCCTCGAATAATGACAGAAGATAGGGGGTAAAGAAAGAAATAAAATCATATTGTAGAAATCTAATTCGAGCCTTTAAATAACTTAGATTGCTATCAATCAAATAATATCTTGGTTATGTTGGTACCACATTCCTTAAATTGGCTATGTATTCAAGATCATTTTCATGCCATTATGCAAATTTGTATTCACTGTTTCAGTCAGTGTCCAACTTTAGATATATCTATTTTTGTTTCTAGACTATTTACTGAAGCCTTTGATCCAAAACAGGTTCTCTTTTATGGGCATTCTTTTTTCCCCATTCAATTTTATTTCAAGTTACACGGCACATGCTATTTTTTGATTATCATCTAAATCTATATGTTTTTGTTCTGCTTAATTTTTATCAGCCTTTTGCTTCCTTCGTAGATGTAGTACCTCTATTGTAAATCCACTTAGTTTGTCTCTATAATGACATTGACTTTCTATTTTGAACAACAGGTTAAAGTTTGTGATATCTGTGGGGATACCGGACGGGAAGAGTTGCTTGCTAGTTGTAGCAAATGCAGTGAAGGGGCAGAACACATGTAAATGACCAATTTTCTGGATCTTTGAGCCTCTGTTTGTATCTCCCGCCCCCCTTATGTGCGTGTGCGTGGGTGGAAATTTTGAAATAAACGACACACAAGTGCTGCATCCTTTTCTTTCCTTTTCCTGGAAGGTGAAAAATTGACATTTTGTTTTCCATAAAAAGCAGCTATTGCATGCATGTTATGCTGGACAAAGTTCCTGAAGCTGGTTGGAAATGTGAAGAATGCATGCTTGGTAAGCAAATGGATGAGCCAAATCATGATAAAATTGTGAATGTCTCTAGAAATGCTAGTGCTTTCAGATTTAATAGGGATGTAAAATTGAACCTTGAGGGTTCAGGTGTTTAGGAAGTGCTAAGACAGAAAGCAAACTCTTCTCTTTTATCTGCTAAGAAACCTGCTAGAAATTTAGAAGCTGCGCTGGTGAAAAAAAGGACTCTTGAAACAACCATTAAATCATCTAGGACATCAAGAACCTTCGGTAGATCTCTACCTCATGGGAAGTCTTCATTCAAGAATTCATGTAAGACAAAAATTAAGCCAGCCCATCAAATTCCATCTCTAGATGATCAGTCTACTAATTATATTGCTGAAGATGAATGCTTACCAGCAATCTCAGGTCATAGACCATCTAAAGTGCAACCACAAACTCAGTTGCAGAAGGGTGAATATTTATTTCATAGTTTTAAGGTGTATGGTTTCTAATAATGTTTTCTTTGAGTTGTAGTATATTAAATCTCAGATTTGGCCATTCCTTTTTAAGAGTTAAAATCACCTTACTTTACAGACTCGAAACTGAAAAGCCAACCTTCAAAAGATGTTGACCAAAAGCGGAAATTGGTATGCAATACTGCTTCTAAGGGCCAGAGAAAGGAAGGAGTTTCCAGAAAAATGTGTAATCCTATATCTTCTGAAAATGATATCATCCGCAGTTCAAATGCTGCCTACGCTATGGTTAAAAGGCTATCTCCTAGCTATTCTCATGCCGAGAATTTGAAGAGATCAGGCCATACAACAGATTGCAAGTCAACACAAGGGAAGCATACATCTGAGTTTCATCCTACAGTTAGTTCACCAGTTGCTGATTCTGGCATCTCATCATTGAGTGTAAAAGAAATTGCATCTCGTAGTGAAAATTTCTCATCTGGATCCAACTATCATGACCTCGAGGCCATCCAGGGTCATGAACAATCATATAACTCATTGAACCCATTCAGTCATCTGGCTCAGCAAGGTTTAATATATTCAGTTGGTCGTGATGATGTGAGCCAGCTTCCTATTGTTCCACAGCTTCATTGCATATGGCAGTATGGTCTTTTGCTCTTCTCTGAAAGTTCATTTCTGTGTATATTTGAACTAAAGCCACTTATGTGCCTTGCTAAGAACGTCTCATGGAAGAATTTCTGACATTTTGTGCAGAGGCGGATTTCAAATGTGTAGAAATGGAGAACTTCCAAGTTCTTGTAGCGGGGTCCAAGCACACTTATCAACTCGTGCTTCACCTAAAGTGTTTGACGTAGTTCTCAAGCTGCCCCAAAAAGTTATATTGGAGGAAGTACCTCGCCTGAGCACTTGGCCAACTCAGTTCTCTGAAAATCTTGCCACAGAAGATAATATTGTGCTCTACTTTTTTGCAAAAGACCCTGTGAGGTAATTTTAAGGCATCTTTGTTTGAATCAAACAAAGATACTCTCTTTTGTTGACAATCAATTCCCATTTCTGTGTGCTTTTATGCAGCTATGAAAGAAACTACAAGAGCCTGCTAGAATGCATGATTAACAATGACTTGGCCCTCAAAGGAAATTTGGACGGAGTTGAACTACTAATTTTCTCATCTAATTTTCTCCCTGAAAAATCTCGGTGTAAGTATTATTGACTTTATCTTTCTTCCATTTTAGGGAAAAACTTTACTTTAGAGACCAAATTACACAATTTCATTTACCTGTTTGAATTAAATTATTTGTCCTTGGCAGGCTGGAATAAATTATATTTTTTGTGGGGTGTATTTCGAGGAAGAAGTGTATGCTGCTCACGAGATCTGCAGAGTTCCCAGAGGGTACTGATAGATGTCCTGCAGTAATTTCCTATTAAATTGAAATATAACTATTCAAATTCTTCTTCTGCTCTATGACTGCATATGCTAATCCAGTCTGCATTCGATATTCGTAGGATATATATGGGGCTTGTAATGCATGTAGGATAGTAGTTCGTAATGCCATGTGTGAAATTTGTCCTTTGTTGGTTGGAATACATATGATTCTTCTTTCATTTATTTGGTAATTAATTTATATCTTGATTTGGTATATAGGTCCCTACATTTCCTTGCCATAATGTTAGTTGCTTTGATTAAAGAGCAATAGGTTCCTTAACTATGAAATTAGTGCTGATATATAGTTTTTTTTTCTTCCGGTTTCTTACTAATAGAGCAACATCTCATTATCATCGGGTATCAGTGATTCAGTATTAGTGATCATGTAGTTCTTCCTCATGCAGATACAAGAAAGAGACACTGAGAAGCAGGAAACGGATCTCAAACCTTATTTCCAAGGGGAGAATATAATGTTGATCAAGAACGTGAATGTAAGAGGATCAAGAGTTGTTACAGCATGCCTAGTGGTGAAAGACTTCCACCTGTTACAAATGGCTATGTTCCTTCCTTTTCCATTGAGAATCTCAAATGGGGTGGAGTCAATGACATGTCTGCATCTTCAGCAGAGAGCCAAATACCGCCAACTGATGGGGAGGATCAGTCGGAACTTGGGGTTCTAGATCTTGAGCTTCGTTTGGGAGCCAAAAACAAGTCAAAGAAACAGGTAGCCATGCCTTCCTTTCTTGGTATAATGGGCAATAAAACTGACGAAGACGAGCATTCTGAGCTACTGACAAACAACAACAATAAAGTCTATGATGAAGTCTCTACATCACTCTCTCTCTCTTTACCTTTCTCCAACAAGGAACAAGTGTGAGAGCTTGGAGAAAAACCAAAGCAGTTGTTAGCTGAGAGGCATGCCATGAAAACTTGGTGTCCTGTTTTTGGTGGTTTATTAAACTTCTAGATTTAGAACGAGGAACTTTGAAAAATTATCAACCAGGGGTCGTTTGCTTCATTGCCAGGATCATTAATGATCCTATTTTGTTTTGGTAGACGCCAATTTTCCATCCTTTTAGACTTTAATAGAGTTTTAAGAGCCATGCATCACATCTATAGTTTCTTAAATTTCATTGTTTTCGTTTTTCTGGTTACATCAACTTTCTCTTTAAATTTTCTAGGAAAAGGGAAACTGGGAAACTAGTAAAGAATACCAGAGAGTTCTTCATCAGAGTTCCATAAACAAGGATGCATAACATGGAGCTCTCGTACAGATTCAAACTAAATTAAATAAAAAAATAATTTTCTTTTAAGAAAATTCTAAACTATTGCATCAATTCTTCTTCGAGGTATGCTTCTCGCGGGTAAAAGTAAGTATTTGCGGCACTTTATGAGCTGCTGGGAAAAAAGTGGCCGCAAAAAAGCCATATATGTTGTAGTGACTTTCTTAAACGTTTAAATGAATTTGGAGGACTTGATATATACGTTTCTTCTACAAGGTAATGGGCAAGCGCAATGGGGACGATATAAAAAGAGATGTGAAATCCTAAAAGTTTAAGTTTATGAAAATTAATAGATTTAATTATTTATATTTATTCTAACACTCTCCCTCAATAAATAGGTCCAACACGTAGGATATTTAATTAAATTAGATAAAGGATACAGTCAGGTTCGAAGTCAGAACGTCTATTCTGATATATATCATGTGAAATCACCATCTATTTTTTAGTCTATGAAAATGGATAAATTTGATTATTTATATTTATCTTGACAAAAAAGTCATTATATTCAAACATTAGTTAAAATCTGATCATTGAAATTGTATTATATTGTTTGTCGCAATTTTAAAGGAAGGTATATTAACTAATGTTAAATTTAAATTATTATATGAAAAAGATATCTATACAATTATATCTCACTTTTTTTTTTTTGAAAGAAGTGGATCATCCTTCATTAAAAATGGACTTACAGCTCTGACTTGAAAACAAGCCAATTACAAATGTCACGACAGAGGTTACAAATCCCCATACCCCGACAAAGCAGGGTAAGGTTCACCAAACCCCACCATTCGACCGCGTGGAGGGGGGGACTTCTTTTCCATGCGCCAAATTGGGTGGGAACCGATGAGCGATCTTGGAAGTACCGAACTCGCGGATTCTAGAAAGGCCGCGCGTGACGACGTCAGAGGGGTCTTCGGTGGCGCGTGGAAGCCACACGCCCGAGAACTCCGGGAGTTTCGACCCGCGCGTGCGGGCCACTCGCCGCTCCATTTGACGCCGTGATCGGTGGTTTTGAAGATCAGTAGCTGGGCAACACCATGGCGTGGTGCGTTCTGGCCTGAGCTTGTCGGGATGTCCTAGATCGGCGGTTCATCGTAGAAGCCTTGAAAAATACAAAAAAAAATACAGAGAAAAGCACAAAAATAGCTGCATATAGCATTGACGATATATTATCTATTAATAGTAAAAAACAAGACTAGTATAATGTTTGATAAACTGTCGGAACAGTATATATAGTGTGATGGAAATAAAATGAGGTGTGACATGTAACTCAATATTATTTATTTAAATTACGTCATATTTGAAATAAACAATTATCTTCTCTAAAATGTTTGGCCAAGGAAAACACTATTTCCACCTATAAAATCCACCAACAAAATCGACCCATTGGGTTTTGTTTTGTTTTTTGTAAATATTTTTTAATTAATTTGTAATCTTTTTAAAAAATGTTTAAAATGTTTAAAAAGATATTTGAAAGAAAAAATGGACGTTCAGTGGCTCCCCTTGGTGGGAGTAGCAGCACCCATTGGCTAATCGGAACTACATCCACTTCCAACAACATGATCCGCTTTGAGATCAGTTTAATTAGCTGTTAGGCCTTAATAAGATAATGAGTTGGTTTCAATTCGTGATTATAATTTTTAACTTTTAAATAAAATATAATAATTAATTTAAATTTTTTAAATTTTTAAATAAATATAATGTTAACAATTTATATTTTAATAATATTTTATTTAATTTTTAATTCTTATGATTTTAATTTAACTCATTATCCAAATCTTTCTAATCGTATTATATTATAAACTTATTTTTATTATAGCGTGTAATTAATATATTATACAAAGTAACGTCTGTTTATATGTTTACAATTTTTATAGCAATTCTCAAATTATAAAATAATAATAACAATCAGGTGTGTTTGGATGTTGAGATGAGTTGGGTTGAGTTGAGTTGAGATGATAAAATATTATTAGAATATTATTTTTAAATATTAAAATTGTTTTGAGATTTGAAAAAGTTGAATTATTTATTATATTTTGTATTAGAATTTAAAAAAATTATAATGATGAATTGAGATGAGTTGAGATGAGTTGGGATGAGTTTGGCATCCAAACGAAACCGTTCATTCTTGTTAGCCCACGTGTTCAAATACCGAACATAACATATCTCAACGTGTTTGTACCTCATTGGGCAGATATCCGGAGCGTCCTTCTGTCGGAGACGACCAATGAAATCCCACTCAAAGCTCAGAAAGACCTACCTAGTGGTAGTACTTCTCAGACGTCACGCCAACCTATTCTCATTGGATAACGCCAAGACGGAGATGGAGAAGACGAAAATAATCGGTCCCTACACTTAACTCTTTCCTCTACCAATTGCTCCCCTCGATGTCGTTCACTTCAACGACGACGTTGTTGCCCAGAATAGCCGGGCTTTGCTCGAAGCTCGGTGAGTCTCCGGTGAGAAAGAAGAATAGGTTCTGCTCCCACGGAGGAGTACGGGTCCCCGCACGGTGCGTTAGGGCCTCTTCGGAGCGGAGTGGCGAGCGGATTGATGGGAGAATAGAGGGAGGGGGGGATGGGCCAGCTGGAAGGTTCACGAGCCCGGCCATGGAGGTGACCACATTTGATATGAGCTTCGGCGAGGCCGAGATCCCCGTTTGGGAGAAGATCGGCGCCGTCGTTAGGCTCGGTTATGGAATCGGTCAGTTCCATTTTTCCTCGTTTTTTCTTTTTTCTGATGCTTTTTAGTTATGCGGGAATGGAAGTAGTTGGAAAGTATAGTCAACTTTTTGTGCTTTTGGGATTGAGCAGTACATGAAACTGACTAAAGAAGGTTTTTAGGCTTCTCTGAGGAGCTTTTACTGATAGGCTTATGATATACTTACCGGATTTTTTTAAAGAGAGATGCAAAATGAATGGTGGAGGATCCGATAAACATCCCTTTGTAAACCGGGCAAGGAAACCAAAACTATGAACTGGCAATCTGTGTCTTTATTTCCTGGCGTAATCGAGGAAAGGACTGCTATGGCCGGGTTTTGATACCATGTTGGGAAATTACGATTCTACGGCTAAAAGCTGTACCCACTGGACTTGATTGTTTCGGATGGAGGTTCCGTAAGCCTCATCCTCCTTAGGCTTGAAAAGGAAAATAATTATGATTGTCTTCGGGCATGTGGGCCCCACGTGCACGTTGAAATGTTGATCCAGTGGTAGAGAGTAACGGATGATCGAATGGTCAGACTGGAGATGGGTGTGTGATGGCTATGGGAGGGAGGATGGCGGCAAACCAAGATTTTAACGGCAAAACAAAAGGAGAATGAAAATGGAGAAAGAAAAAGGAATTAGAAGGCAGGTAAATGAGTCGGAGGCAACCCGGTAGAAGCTGGCCAAACAAAAAATCGATCGAAAGAGGTCCGGAAACCAAGACTTGGAGATGGCTTGTGGCGGCCACGCGCCCGATGATGGCGCAGTCAAGAGTCTGTTCTAATGATAGGAAGCCAAGGGACGGCCGATGGCTGGTAGTGGTGAAGAAAAGGAGGAAGCCTCTGGTGGTTTGATTTGTGGAAAACCGTATCTATCTTCAAAATGCCTAAGAGAGAAGAAGAAAAAGGGAAATATAGAAAGAAGGAGGAGGAACCCGGAAAGGAGCTAGAGGACGTGGAGGAAGGGAGAAGCCTAAATTCTCCGATGTGGGCTTTTCTGGTGGGGAGGAGTTATCGGGGAGGGGTTTCCACACAGAGAGTGAAGCGATCGATTGGTTTGCTTATAGCTTCACACAAATGTGCTCACCAATTAACTTGTCGCAACCCAAAATAACACATGTAATTAACTTAACATATCTCGATTAATCATGGAATAAACTTAGCGTGCTGATGTTCAAAATTTGAACTTGGGTCTTTTCTTCTGTTGCTCTCTTTATGTTTGTATGTTAGTAATGAAAAACCTCATAATGTTTACTGTGACGATCGAAAAACTGTATGCTGATATGTTTTCTAAAATCTCTCTCTCTCTCTCTCTCTCTCCCTCCCCACATAATGTTAATTGTGGTTTGGTTATATCAGGCATATATGGTGCAATGGCTCTAGCAGGAAGGTTCATATGCTCAATGAGCGGAATCGATTCTATGGGAGGTTTCCATCCATCATTAGATGCCATACTACAAGGACTTGGATATGCTGCTCCTCCAATCATGGCCCTTCTGTTTATACTAGATGTAAGCTTTGATTCATTATTTACAAGTTTTACAAATTCCCTCTCGTGTTCACTTGTTTCAGTTGATTTGTGCTTTATTTCTTATATTGCCTCCTGACTTGCTGTATCTTGAGCAATTACGTTGTTTGTATCTAAAGGGACAGAGTATTTTGGGTTTGATTTCTTGTCAACCCTATCTAAGTTTTAGATTTTTTCTTTTTTTGGGGGGGGGGGGGGGGGACTACTTAGGGTCACTGTGACCTTTCCATGTAGTTTTACATGGACTGGTCCTTGAATTAGTGGTCAACTTCATTATTATGTATACACACGCAATAATACCTTACCAAATTGACATGGTTACAGGATGAAGTTGTGAAGTTGTCACCCCATGCTCGTGCAATCAGAGATGTGGAGGATGAGGAGCTATGGAACTTTTTCTATGGAATGTCATCTTGGCAGGTAGATTATATAATAGTTTACTCTATGAGTGTCATTCAGAGATAGTGTAAAGGAAATGGGTTAATTATCCTTCACTTTTTGCAGTTTATAATGATTGTTGCTGCAAGCTCAGTGGGAGAGGAGCTTTTTTACAGGGCTGCAGTTCAAGTATGTTCTCATAAAGATGTGCTAATTTCTACCTTAATATATAGTTTAAGAGATACTACTTGAGATATTTCAGACTGAGGAGATGTAATCCTTGAAGTTTATGAGTCAAGGAGTAACATTTGAACTTTGAAGTATGTGTCGAGATTGTCAGTGTCATAAAAGGAAGCTAAGGGCTCGTTTGTTTCCTTGACTACACTCAGCTTAGTGAGTTCGGTTTAGATTTAGATCTCTTTTAATATTCAAACACCCAACTCTCAAATTATTAAACTCATCTCAACTCAAAACCTCTTTACACGTGGGACCCACAACCTTTTTTAACACATCTAAACTCATCTTAACATCCAAACACATCTAAACTCATCTTAGATGGGCCCCACATAACTCACTCTACCATCTCAACTCACTACCATTTATAGAGAACTCAACTCAGCTCAATATCCAAACGCAACCAAGTTTATTCTATTTTAACTGGAAGCCTACTTTGCTATATTTGGTGAAGTTCACATTTATCCATGCGATGTTTTCACATTCATACCAAGAAATTGCTGGAAATTTGGAAGCTAATAACTAATGTTAGAAAATGAATCAGCATGGTGAAATGGAATCAGGTAACTCTTCTTACCGAAATTAGGATGGTTGGAGTCGTTCCATGTGTTTGACATTCTCAGCAAGTATTTTTTCCCGATAGTGGAGCACACTATGAGAGTGATGCTCATAATTCCATGGCCTAAATGCAACACACTCAAGCAAGACACACTTATTGGGAGAGTTTTTACGTAATTCAGTGTTCTCTTCACCAAGTAGCCTGCCACATATATAACTCTCGGCTAGGTATTAAGCCCAACCTTTAAGCGTATTGAAATGGTTGGTTGACCACTTCAATTTTCCAGCCATTATGCCTGCCTTATTTGCCCGCGTTATTTGCCTCGACGAATCAAGAGTGAGGGGGCACGCCTGCACCCCACTACTAGCTAGCACCCCCTTTATAGGTAAACAAAAACTTTTTTGATAGGCCTAGCCCAAGTACATGTGAGGTATAAAAAAGAAAGCTACCTAAGGATTAGAAACAGATAAAGATACAAGCACCCACTTTATTACATTTGGGATAACTGTTTTCTGCCTTTTTTTAAAAATAATTTCTTTGTACATGCACTTGTTTATTGTATCTCAGACACCATGGAAGTTATGTAGTTAATGAATTGCTTTCTGCTGAAAAAGTTTAATTGTGATACTTTAATTTCTGAGTTGTTTTACTTCATTATTACTGATATATATTTCCTTTGTTTTTGCAACTTCATAGGGGGCATTGGCTGATATATTTCTAAGGGGCACCGATCTTGTAACTGATGCTCGAGGAATGGCATCTATGGTATGTGCCTGAGACATGCTCTTTCTGTCATCAGTAGTAATAGAAATATTTATTGTGACTAATTGTTAGAAGTTTCTTCAAAGTGTAGACTGGGGTGCTACCTCCTTTTGTTCCATTTGCTCAGGCGTTTGCAGCTGTGGTTACAGCTTGCCTTACAGGGTCTCTCTATTATGCAGCTGCTTCCCCTAAAGGTTTATTTTATTAAGGAAATGTTTTAAACACAAAACTTTCAAGTTTGGTTGCTCAGTTGTTCATTTTATTTTTCATCAGATCCTACGTATGTTGTTGCTCCAGTTTTGCAGTCTCGCTCTGGTCGCGAAGATCTGAAAAAGCTCTTTTCAGGTTCAATCCCTTCCCTAACAAAATATCTACTATGGTAGCACCTTCTTTACTTAGTATTTGAAAAGAATCTTGTTTCTTTTCCATGATTTTGAAACCAAGTGTTGGGATATTGTAGTCACTGTTCTGATCATTCATTTTATGTATTGTTATTGATGGTGATTGTGGTGGTCATTCCATTTTACCTAGAATGGCTATGTAAAGTCTATTGGACTATTTTTATCCCAGTAGCCGCTATCAGCATTATATTTAGAGTAATGCTAAATACAAGTCTAAAGTGTGCAAGTTTCGCGTAAGCCCTTTGTAAAAAGTGGGTCCAACTAGAAAAAGTAGCTTTTTCACACTTTTGGATGGTGGGGCTCAATTTTTTACAAAGGGACTGCACATGGCTTGTATATTTGGGGCTAATACAAATCATTACTTTTTATATCTAACCTCTAATTTCTTTATATTAAGAACTAGTCCTAAACTGATCTCTCTCCTTTCTGAAAAATCCATGTCTTCTCACTTAAATTGTGTGTAGAAATGGTGATTATGTCACTTCATTATCTGTCAAGAATCTTGGACAGAATGAAGTATCACACTGCATGCATATTCTACCTCCCTGTGATATCTGATCCCAATTTCTTCTATTCATCTGATTCTGGTGAATGATTGCAGCATGGTATCAGAAGAGGCAAATGAAAAAGATATATTCTCCACTCCTGGAAGGACTTTTGGCACTTTACCTTGGTTTTGAATGGATCCAGGTAAGTTCAGTTTATGACGACGATTTCTTTATGCTGGTAGCTTATCATTTTAGTTTCAAGAGAATGAAACTAATAGGTCATCTGGTTTTCAAATATGACAGACAAATAACATTCTTGCTCCCATTATCACCCATGGCATATACTCTGCCGTTATTTTGGGACATGGCCTTTGGAAAATACACGACCACCGCCGAAGACTACGCCAAAGAATCCACAACCTTAAATTAGAAGGAAAGAACTCAAATAAGTTATGAAGGAGCTGTACAATCATGGGGAATAACCAGTATGTGAAGGAAATTAGTACATTGTGGCATAACAGAGTTGTAGAAGTTTGTTAGTTGAATATTATGGCAGTCTGTAAATGGACATACAATATATAAATGTACATATTTACAGCACAAAAATACCAATTAATTAGTAGCAAACGAGTTTAATTACTTGCATACATAAATAAGTAGTGTCACCTCTGTAATCTTTTTTTTCTTTTTCCTTTCTTTTAGCATCTGAGTTCTTTTAATTTTTCCTCGCCTGATCACTACTATTATATTGATCTTTTTAATAATTTCATTTTCCTGATTTTTCTTTGATCATCGCGATGGCTTTGATTTTTGCTTGCTGAATCTTTCTTGCCATGTTACACAAATAATGCAAAAACGTAATAAAATTGACAGCAAGTGACTTTTCATTGAATTAGTGTGGAACTTATATTTATAAGTAGATCCAAAAATGGACACAAGTTAATTTCATCGTTCATTAATTAAGCTTTATAATCACTAGCCACACTCGATCGGTACTTAGCCAGAAAGCAAAAAGATAATGGTGTGAAGTACGTGCACTGTTTTGTACAGTTGCTTGGGATTTTAAGAAGGAAAATGCTGAAGACATCGAGAAAGTGTCCCAATTCACTCTTTTTTATTTTTTTTAATATATATATATATATGTGTTTGTTTATATTTTAGTATTGTGTTTTAAAAAAAAAAAAAAAAAGTTCTACACAATCGGGGGAAATCCTCTATGGCTCTAGCAGCTCCTTTTAAAAAAAAAAAAACTCTCTTATAATAAATATTTTAGCCTCAAAGATTTTATAAAAATAAATTCATAAGCTTATATGCTTTCAATTGATATGTTAGGTTATAAAATTATTTTTGATTATAAAACAATATAAAATTATATCAATTTATAATTTTCTTTTTATAAAATCTCTTTGAAATTGTATCAAACCCCTGATATTGTATATACTTAGTTTTTTTTACATGCATGGGCAGCAAGAGAAGACCCTTTAGTTTGCTGGGCCTCGCGCAACTCAAACTAATAAGCTGGCAAGTCATGTTGTGAATGTTCTATAATTAAGTGCACTTTTCAAGCCCAACTAGAATTATTTGATCCAAGGGAATTATGAATTACTTTATTATAATATTAGTTAAGTGATGTGGATGCCATATGGATGATATGTGGTGTGGAAGTTTTAGAATAACATTATTTATATTGAAAATGACCTAAGCAACTACCAAAGCTAATATGGATAAATCGCTAACGGCTCTATATATTTGACATGGAATTTTTTTTAATTCAAATTATTGCCCAAATTTAAATGTCTCAAGTGCGTGAGAGAGAGAGACATGCCAAGTGGGCTCTACAATATTTATTGCTGCTCATACAAATATACTGGACAATATTAAATGAATAATAAATTAATGATATATGACTCATTTGATTTATTTATCTCAACTCATTTAAAATCTTCTAAGTTCAAGCAACAACTTAACGAGACATTCTAAGTTCAAGCAACAACTTAACGAGCCATTGATTTGTGCATATATATATATAGTCTCCAATACAAAGTAGTGATGAAATTCTATGGTTGGCCACATGTTGCTTTTTAATTACAAATCTGCTAAAGACAACCGGCATGCAGAATAAAGAGGTAATTGACGTACGTAAAGCTTACGTGGATTTAAAAAAAAAAAAAGAAGCAAAAAGCAAAAGGCAAAGGACCCATGCCACTCCCTCTTTATCTTTTTCACCCTTAATGCTCAATCCGAAGCAACCTAGGCCCTTGCAATCCCTTAACATCCCAACCTTTGAGGACCCATCCCAAAGCAAGAACAACGCCACCCTTCTCTGTGACTCCTCCAAACCCTTCCGCCACCTCCTTTTCCTCTCCCTCTCCAACTGCTTCGTGGACGACGTCGTTCTTTCCTTCACCGCCCTCAAATCCCTCTCTTTCCTCCATTCTCTCTCCTTCCTCAACTACTCCATCTCTCCCATTTGTTTTCCTTCAAAATGATGTTCTATCGATAATGGGTGCAGGAGATGTAGTCAAAAGAGCAGCAACAAGTTACTAACAATCAACCAGAGAGAGATAGAGAGATAAATTCCATTGCATTCTTAATTCAATAAATGATATTTATTTGCATTGGGTAAGATCTACAAAAGAGAATCATATCTCCTGAACTAGATTATATCCCCATTTTCCATGAAACTCTAATAACTCATTTCTTTGACTCGGGTATGACAAGATTTTGGCTACACTGAATATTATTTCCCCATTTTCCATGAAACTTTAATAACTCATTTCTTTGACTCGGGTATGACAAGATTTTGGCTACACTGAATATTATTTTCCCATTTTCCATGAAACTCCACAACATTCACCTCATGCCCTGAAGATTCATTCTCTGCCTCATCAGTTTTGCTCTCTGACCGCTTATTTTCCTCATCTTTTTCATCTCCCTCATTTGAAACTTTCTCCTCACCCGCAACCTGTGCAACCAAAAATACAAAAATCACAAATGATTACTCTATGTTTGTCGACGACCCCACGACCAAAAATTGAAGCCTCTGCTTTTTCTCCTCCCACGAAAACTCGACCCCGCGACCAAAAAAGGATCGAAAGAAATGAGGGAGGCAGAGCTTTCAGCTTAGAAGGGATTGGGAAGATTTCAGTTTTGAAAGGGATCTGAGGTTATAGATTTAGGCTTCGTGGGTTGTCTTGAAGGTTGTCGTCTTCGTGGGAAGGTGGTGGAATGGGAAGATTTGTGCTTGAGGAAGATGAAGCTGAACTGCTACTTGTCTCCCTTTCGAAACCTAGCTCTGGAATGGCTGTAAGAATTTTTTTGGGGAGGGGGGGGGGAATGTGACTGTGGGGAAGATGAAGGAATGGGTCTGAAATGGGGGAAATGAAGTTTTGGGCAAAAAAGAAATTGAGGGAGGGCGGCTTCGGTAGGAATCATTTGTATGAAATGCTACGTTTCACTTTCGCATTTTCCACGTTGGCAGCGATTTCCTCACAATTACACTGGCCGATTGCATTGAGCATTTTTCTTTTAATTAACGGCAAGGGTAATTCATTGGGTTTGATGCTTTCCCTTGCATATAATAGCTAGAATTGGTTGATTACTTTTGATCGTACGCAACATCATTTTACATTTATTTATTGACAAGCCTGAAGAAAGTACACTTTTCAAATAGATACTTTCTTCAAGATTATTAATAAAATAATTGAATCTTCTACGTTTAATTTTTCTGTAAGTTCCTAATGATATTGTCTCATGATTATTTTGTTCTTTCATTTTGACCGCTTATGTATTTATTTATTTTTTTGCTTAATAGTTAAGGAAGTGATTATTAATGTATTGGCTTATTTTTTTAAAATATTTTAAAATATTTAAAAAAAGTGAAAAAGAAAAAGGAAAAAATAAAAAAAAGTGGCATTTGGCCAAAGGGGCACGCCCAACGGTCACTGTTGGGCAGCATAGTAGCAGCCACTTTTTTCTTTCCCTCTTACCTGTCATGCCCCATACCTTGAACCCTTTAACCTGGAATCTACAACAATAAGAACTAAACAGGTAAGCCCCTCAGTCTTATGTTGTTCATTAGTAGCCGCAACCTACATACTCAACACTTCCCTCAACCACAGATAGCGCCGAACACACCACGGAGGAGCCCCTCTCCCTTTGCCGTAAACCATGCTCAAATATCTCTTGTTTAACGATACCAAAAACAAAGCAGCTCAGTAGCTCGTTGTGCACCAATTGGAGCCGTATGCCATCCTAGTCAACCTCTGGATGCCATCCTCGAGCCACTATCAAACTCTGGTGATTGTCATATTGAGGCCTAACCACCATTTCCACTCCCATTCCCATATCACTCATGTGAGTCCAAACCAAGCCCAACCCATATTTCCCTCTTTTAGAAGCAAGACCAACCATGAGAGGTAAGCTACAATGTGTTTCGACGCCACCCAGCTCCGCCCAATATCACGACCAACCCCTCATTTCTCTCTCTCTCTCTAATGTAGTTTATGGCTTGTGGGTCGCGGGCTATGCCTAGATTAATGTGAACATGCACATGTTACAAGTTTATGTTAGGAATGGGTTTGGTGTGCATCGCAAGAGGATTACTATTTTTAAGCACACCACAGTCACAAGTTACACGAGTTTGCATGAATCGTTTAGGGTCAATGATATTTTATGATGAAATCAAGAGAAAATAGATTGTCTTGAGGTGGAAATATTGTTTGGGTTAGTCCTGTAATTTTTGGAGAAATTGTGTGGATATTAATGATTTGGGGACCGATGATATTTTAGGGTTATGATGATTTAGGATTTATGAGTATAGGTTATTCAAGCATCTCGGGTTTTCATTACAAAGTATGTGCATAATTGGATATTTACGTACAATTGAAAATTGACACAAGTTAAATGCCTATTCTTAGGTGTTGATTGATTTTCGATTGGAATTGTTGTGAGGAAATCCATAAATGTTAAAATGTCCAGGTAAGCGATGCGCCTATTCTAGACTTATTCAAAAAAACTGATTGAGGTTGATTTTGTGAAAACCTGCATATGTTGTTATGAAAATAGCCTCGGTTATTTATTTTACTAGTCTCTGTATTTTAACTTTGGAATTTAACATTTTATCATGATTGATGTGGACGTGAACAAATTTGGCACTTTGCTTCTCTAAAACAGATAATATTGTGAATATGAAATCTGAAATATTTGATCCTATTAGATGATATTTATACGGTTAGTACTCTATTATGAAATGATATTGCATATGAAAACCCCGAGGCAAAAGATTCTATTATGCTTTGGTTACGGGTCCTACCACGAGTTATAATAGTTACCTCTGTTCTGAGTGCAATCACTTTAGTGATAAGGCAATTTATGTTCTGCTTGGCTATTTCCAGAATGATTTATATTCTGCATGCACAACCTTGCCACATGGGTAAACATGGCCTCTGTTCTAGTTATGATGTTATTCAATACACTTGTGCCTATGGTATTTGGTGTATATATTATTATTAAAAAAGAAATATTTCTGAAAACATCACTGCTATTTTTTTGAACTAGTTTTTGTATTCTATGATTGGCTTATGTTTACACACTAGTATATGTTCGCTGCTTACTGAGTCGGTGGACTCACCCCTTTATCCACCATTTTTTATAGATGACTCTGATGATTGTGACAGTTGAAATAGATGACACGTGACAAGATTATGAGAAAAATGTGAGATAAGTGCCCAGTGACATAAGTGGATTTGTCTGAGTTAAGAGAAAATTTTCCAGTGTTTAATTTGTTTTTACTTGGAAGGATTTTTGAGACATTTGATTTGTGGATGGATTTTTGTGTGCTTAAGTTCTTATTATTGTGTATTTTAGACTCAAGGGTTCACTCCCAAGTACGAATCATGACATTACTAGAGAGTTATTATTCTCTGATATATAATACACTACAAGTCAAGTTCTTGGGGAATACCTTTAGATTAATTTATTGGGGAAAAATATGCATATATATATATATGTCCTTCAAATTCTCATACCATTTCCAATCGTACCCAAAACTATCAATATTGACAATTATCCGCCAAGTTACTAAAAAATCGCAATTTATCCGATTTTCCTTTTAAGTGTTAAAATTACCCATAAAAGTTTTCATTAGACAATGCAATTCTATTAAATTAAAAACAAACCCACAGTTTTTTTTTTTTTTTTTTACTTATTGTTTTCCCCAATAATTTTTCTTTTTAAATTTGTTTAGGGATGTTTTTGTCACGCTACTTCTAAAGGGTTGTGGCACATTGATTTTGTTTTGTAATTTAAGGGATCATAACTGTCAAAATTTATTGTTTGAAAGTGATTGCAAATAGCTAGTGTGGTAGTTTGAGGGCTACGTGCGTACTCAAGCGTAGTTTTCTCTAATTTGTTTCTCCAAGCATATATCACATGTTCTAACATGATAAATCCTAATCAATAAATCATATACCATATATAGCCTGGTCACGTAAAAATAAAATCAGATAATCTGACATATATATATATATATATATATATATATGTGTGTGTGTGTGTGTGTGTGAAAATGTCATTTCCACCGAGAAAGCTACCGAGAATGTGTACTGAATAGTGTTTTATGTATTTTTTTCCTTAAACATTTGTGTGTGTGTGTTTTTTAGTATTTTAAAAAAACACACTTTAAAAAAGAACACAAAATACTATTCAGTAGACATTTCAATACCTTTTTGGATATGGGAGTAGCGCGCACACTCATACACACACATATATATTAAGTAATGCTACTCATCATCATCTCATTATTCCATGATGTAACATTAAATGATTGAAGATTATTTATTATATTTCATTTGTAAACCTATTATTTATATATATATGAAAATGTCATTTCCATTGAAAAAGGTACCGAAAATGTGTACCGAATAGTGTTTTGTATTTTTTTCCTTAAACATTTGTGTGTGTGTTTTTTAAGTATTTTAAAAAAATACACACTTTAAAAAAGAACACAAAATACTATTAAGTAGACATTTCAATACCCTTTTTGATATGGGAGTAGCGTGCGCACTCACACACACACACATATTGAGTAATACTACTCATCATCCTCTCATTATCTCATGATGTAGCATTAAATGATTGAAAATTATTTATTATGCTTTATTTATAAACCTATCATTTAATTTCACTTCATGGGATGATGAGAAATATGACAATGAATATATTTTTCATATATATTTAGGACAATGGGCCATCGAGAAATGTGACCCGACCTACACAGTACCAAAAACTCTCGCATTGGATTATGCATCTTTGAACCAAATAATAATAATATATATATTTTTTTCTTAAAATTATTATTTTTATATATTTTACAATTAACACCATGTGCTCAAAAATACCAATTCCATATATCTAAATATTACAAATTTCATATATCAAAATGACCAATTTTATCAATAAATATTAATATGTACTAAAAAATATTTTGTATCATCAACTTAATACAAATTTCATATATCAAAATCATCTTAATACAAATTCCAAAAAGTTGATTTTAATGGGTAGGAGAGAGGAAAAACAGTAAAATAATGTTTGGAGAGTGAATAGTATTTTTTCAAATTTGAAGAAATACTATTCTTAGCTATGTAAAATTTTGAAGATGCATAATCCAATATTGACCAATTTAGAAAGATATTATGTAAATATGAAGATGAATATAAAGATGCTATGAGCATTGGCTTTGGACTAGCTAAATGCCAATGCATCTTCATATTTTGGCTAGGTATGAGAAAAATCATCTACATTGAACTAGCCAAACTACTAAGGCTCAAGATATGAGTTACAATAAATTAATGGGGCTAGTCATGTTTGGAGGGTTACTGTTCACAGACCAAACAATTATTTTAATGTTTTCCACCAACCACCTCCTCTCTCTTTCCCTCACTGATCTTCTCTCCCTTGCAGGAAATGTTTTCCACTTCTATGCATTTTTTACATTCTTCTTCTATTTTATTCTTGGATATTTTCATTTTCTCCTTATTTCTTTATTTATATATTTCCCAGTAGGTTTGAGAATTGGGGTCATTGTTTATATTTATATTTTAAGCTAAAAGAAAGTTTGGTTTATGTGTTTGTTGGATAATTAGGTTCAGAAAGAAAATAGTTGGGAAATAATAATTTTAAGTAAAAATTAAATTATTAATTAATATATGAAGTGTATTTGCAAAATATAAAAAAAATTATAAAAAATTATTAAAATATATAATATTATATTATTATCTTGACTTTAAGATGATTAATCCAACGTGAATTCACCTAGCCAAAGATTAATGTTATAGTTAAAACTTGAAATTCTGGCTAAAATTTAGACTTAACAATGAGTAAGAGCCCTTCCAATGGATCCTTTATAATACATTTTTTTTTTAAAATATGGAGAAATGCTATCAAAAGTGTCCTCTATTGGATCTTCTATTTTAAAGATATTTTTACATTCTGCTACAGTAAACCTCTAGATGTAGAGAATACTATTCATCATTGTAAATATTTTTAATTAATTTATCTTCCCTCTTCTTGCTAAGTTTCCCATTTCTTCAACTCTCTTTATTCACATTATATAATTATTGAGAATGAATATTCTCATAATATATTTTGAGAATATTTTCATTATATTATCTATTCTTTTTATTTTTTGAATTAATTTATATTTTGATTTAACTTATAAATTTGGATTAATTTGAAATAGGACATAATTATATAACATTGTATATGAGGAGATATTGCAAATATCAAAAGATATGAGGATATGATTAGTAGTTAGAGAAAATATTTAAAATGAATAAAAAAGATTAAAAAATAGAATAGTTAAATGATATAAAAAAATAGATAAACTGATGTATGGTATATTGTTAAAATCAGTATGTAAAATAGAAAAAATGAGCTTTGGTGATGTATTTTAAAAGATAAGATGAATAATTTATTTGGAGTGCTCTAAGTCATTGCCAATAATCTTATCATTTCCAATGCTCTTAACCATTAAATAAATAAAAAAGAGCAGTGCTACACAACCTCTTCAATCTCCACACGTTATATTTTTTTAAAATTTTAAATTTTTTAATATTTTTTTGAGTTTATTTTTTTAAACTAATTCAATTCTTCTATTTATTATTTATATATTAAATATTTGATAAAAAAAATAATAAAAATTAAAAAAAATACGAGATTGTGTAAAAATAATATGAATAATACGAGATTGTGCAGGTGTTTTCAATAAAAAATATAGATTCGTTGGATTCTCGTTTTCCATATATTTATTGACAACGTGAATGCAGTACTGAAGTGTTTTTTTTTTTTCTTTTTTGGCTCTTAATTTGTCTCAAGTGTCACTATAGTAACAGTCAACCGGTTAGAAGGGAGGACTTCGATGCAGATGAGGATAAGAGAAAGGCAATGATTATGGATTGGGGAGTGGGAATCCGAGCCCATGCACTCATGACCACGACTATACCTCAAACCCACTTCCCAGAAGCATTGCTTTTAACAACCCCACCTACACCCTCGCACCACCTCTCTCTTTCTCCTCTTTCCCTTTTAACTGTCCGAATCTTGGTCGATTTTACTCAGCCTGCCAGATAAAACAAGCATTTATAGGACGTCAAGCATTGGGCCCTGTTTAATATCTTTTCAAGGGTGTCCTAGATAGCTAGGGTTTTTTTTTTTTTTTTTTTTATCTGCAAAGATCTCTCTCTCTCTCTCTCTCTATATATATATATTTATATATGCACACATATACACATGAAGCTGGCAGAGCGAGAGGGAGATCAGAGATGAATGAAGAATGGGGACGCCTAGCAATTAGCATCGATCTTTATCATCCAGTCAAGGGGCCGGAGGGAGAGGGAGAGGGAGAGGGAGAGGGAGAGAGAGGGGGACCAAGCACTACTACTTTGTCTGGCCAAGAAATTGAAATCATGAAATATGTACACTCTTAGCTGGCTCTCTGCATGTCCCCAGGCAAGGATTTTTGGTGGGGGTCCACGTACGAGAGGGATAGATTAGGGATGTCTGGGGGTCCCTACACAAGTACGTACAGTAGTTGAACATACAAAATTTACACGAAGATTCAGTAATAATCCTGAAGGTAATTAATTAAGTAGCCAACAGTAACATCTTTGTTTCTGTTTTCGAGAAAAGGGAAGTCTCAAACCCTACTGGTCATCACTCAGGGAATACGAAGCCCCACCTGTAGTACTTGTACATGCATGAAGACCGCACCCCCCCCCCCCCCCTTTCTTGCCTCCTAATTTGTTTATATATAATATGAGTAATGCGGATGACAGATCGAGCACACTGTTTTGATCTTCCTTCGCTTTCTTGCCTTCTTTTTGGTCAGGCAGGCAAGGATCGAGTGTACTTTGCAAATTGCATGTGTAAGAGAATGGCTAAAAGATACTGTGTTTTAAGTTTGCTAGCTTATTTAATTTACCTGCCTAATTTGGGGAATGTCTGTTTTCGTTTTGGAAAAAGGGAAAGATCTGAGTTTGTGAAAGGTGTAGCTTTAATATACAAGGTAGCTAGCTATCGCTGTAACCTGTATGTGCAGGCCTAGCTACCAACCAAACCAGCCGAAGAAGAGTCCAGGAATGACATGCCAAGCATATATCACTGTTTCAAGTACAATCCCATTGAAATGGTAAAAAAAGCAACCGAAGATCATGAAATTAAAAACAGGAAGAAGATACAAATCTTTGAATCACAAATATTATTGATGGGTAGTGTATCACAAGATTACGATGATATCGCAAGAATGGCTCAAGTACTAACCCCAATGTTGGATGCATGCATGTTGTTAACGTTGTTACGCCTTTGGATTAGGTTTCAGCAACTCAAATCTTTAGAACTTGGGCCTACAAAAATAGGAAGAAAGCAATCTGGGAGAGGGTGGTGGTCTTGGGATTTGGGAGTCTTCGATGCCAAAGTCTATAAACTTTTTTGAAAGTTTGTAAATAAGTATGAGAGTCTAGCGATTAGAGATAATTTCTCGTACCTGAGACTTGCTATTTATATTATGAGTTAGGGGGGACAAGTCGTATTTGCCCCCATGGAGTCTGTGTCCTTCATACAGTTCATTTTGTCAAAATCTTTTAATTCGACGTGGCTCTGCGAATGTGTTATTAATGTGATGTGTAGCTCGGGTAGTGGTACAATTAATGCGGCGTGGTTCTCTGATTTGCCTCATCCCGCTGGCATCCTTGGTGGCCCGTTGATGCCTCCCATGTCAGAGGATCGAGAGTCCCCAGTACTTTCCGCTCATTACGCAGACAAGCACTCAAGAGCTGGATGCTATTCGAGGGGTCTCCAGGTCGGCAACTCTCATCCTCTTGCAGCACATTGCCTCATGCAGGTGGCATCTAGAGGAGCCTACCGGTGGGCTGGGTCGAAGAGTCCACTTGTTTTGGATTGGGCCTTTGCTTCTTGTTCCCTTAGTTGCCTTTTTTAGGCCCGTTGAGACAGATGGGAGAACAATCCCTTACACATGTAATTTTGGGTTTGAAACTCGGCATTCACTCTTAAAACCATCAAATTACCAAATATCAATCCAAAATCACAACAAATACAAGGCCATAATCTTCACTACCCAATAGACAACAGAGATAAATGATAGCTAAATCAAAACGTTAGAGTAGGAGAAAGATAAATTAATTTTGAAAATAATATGAAGATGCAATATTGATGCAAGCTAGCTAGCTCGATTGTATGCAATAAGCATGTCTTTATAATATTTGAGAATGCATTGAACAACGTGTGATCTAAAACTGGAATTTGTGAAATGGATCATGTGAGAGCTAGCGATTGAGTTAGGAAATCAAGTTGAGTTTTTGAGTACCAGATACAGATCAAAGTCGATCGAGGTCATGATTGATCTAGCATTTTAATTTGCTAGCTTGCACTAATTTTTTCATGGAAATGTCATTTTAGAAAAAAATATTCCAATCAAGGCAGTTAATTTTACATGAAAATCTATTAATTTCATATGACTTGTATTGAAACCACTTTTGTCGTGAATATTGTTGAGTGAGTACGTCTGCGTATCAAATCGGTTTAGATATGCAATTTTCTTTTAAATTTGTGAACGTCATCTGGTATGAATTGATGGTGTGAACTTCATTAGTATCTATTGATTGGGATTGATTGTTTAAATAAAGAGTATGAAATTATATTTTGATCATCATTTTAATTATGTATTAATATATATGAACCCCCAAAAATGTAGGGTCGAATGGTCGATATCGTATGCATATATACATGAGCGTAGTTAATTGGACGTTGATGATGAAATATTCATCTCCTTCCTATATATATCGCATATCGTGTAATTTGTTACTAGCTACTTCCAATTATATATATATATATATATATATATATATATATATATTTATATATATCATGAGTGTCAACAATTAATAGACAAATATTTGTGGTGGAGATTTTTATGCTTACTTAGGATGTACATGATACGTGGACGGTTTAGGAAAGAAAAATAATATTTGCAGTCATAAAGTGTGTAAGTACCGTGCACTCCTTTATACTACACATGACCTACTAAGAAAAAAAAAATTAAAACAAGTGGGTGGTACCGTAGGGATGGTGAGTAGAATTTTTCTATAACTAACTCGTTCTACAACTAACTAATGCAATATTAATCTTGCCACTTTGTTAAAAATTAATTTCACTTTTATAAGACGATGCTCTATTTTATAGAGACGCGCGTCGTGAAATAGTTATAAAAAAAGTCGTAACTTAAAATTTTTCTAAATGATATATTATATATATCTTTAACAAATTATTATTATTATTTTAACTCAATCCATAAAGTGAAATAAAATTCAAAAAGTAATAATATTTGTGAGAAAGTTGTGTAATAGTTGTCTCCGTATCATTTTCTGCAAACCTCTCTTTCTCTTTGGCTGAAATAACCGGCCGCATCTCAGTTAGCTGGTCCTACTCTCATACCCGCCGACAACGGAGTGGGTCAGTTCCCACATATACATCACACATTAATATACATACATAGATATATACATTTACATATTTATATATATATATATATATATATATATATATATATATATATCTTGTAAGTGTGATCAAAGTGGACACGTGTACGTATAGGATTGATTAATATATAGGAAATGGAAAATTTGGGAGTATGCTTGTTGCTGGTAATTATTAACTATGTTTCTTTCTGCAGCAAAATCCCTTTAATTATTATGTCTAATAAAAAAAATCAGTGACCAGTGACGGCCAGTACTGATGTAAAAGGGTGAAGGAAAAACATGCATGGAACCGCATCGATCCTCTCACTATTACGCCGGTCGATATTGGTAGTAGTCTTCAAGAAAGATTTCCCATTATAATTGCCTATCAGTAATATATTAAAGGTAATTAATCATAATCATAATTAATCATATATAGCCCGTATAAATTCTGCTTTGTAATTATCAGTGGATCGAGATCGATTCAAGCCATTATATTTCGATGCACTGCCATTAACACTATCTCCAACTGTTCGTTCCTCCTTGGCCAATATTAAAGATCATGATCATTTCGCCGGATGCTTAATTAGTACGTACATGATCAATTTATATATATATATATATATATATATTAGCTCAATCTTTCATATATATGTAAATTATATATATAAATATATTATATATATATATATATATATATATATATATATATATAAATACACTAATAGGGAAACCCCCTTAGAGATGGTCGTATATATGGATCCCCTTGGTCTGGTACTTCTACATGTGGTTTATATTTTGATTATTGTAGGAACCAAAATTCTCTCTATTCATCTTGGATTGTTAGAGTTTGGCGAGATTGTATATAATATCATGATGTACGTCTCTCTCTCTTCATATATATACATATAGGAGAGTCAGAGTGCATGTGTATTGATCAAAGAAACCTGCACTAGGTCGAGTACTTTGGTCCTTTTTCTTGTCTGAGCATTGGGTACTGTATCTTTATTTTCTTAATTTGGATAACATATATCTAATTAAATCAGTCACAATTAGGATTCATGCAAGCTCGATCGTGATCTTTAGTGCCTTCTAATGACATCTAAACAAATACCATGCATATACACTACAAGAAAAATAGACTTTTGCGACCAATTTATTGCAACCAACAGACTGAATTGGTTGCAAATAGTCTGTATTTTGATTGCAAATAGTCTATTGGTTGCAATAAATTAGTCGCAAAAGCCTGTTTTTCTTGTAGTAATAACACCAAGTACCAAACCTTTCAGATTTGACTTTTGTAATTGATAAGTGTGTTGCCTTCACGGGTCGTCACAGATTTCGAAATCTACTAGAGTTGATCTAAACTGTAATCCGTCCTTTTTGGTATCTATCTTACTGCTTTCATTTTTGGTTTCCTTATTGTTAATTAAAATAAAAAAAGAGTTTGTCTCTTGGATTTTTGTCTGTTGAGTCATCTCTTTCTATGAAGGGTGAGGTTGAGTCTCTGTTTAGACAGAGTGTGTTATCTCTTGGACGTTTGTTTATAGAGAATATCAACAATAGTGAAAACCAGACTAACCACAAAAGGATATATTGTACTGATGGAGCTCAAAATGCATTATTTTGGTTTATGATGTCATGTTTGATATAAAGACATCCTAGAATGTATCCGGTCATAGATGTAAGTCCTTTTGATGAATGAATGATGACAGTTTCCCTTTAATTTATATATATATAGTCATATATAATGTAAAGAAGTGTAGTTCAGTTCATAATACTTTTCAAAGTTCAAAGCTATATATGGTGGATTTTTTAGAAGAGAATTTTTTTACCATAAGATTTATTGAAGATAATTTTTTTTTCTTTTTTTTTGAAGTGAGGAATGTTAATTATTATTCTTTTAACTATCGATTGTCTTTTTAACTATCTGACATGCAGAGTACTAAAAGATTGATTTTTCTCACATATATACTAATCATTTAATATTACATCAAGTGATGATGAAATGATCATGACCATTAAAATGATGATATATATTATGGTTTTTTATAATATATAACTTACAAATATATACAAAATCATCTAAAGCATGATCAAATTAAGTATTTGATCTGGTGGTTCCATTAATGTTGCGTGAAGCCTCCATCTTCTATGAGTAAGCTAGGAAACTTTTTATTTCAGATTCCTGTAGAATCTTCTATATATTAATGGTGGTGACCTCTAATGTTGAGTGACAATCAAAGAACCATATATATTTGCATGTCTTTATGCTATATATGCTATGGTGATCAGAGAAAAAAGGGGGGGGGGGGTTAAAGTATATATAAGCGGGGTTAATGTAGTTTATTGCCATGAAAAATAGTCTATTATTGAAAAACATAAAGCTGTGTTGTCTCTTTGAAGATCAGGAGGTTAATAATTATCGTTTATTTTTTGAATTACAAGTTTTTTTTTTTTTAATTTATGAGTAATGCATGCATGTCCCATGATGATTGGCATTGTTACACAAATAACAATATTATTACTCCTGATCTTAAAGTCGGCCGCTTTTGGTTTGCAGCATGAAGATGATCAATAGTCTTTGATTTTTTTTTTTCAGCTAACTAGCATATAACTATATATATATATATATATTTATATGCTTACATCCTTACCTGCTGGCTCCTGCAAGCCAGGGATAAGACCACTTACTATCTGGGATGCCCAGGCTGTTTGCGTACGTACGTGAAGCAGCTATCTGCTTGATCATATCAAGGTTAGGCCTGAGTATCTGGATCGAGTTTATTGTATACCCAGCTAGCTAGCTTAACTAAGCGCATTCTAGCTTAATCAGCTCCAGGTACTGTCTCCTCGATCGGATGTTCCAGGATGCACGGATTTTCCTCGTCATATATCCAAAAGGCATCCTAATCACTTAAAAGTAGTTTGGATGATAATATATATAGTTATACAAGAAAGAACATTTTGGGGCAAAAAAGAAAGCATGTGAGCTTTTAAATCTGTTAAGGATTTAGTACGTGCTAGAACCCTAAAGATCATTCTCCGCATATAGACAAGGTTTACCTTCTTGTACATGATGACATATGTGAACAGTCTGAGTTGCTTAATGACTTCATGCCCTCCTCAGTGAATTAATGGCATAAATATAGCTAGCTAAGAAGCATTTCTGCTGTAAAAATGGCATATTCGTGGTTTGTGGAAAAAAGAGGTGCGAAGAAGCTAGCTGTCTAATATATATATATATATATATATTTATATATATTTACACACACATATATATATATAGTCCCTACGGAAACAAATGGCCAGACAGACTTTTCTCAGAAACTCTGGAACAGAAAACGACGGTGCACTGCAAACTTTACCGGTCCATTACTCAAAACCCTAATCTTCTTTCATCACTACTCTTTTCAAATAATTTTTCTTTTCGGTTTCTTGGAATTTATAACATGGTGCTTAGCTCTTTTTGGCTTCCATTTTTTCCTTCCATTTGCACCTTTTTCTACATCACACGCACACGCACAAACCAAATGTCAATCATCGATCGAATAATGAAAATAAAACAAATATAAAAAAAATTCTCAGACAAATTCCATGAAAGGCTATATCTTACACATCAATGGCACTCTCTTCCATTTTTCTTGCTTCTTATGATGCCTTCGGTCTCTGCCCTAGTCGAAGCTCTAGATCAAGATCTTCATCGCCATTATCTATGGTTAGTGAAGGTTCTATCGCTTTGTTAGAGTAACAGCGAGAAGAATTAGTACCTGGTGACCCAGACAGTGGGAAGTTAATGGAGGGAGAGCAAGGAGACATTAAGTTGTTGGGTGGAGAGGGTGAGATTGAGAGAAGAGTGGAAGGAGACTCAATGCATGCATTTATTGGTGTTGAAGAGAAGGCAGCACCGCTAGGGCTTGGCAATTGGTAGAGAAGGCACAATCCGCCATTCGTGGCAAATTCTTGAGTTGGGATTATAAATGAGGAAGTGGAAGGTGAGGTGGGACTGCCGCTGCTGGGATTAGGCTGCCCTTGGTGGAGCCGAGCCCGGTCACGGCGGTGCACGTTCATGTGGCCACCTAGAGCTTGAGCCGACCGGAACTCCCTCCGACAAAAGGTGCACGTGTAAGACCTCGGTGGCCAAGTGGTTCCCATGGCATTTCCAGTGTCTTCTGCGAAAGCTCTTACCTCCCATGAATCCTCGTCTTCGTGGGATTGCATAGAACTGTTCCACATCCACACACCTGCAGGGGTAAAAGTACTAGGGTTGATTTGATGCCGATTTTGATTGTTTTGTTGGGACTGAGCCAATTTTTGGAGCTGGGTCAAGGAGAGAAGGCCAAGTTCAGCACCCATAGTACTAAACTACCTAGTATGCTAACATTTAAGATGGGAAAACTTGATGAGAAAGATGGAAATGGAGAAAAGGGTTAAATATAGGGCAGGGGATGGGGGCTGAGGAGATCGAGACGATGGAGACAAAATGAAGCCCTAACACCGGATATATCACCCGATTTGAAGCAAAGCAGTTGGATTTTAGTATGATGGAGATTAAAATAATTTATCCAACCCAACTAGCTAGCTGCTATTTACTGCCTGCGAGGCTGCGAAGACGATTTCTAACTTTGGCTTCAACGCCACCCCCCCAGGCAGTACCTATCTATTTAGTAGTACTACTGGTTCAAATATTCATTTTTAATCCTAGCTATATCACTTAGAGAAAATATATACAATATTTATTGGTAAAATATTATATCTATTTAATTTGGATGGCTAAATTGATGATCATAAAGAAAACTCAGATTTCAGAGAAATTAAAGAGAAAATTATTAAGCTTTATATATATTCAGACTATATATATATGGATCGAAATTATTAAGGATATATATGCAAATTGATTAATATTGCATGAAGTACTTAATCGTGATGCTAATATTGAAGCTGTTTAATTATTCTTGGACTAATTAGCAGCTTTCGCATAACCCAAGATCACAAACATACATGCATACATACATACATACATATATATATATATATATGTATATATATCCTAGTGTTCCATACTCCTTATGACACGTATGGTTTATATATATGTGGGTATCTAGCTAGCTAGCTAGAAATAAATGCGTGAAGAGGAAAACATGTGCGCCTTTAATTTTCTCCCTTTGGTTGATTGTTATATATACATGAATAGTAGTAGTACTGGAGTTAGTTTCCTCATTACTCATCCACTTTTCCTTGCATTGTTAATATAAGGCCTGAGACATCATGAATAAGCAGGTTCTACAGACATCAATTAAGCCATGCAATTAGCTAGAAAATGGAGATCAGATCTAGATCGTATATACTACTAAAAGTGAGAATCTTGTAAAGGATGAGTAATATTAATGGTAATTGCTAATAATATTGATACGATCATGGATTCCTATCATTTATAATGATGATCTGCATGGCTCACATGAGCCAGCGTGCCTAACAATATTGGAACCTAAAGTAGATATTATATATATTAATTATGTATATGTTAATCAGAATTACCATCAACCATGACGGAAAAAAATTATAAATATAAGCTTTGTTAATGTTATCATTTAACACTATAAAGTAGTACCAATCATGTTAATTATTATGTTAATCACTTTGAAATGGCGACAACATAGTCATGATCAACAGGAAATTAATTAATTAACTTTCATTAATTGATCTCCATTTTCGGTCCTGAGTCTATAAATATATAAGTGTTTAATTAATTATTAGTTGAATGCATGATCATATGTAATTAACAAAGAAAGTAGTTAATTAATTTATTTAGTCACCACTTATGTGTAAGTCCGACGCACTAATCTCTAGGATGTAGATTGTCATGCACAAACTTAATTAAGTGTGGAATTAACTAATTATCATCATCATCATCATCACCTTGCACTTAAATTCTCTCTTTTGTCGCTTTCTTCTTGTCACTTAGCTACCCTACAAGAAGAAGCATATCTATATTATACGTACGTGTAAAAAGCAGGATGGAGAGCAAGATATATATATTATAATTAAATCTAATTAAGATCATCGTCACTCGTGATTGTAATATTCTCTCCAACATTATTAAACTAATTAAGAAGAAGCTAATTAAGAAACTGCAGTCTCGACCCACAGCCTCCCACGCATAGCTTTTTTCACCAGCGACTTAGCCAAGAAAGAAAGATTGATGATCTTGCCATTTTTTTCCCTTGTTTATATCGTCTAGGATCCCCCTGCCACCTAGTACTAAGACATGGGTCTTATATTAAAAATTGAATACTGATAGAACTATAAAAAGATTTCATAAAAATAAACTCACAAATTAACGTGTTTTTATGTGATACGTTAGATTTTATATATATGTACTTTACAATAAAAGTAAATTTACAAATTGATGTACCACGTAAATCAAGTCACTTCAGTTTGGAAGTTAATTACTTTTGTGAAATCTATTTGTGGCTAAATCACTCCTCTTAAATATTAAAACTGATCATCACTTTCCAGTAATTTCCAGTCTGATCGATCTCCATGTATATCTTGTTGAGATTTTAATTTCCATATCCTACTAAGTATAAGATACCTTTCTTCTTTGTTTTTTCTTTGCATCAGTTACTTGAGACTAATTATTAATATAATTATATAGTTAACTAAACTGTAAAAGCTGTCAAATTCCTAATTACCCTATTATCGATCTTATCGTTTGGAAGGATATTCGGCTTGATGATTATCATGATCATCACGGATCCCTTTCTCGTTGCGTTTTATAATATGGCAAGAGTGATAAAAATAAGGGTCACCAGGAAGAGATAAAACAGGTAGGGCATGAAACATATGTACGTACATGGTATTTATATATAATATGGACTGACAGGTTGGGAAACCTGTGTGAAACCGACTTAATTATAATAGTATGAATGATTCCTTGTCTTCATCAAAACGTACAAATGCAATATGGTACGTATATGTTTAATTACTTTCTTAAAAATCCGAAAGAGCATATATATATATATATATATATATATCAACTTTAATGTATACGTATGATCATCTGTATACGTTAAGCATATATTTATATCTGCTAAATAGTAAATTCAGGCCAGCTAATTTCTCATAAATGATGATCAACTTCCAATTGATGTGCCATTTTATCTTAATATATATATATATATATATATTTATATATATATATATATCGATCTATCTATCTATCTATCTATCAAGGGATTGACCCGCCTCTCTTAATTTGAAGGATCCAGCCTGCAGATCTTCGTTAATGTTTACAAATCTTGAAGGGAAAAATATCATTAAGTACATAATGCTAGATACAATTTTAAAATGTGTAAACTTTGTGAATTCCAACTAAAAAAAAAGTAACATCCCCAATAAAAAACTCATGATTTTTCATTTGGCTCCTATATTTATTCATTTTTTTTTTAAAATGAATACGCGAGAATTGCACACTTTAAAATTGTAAATATCATTTTTCAAAATATGTAGTACTTAAGTTAATTATCACTAATTATTTAGTCTCATTTTGGTTCTCATGATGAAACATATTGATCGATTGGCGAAAAACTAAGGGCTGCCATAACGTGTACATTAATAATTTGCAGCTATAGCAACATTAAAATTGGAATTTCTAATATATATATATATAAGATTTAAATTAAAGGACGTTATGCTTAAAGTTGTCAATTATATATCGCTTTATATATTAGTGGTTTTAAACTTGTATTTGGAATATAGGAGCAGATTAATATATATATATAGTTAGTTGAAATTAGAAATGGAAAATCTTGTTCTAATCAAATTAATTAGTGGGTGCTATATATAATTATTTCTTGCATCTATCACCATTTAGTCAGGGCAAATTTGATCAACGCATGTAGCCTTGCTGATGCAGGAGGATCCAAATATGATGACGCTGAGTTGTCAAATTGCACGTTAATTGCGCTGAAATATATCTTGATGTGGCAGATCAGCATAAAGATGGCAGGAAATCATGATTTTTTCTTGATTGGGGCAGTTTTGGGTACGTTTTAATATTTTGGCCATAACTTTGATTACAGGTATCAGAATCGCGCATATGATCCCAATTTAGAAAACTCTTTTGGGCGTATACGTCGTAAACACCTAGTTATGCTTGGTGTGCATCATTTTTTAGGTCAAATTCTACTATTTTTCCCTCTGAATTCCTATTTTTAGTTATTTTTTGTCTTTTATGGTAATATTTTATTTACTATTTAGGAAGTGATTCTGAACTCGATTTGGGCCAGATTTTTGGTAAAATACTTCTTTTATTACATATTTAATTTTGGCATGATTATTGAGAATTTTCTATTTTTGGTAAAATTATGATACAATTGATTTTTAGCTATTATAGCCCGGCTTGTGGGTTGACTAGACCATTCTTAAATTTTAATAATTTTGAATTGAACATCAGAGGTGTTTCTCTGTATTTTTTGGCGATTCTCTTGTCTTTTTTCCTATGAATTATCTATTGAAATTAGCTTGCAGAATAATAATTATTCTATCTAGCTTCACTTTCATACCGTATGTATGGAGAATGATGAAACTTGAGTTGTTGATTGTCTTTGAAGCATCTACATATACAACAAGTTGCATGGGGCATCATCTGAAAGACTGAAAGTCTCTTACATATATATCACTTTTTTCTGAATCTCAAGGCATCTATGATGTGATTCTTGAGTTTCGATGAAAGATCCTTTTCCTTTTCCCCTCTTCAACAACCATGCATGCATGCACATCTCTCATGGACTTTCTCCCTCTTCATCTTTCTATAGTACTTTTTGTAATTATGGACGTATTTTGTATTTCAAATAAAGAGTCCTTTGCAACCTGCAACCAAAGAATGGAAAGTGGCTTGCAAAAATGTGTGTTGTATTTGTTTTGTAATATGAACACCTTTTGGTACATATCTCGATTTCCATTTATATTGATCGATTGTTCTCATATACTAAGACTTGTCCTTCGGTTTGACTTTCTTTATTTCTTGATAGAATGTGGGCTGTTAAGGCCTTGAGTGGGTGAACATTGCGTTGGAGGTCTAATATTACGGGCGAGTATCAAGCTAGAGGGCCATTATATATTGTGGGCGAGCATCGTGCTGGAGGACCATTTTTGCGGGTGAGTATCATACTGGAGGGCCATTAATCTCCCACGTTGTCCATTATGCTATTAAATCCTTATTAATGACGGCTGGATTCAATTTTTTCTGTATTTTGGCAAATGTGATTTGGCAGTTGTTGAATTGACTTATGGCCTTTGAGCCCATGGGCCCTAATAAAGTGAGATTTGGTCCGATTCCCTCGAGCAAATATCCGACCTAGCACTTTTTTTTTTCTTTTTTTCTCTACTTCTATTTTTTTTTCTTTGCAATTTCGGATTGCTCCAACCACTAGTAAACCCCATGCACCCTAGATCTTGACTATCCATAATTACTTGCTCCATCGATCGACTATATCTGTAAATTTGGCTCCTACCCACCAGCCACCGCTACGTGAGGCTATGCATATGCTGTTGTAGCCACCGAACATGCATTACATGACTTTTACGCGCCACCCCATTCAACGGTTCTAATAGTACATACCTTTCTTTTCACTGGCCTCCTTTCCAAATTTGTTCCACACACAACAAAAGACGCCAATCAAAATGATTATTTATTTTATGTGAATTACAACTCAAAACTCATGTTATATATACGTGGTACCTTCTTCCTCTCCAATACACAACATCAATGTCGTCTATACATATCCTTCAGCTTGTTTCTGCAAGAATCAATCATCTTGAGCTTTTGCATGGCTTAAACTACAAAACCCTAATTTAAGATACTTATAAATTTTATTGTAGTTTGTTTATAATTTTATTTTGATTTTCATTCTCAACATATGTATTTTAATATAAATTATACACTTGTCAGGGAAAAAAAGAAGAGAATAATTACTTGGCCTCTATTGTACAAATTAAACCCTAAATTATACAATAAAATATTTTTTTATTGTAAAATAACCTTAATGTATCGAATCAAATTTAAGTTATCTAGATGTAACATTTCTAAAAAAAGAAAAAAAGAAAACCGGCCTCTTACTCAAATCCATTTCTCGAGTACCCCTTTTGAGTTTTAATTGGAGAACCTGACCCAAATGGGTTTCTCCAGGAATCCTAAGAGCACTGGCATTGGCTTAACCAAATGCCAGTGAAACTCAAACTTTAGAGGATATCCATTAAATTGAACCTACATTGGATTGGCTAAACACAATTCATCTAAAAGATTAGCTACAATGAATTCATCCCACATTCCATATATGAAGTGAATTGTAGCACTTCCATACTAATATTTTATTATTTCTTATCGCACGGTCGTTTCCTTTTTCCTTCCCATTGGTCTATCTCACGCCTCTTTTCTTTTCCTTCCTGTGACCATCTCTTTCTCACTACAACATAATTTGCCTTTTGTGACAGAGAAAACCATCACCAAAAATAAAAAAAATATCACTAAAGACATTTGGTGACGGTTTGAAACCGTCACCAAGATCGTCACCTAAAGTGCGTCACCGAATACATTTAATGACACTTTATTGTTGAACCGTTACTAAAAGTATTTTTAGTGACGGTTGGAGTTATTCAGTTCGAAATAACGTTTGAACGTTATATTTTTTTGTGACGGTTGAAAACTCTCACAGAAAGTAACGTTCGGATGTAAATTTTTACGTCCAAACGCCAACCCGAGCAATTTACGTTCGAATGTCATAAGTTGACGTTCGTTGATTGATTATAGTTTGAACGTATAATATTTACGTTCAGACATTTATACGTTCGAACGCATTAAACGTTCAAATTTTTGTTCGAACGTTATGGGAACACCATCCGAACGTAACGAGGATAACGTTCGGATGTATGTTTGAATGTTTAAGAAGAAGTGTTCGAACGAACATGGTACATTCGGAGGTTTCATCGAACGTTAATCGTCAAATCTTGTATTTACGTTCGAACGTTTGTTTGAACGTGAGATCTTGTTGGAAAGTTTTTTTGTTACATTCGAACGTACAGATCAGAAATACACTAATTTCATAAAATTAAGAAATTAAGAAACATACTAATTGTATCATATTACACACCATAAATATTCTACAACTAACAATGTCTGAAAAAGTTCTAAAATTAGATAGTAAAAGTACACGAATTAAAGTGAGAGAATTCATTTCTTCTTTTCTCGCCCACCCCGCTTCTATTGCAATGACATAACACGCTCTATTTGCACCATCATCTCCCGCTGCACTTGCTGTTGGACTTCATTGCGCATTCCTTCTTCCTGGTCTGTCTGTTGGTCCTGCAAACGCGTCTCTAAATGAGATTGTCGCTCTAAGAGGGACTCCAACTCTTGCTGCCTCGACCTCATAGACTCATTCTCGCGTCGTGCGGCTTCCAAATCTTTGGTAAGATTATTAATTTGTGAAGTCGAAGAGGATGATGAGGATGAACCATAATGCTTGAAAGATCGTCCCAAACCTCTTGTCATACTAGAGTTGGGACCGAGCACTTGCGTGAATATGTTTATGTCACTCGGAGAGGATTTCCAGAAACTGACTGTATCTCCATCATTTTTTCCTGCCATGTCAAAGAAAACACATAATAAGTAACGTATTAAAAGAAATAAAAAATAAAAAATAAATTTTTTACATGTTGCATAATTTATTTAACAAAAATAATAACACTTACATAATTATCTGCAGTGACAGGATCCATCCACTCACTACTCTCATTAGTGTGAGCAACAGCATAGACATGAACGAGGAAAAAGTTTTCTGGATCATCACGTTTCTAACAAAGCCACATTAACAATTTTAAAAAGATAATATTAGTTAAATAAATAAATATATTCTATAATATTATTAATTACCATTTTCTCAGTAAGACGGTGGAATGATCTTGAACCAGCATGATGGTGGACAGTCAAAGCAGATCTATTATTAGCATTCGTAGAACTTAAATGCTACAAAATTAATTAAGAATGTTAATTGATATATATATACATAAAATATATAGCCCAAATATATATGTAAATAATCATTAGATATTATTAATCTAGAATACCTGATAATCTGAAGTTGCGAAAAGATCACAACACTTTCTCTAATCGTCTAACTTCATTTGCTGGAAAGGAGATTGCACAGCCTCTTCAACCGTCTCAAACTTCTTGAAGTGATCATGACATCGTCCCTTGTGACGTCGGAATGCTGTAGCCATCGACCCATTCACAGTTCTCGAATCCTCGCTACGGCCAAAGTCGAGGTCGAATTCATCCTAATAAGCGAATTACGTTAAAAATATAATATACTAATCTAGTATACAACAAATGTACTCTCAACGTAAACTCACCAGCACACGGCTCCGAATGTGCTCCTTAATCTCGAGCGAAACATCTCGCCATGATCGCACATAAAATGGAGCATAAGCTCAAAAAACTGTACCAATATATGAGAAAAGCGCTGCTGCACTATTATCCACGCCTCCAGTGGAATTATCAGGAATGTTGATTTTGAGTTTTTCATATCTTCGGCATTTCTCAAGAGAAATGCCACGTGTATAACCATGACCGCGACGAGCGGATGCATCAACTATTATATATATATATATATATATATATAGTTATTGAGATAAAAGTATTGAAATATAATTAACTATGTTGTTATTTTCTTACTGGTAGGTGTCGACTGATTGTCATTGTCTTGTGTCTGCACTTGATCTTCAGGAGGGAAACACTCAGATGGGAAGTTCTCAATAGGTTTGGGAGTTGGACTAGGCGGAGGGGGTAAATTTTTTCGTTGTCGTTTTGGCGGCATACTTGAGACATGATTAATATGATAAAAAAAATTAATTAGAAAAAATTATTGAAAAGTTAAATATTTTATAATTACCTATATGAATAAAATATTTAATACTTTTATTCTTCATCTTCGGATGTATTTTCCATACTTGTTTCAGAATCTCCCTCAATAACATCTTCGTCGTCGTCATCAACCTCTTCTTCGTCCTCATCCACTTCCTTCCCGGATTCTGCTTCATCTTCTTCTTCTGACTCTTGTCTTTCTTCTTCTTCACTAACTTGAATTGAATGATCATTTAATACGGACGGGTCGAGAAGGACGGGTGGGACGTCATCTCTACACAAGGCGAGCAACTCGAGTGCACCGAGGTCAACAAACAAGTTAATACCCTCTCCATCTTCTTGGTAGGCCTCTATTATCGGAGTGTCATTTTCATCTCCACTATTCTCGTAATCCACACTCGTTCCTGCTTCATATATATTTCGAGGAACAAATTTCTGTACTACTCGCCAAGTTATCTCTCTACTATCTTCATCAACACTTTTCATTGGATCAATCAAGTAATAGACTTGGGTAGCTTGACAAGCCAATACAAATGGATCATCTTCGTGCCATTTAGATGCCGTATTGACACTCGTAAAGTTATTATCCCTATGTATCGACACCCGACCACCGCCTAAGTCTCACCAATCACACTTAAAGATATATGTTACAGACCCACCCAGATATTTCAATCCTATAATATCACGTATGACACCATAATAGTCAATATCGTCTGTTCCATGACTTCCCTCGACCAACACACCACAGTTTTGAGTCTTTCTATTACGTTCACGATCCAGAGTATAGAATCTATAATCTCGAATTGTGCATGCAGTGTATCGAAGTGCTCTATTAGAGGGACCACGGGCCAATGCATACAATTCAGAAGAAATTGATCTGGGATCATGAGCACGTTGTTCCAAAATCTAACAATTTCAATAATATATACGTATTAAAAGTAACCCAGAATCAAAATATTATAAATCAAATAATCACAATGTAGTTTTAGTTCATACACGTTGTTCAAACCATCCGAGAAATTCTTCCTCGTGTCTTGCCTCTATATTCTCTACGCATTCCATCCTAAGTTTATTCATGTGATCACTGTATATATATGCAAAAGAAATTAATATTTTGAGCACAAAAATTATAATTAAACTACATTTGACTATAATTCACGAGGAGGCAACAACATACCTGAGATATCAATCAATCTCTCGGTAATTATTTAACACATACCAACGAACTTTACCCAACTCTCTATCAATTAAATCATAACCCGTTTGTGCACCCAAGGGTCGTACATTCTGAAAAAACACTGATAGTTCATGAGGAGGCGGAGCCTCAAGATCAGCATTTCGCTCTTGACGATTAAATTGTGTCTCAACACCATGAAGATATAGAGAGCAAAATGTTAACTATTCATCATGTATATAGGCCTCTGCTATTGAACCCTCAGCTCTGGTTTTATTCCCAACAGTGCGCTTTATTCCCAACAGTCCATTATAATTATACTTAATAAACATATAATCACATGTATCTCATATATATCCATATCCCTCTAAATATCTAAACCTCACAATATTCTCACAACAATATATTATACATATTAATTCAAATATATTTTCACAATATTACCACAAATCCATTTCATAAACCTTAATCACAACATTTAAAATTCAAGACACAACAATATTCATAAACATACAATATTGTACTTAATAAACATATAATCACAACAAAATTATCTAAATCTCACAATATTCCTACAACAATATATTATATAGATTAATTCATCAACAAACACCATAAACTCACAATATATTCACAAAAATTCATAAATAATAATATATGATATTTCTAATCTATAACATAATATTTTCACAATATTACCACAATTTCACAATATTCTCACCACAAAATTCATAAACATATATAACTAAAGTTTATAAATATACCTAACACTTTTTAATATTCTCTTACAAAATATAAGCTTTCAAGTTGCCAAAATAACCAATCCTTAAAAAAGAAAAAAAACAATACTAACTTGTTAGAGATATATACATACTTATAAAAACAACAAATACAAGAGAAATAATCTATATTAGAAATAATGGAAGAAATAGTTTTTCCTTACCAAAATACTTCCAAAATCTTCACTCTCAATAATCACCCTCTCTCACTCTAGTTGTAATCGGCCTCTCACTCTCACTCTAACCCTTTATCTCACTCAAGCACTCTCCCAACAATCTCATGCGTGACTTCATACCAAAACATTTTATTTTAATTAACGTTCGAACGGTTCATTTAAACGTTCGAATGTTACTTCCTTCTAGCTAAAATATCAATATTTTTGTTCGAATGTTTAAATGAATCGTTTGAACGAAAAACCCACCATGTAAAACGATAATCGAGCAGAAAAATTCCCGCCAACAATTTATTAACGTTCGAACGTATATGTAATAACATCGGAATGATATAATTGAGGGGAAAATTTTCCACCAAAAAATTTAGAACGTTCGAACGTATATGTAATAACATCCGAACGATACAATTGAGCGGGAAACTTCCCACAAAAAAATTTGGAACGTTCGAACGTAATGACTTAACGTTAGAACGTTAAAAATTCAGAAAATTAAGTTAATTTTTTGTTTTTTTTTATTTTTTATAGAAATAGACTTCATTTCATTAATGATCTCTTGACTACATATATTATAGTTAAATAATATATTATAGTTACTAATATAGTCTATTTAGAACATATAAATAGTTACTATTATATATTAATGTTATATAATATAATATAGTTACTATATAGTCTATTTAGAACATATAAATAGTCACTATTATATATTATAGTTATGTAATATAATGTAGTTACTATATAGTCTATTTAGAACATATAAATAGTCACTATTATATATTAATGTTATATAATATAATATAGTTACTATATAGTCTATTTAGAACATATAAATAGTGACTATTATATATTATAGTTATGTAATATAATATAGTTACTATATAGTCTATTTAGAACATATAAATAGTTATTATTATATATTATAGTTATGTAATATAATATAGTTACTATATAGTCTATTTAGAACATATAAATAGTAACGATTATATATTATAGTTATATAATGCTTCACAAGATGACAGTCCACCAGCATTAAGCCATTGTTCACCACTTCTTCTTTTCTTTCTTAAAATAAAATTAAATTGGATTATGAAATGAGAATATGTTATTAAATCTCATCCCTATCTCAAAACCATTATGTTCTTAACCCGCCAAGTCTCTGTCAAATGGTGGGAAAAATACAATTATGATCATATCTTAAAAATGTTTTCAAAAATCACCAAAGCTCCAGAAGTACTTGTCCAACGGAATAGATTTCAGGCACAATTAGCATCCAATACTAGTAAGAAAGATTTCAAAAAATTAGCAGAAACAATGTCACAAGTTTCAGATAGTGATGATGATGAAGACGCACATCATTCAGCCAGATTATCTCCATTACAACAACCTGCAGCCCTCCAGGCCTCTCCTTCTCAACAGGCCTCTCACTTTGGCGCCTCTCCTTCTCAAGATTACTCGCCTTATCATCCAGCACCTCTGATGGATTCTCAAGATCCGTTTGAACTGGAATTGACAAATTACGACCCTCAGATTATGTGAACCCGAAAGATTATGTGACTCCAAAAGACTACTACTTTCCTTAGAATTATTGTTGTTGTTCAAGATTTCTCTGCCCAAGTCAAATTATTGTCGCTACTCAAGATTATTATCCAAGAAAACGACAAAAGACTGTGTACGTGTACATATTATTCAAGAGTTTGTACTATTTATGAATTATTAAAGTTACTGTTTAAGCTACTATTTGTAATTGATTTTCACGTGTTAATACTGTTAATGTATTATTAGAGTTACTGTGTTGCACTGTTTTAGTGTCTATAAATAAGAGTTTGTAACGAAGGAAAGGCATTCAGAATTTTCTCATCTGAAGCCTTCCCCTCACTCGTCCAGAATCTCTCTCCCAAGCCTACCTTTTGTAAACCAACTCTTTCCCTTTTTCCTTCTTCATGTCTTCTGTGTTCATCTCCTTTGAGAATTAGTCTCCTTATAAGTATTATGTTTTCAATAAAGTTGATTTTGTATATCTCTTTTATTTATTTTATGTTATCATGAATATGGTTGGTTAAACTGCCTGCTTTAATTGCTCTCATGCATATGGCTGGTTATACCGCCTATTATTACTGCTTTTTTCACTAACTTTCTTTATATTATACTAATTATTTTATCATATTTATATTACCTGGGATTCACGTCTTTGGTATCAGAGCCATTGGCGATTATATTATATTGTTATTGTTATTTTATATATTGTTATTGCTATTTTACTGTCATTTTGTTTTACATTTAATTTTATGGAATATTATTTTACTCCTGGTGCTGGTTATCGAGATATGTATGATTTAAAATATATGGATTATAATTTGAGACTTGAATTACAAATACATATGGATCATTTAAAAGGCCTTAAAGAAAAAATTTCATTAATGAAGCAAGATAAAGAATCAATGATTACTAACTACCAATTATATAAAAGAAGAATACAGTTATTAGAACACTGGGAAGAACATCATAAATTTTTAATAAACGAAATTAAAAGCATAAGGTATCATTTGAGTATCCTTGCATTGTAAAAAAAAAAAAAAAGAGTAAAAATCACTTATACAGATAAAGATAACCTATAGAAAAAGAAAATGGAGTATATTGAGAGGCTTGTGTTGGTAAGCCATTAAATCCGTTGGTCAGTCCATTTATGCTGAAAAGCTTTTAAGGGTGGTCCCGGTAGTGTTCCCTCAAACTCTTAATCTACTTATTTTTCTTTGGATATAGGAAATCTTCATTCTGTCTCAATGAATTTGAGCTCTTTATTTAAATTTAATAAATCTAATGAATCTACTACTAGTATCTCTATAGAAACTAATAATATTAATCAAGAAGATTACTGTGTAACAGATATAGAAAGAAATTTACAAGATTGGACGATTCCTAATGTTCCAAAAAATTAGATATACAAGTATTCTACTTTCTCTTCTAAATTATCATTCCTTACTAATTATACAATTAAAATAGTAGAAAAAACTATTAGTTTAAATAATGAGTATGAATCATTACAATTATTAACAAGAGAACCTATCAGGCATCATAAAGAACAGAAATACTCTTTTATGCATATTGGATTAGTACAAGTTCCTATAAAACCATTCACTAGAAATGGATTAAACACCTCAGTATTACTCTGTCTAAGAGATGGAAGACATTTAAATTTTCATGATTCATCACTTGGAATGGTAGAATCAAGCTTATTCCAAGGCCCAGTTTATTTTAATTGTTATCCAAATTACTCTATTTCATTATTTGATTCTAATATACTATATGCTTTAGTATTAAATATTAAAACGAATAGTTATAGAATGATGGAAGGGTCACATCCTCTAGCAGTAGTATATAGGATTCATTATAAATTAATGAAAACAACATTAGAACCACAAGCTCTTATTACCAGTCCAAAATGATATACATTATTGTTACAATCTAGTACACAAAATTCTAGAATACAAATTTCGAGACAAATTAACTGGAATCAGATTACTCTTCCTAATGAATGGCAATTAGAAAACATTACTCCATTACCTAGAGTAGAAAATAATTCTAAAGACGATCTTGAGTATATAGATCAAAGAACAAATGAAACTGTCCAAATAACTTTTCAGCCTTTTAGAAGATATTTTTCTCATTATTCTTCCCCCACACCTTCTAATTATCGTATACCTCGATATGTTCTTACATCCAAATCTCAAAATTTTGACAACAGATCCCAGAGTATAGATACACAAGTTAGGGAAGTTATTCCCGAAAATATTATTGACACACCAGTTTATACTGTTAGTTATCAGGCTAGTCATCAAGATAGGGCATCCACCTCTCATAATCCTGAAAATGGACCTTCTTCTCCAACATATTCTCAAGTTATTGGAGATGATGCCTAAATATACACCCTGAATAAGAAAGAATTTAAAATAAATAAGGAATATCTCAAACAAGATTACATGAAAGAAGAAAATAGTTATAAAAAATTAATATTTTTCTCAACCTTTACAAAAATAGAAAGAGATCATATTCAAGAAAAATATTACCAGTATTTGGAAGAAATATAAATTAATATACCCTTTTTTTCATGGTTCAAAATTTATAAATCAAACCAATTATCAACCATAAACAGAACTACTAACTCATGGATTAAAAAAGAAAACAATCAAATTGTTTATGAAGAATACCCTCCAGGAAAGTTTTCAAATTTTTTCTTCACAAGATGACAGTCCACCAGCATTAAGCCATTGTTCACCACTTCTTCTTTATTTTAATTTTTGTTTTAAGAAACTTATCTGTTTTTCTTTTCTTTTTATTCTGTTTTTTGTTAGAAAATTAATTTTTTTAGTTAATGAAACTTCTTTTAAAGAATTAATTTTCTTTGATACAGGAGGAAATATGAATTTAAATTGGACTTCTTGTCGAATTATTTTGATGGAAATTCATTCCTCTGTTACAGAGAAAGGGTAAAGTAATGCAAGAAATGGATTTCCTAATATTACTTTGGTGTTAATATTTTTTTCCAAAATAAATGTTGTTTTAAAACAAATTCCATTATTACAAATATGTGCATTAGATAATTTATAATTTATGTTTAATTTTGTTCCATTAGCTTGAGATAATGTTTCCTTAGTTTTTTCAAAATATTTAGAAGGTATTAATCCTTCTTGTATACAATTTAAATCTGTTCCTGTGTCTAATAGAGCAATTGTAGTAAAAAAAAATTCCTGATTAATTGAGACCGTTACTTCAGTATACCATTTTTGAAAATTTATCTTATTAAGGATATTAATGAAATTATTTGTTTCATCTTTTATAACAATTATTGAACACTCTCCTTGTTCTTTATTTTGAGTATTATTTAAGTTATTTTTATCTATTTTTAATAATATAATTTCTTGTAGTAATTATTCATTTGAAATTTCTAATTTAAGATTAGATGTTTTAAAATTTTTAATTTCTTGCTTGATCTCATTAATTTCTTGTTGTAGGTCTTGTAATGTGATCTTTTGTTTTTCTGTTTTAAATCTCTCTACTATTTCTGAGAAATTATAAGGAGTTGAAGAAATTACTAAAGTGGTTTGATTATTAAAAATATCTTTTAACTTTTTTAAATAATCTTTCCTTTCTTGTGGATCTTTGATTTTATCTATTAATTCTAGTATAATATTCTCTTGCTTTGAAAGTACATTAATAGTTTTATTACAAAAGCAACTATTTTTATCTAAACAATTACAAACTTGTATCTCATCTTCTTCAGATTCGCTTTCAGAAGATTGTTCTAAAAGACTTGATTTTTTTAATTGATAGATTTCTTCTTCAGAAGAGTTTTCCTCTTCTTCATTTGAATGCATTATAAAAATATTTAATAATTTTTCCTTTAGTGTTTCAGGTACATCTAATTCATTAATTTGTTGTTTAACTTTACAATTTGATTCATAATGCCCTACTTTTCCACATTTATAGCAAACAATCTATTTTTTCTTTTTATTAGTTTTCTTTAAAGGTTTTATTGGTTTATTATATATCTGTTTGTCTTTTATTCTTTTATAAGGTTTTTTATATTTTCATTTTTTGTTAGTATAATTTTTGTAAGTTCTTTTTCCTTTTTTATGTCTTCTTGAAGGGGCTAATAATAGAGTGTAACCGAACTGTTCACAAAAGGTACCTAATTCTTTTCTAGTAAATTTCTTTTTTTTCTCCATTTGCCTCTTTAATCTTAAATCATTACACATAGTTAAACCAATTCTATTAATAGTGGTTATTATATCACCATATGTAAGGCTTTAAAAATCAATACTACCAAATCTGAGCTTATTAATGATTCTCGTACCTTTTGGGCGAAGTAATATGGAAGTCCAGCTATGAACTTTTCCTTCCAATATGGTTGTTGGCAGTCATTTCTGATCATAACTTTAGTTAGAAATACATCTTTATACTATCGAAAATCAGATAATTGAGGACATTTTAAATTAATCAATAAATCACTGGTTCTTTTTTTGAAATGGACAGGATCACCAACAAAATGTTTGGTTAATACATATATTAATGTATTTACAGCATCTTCTAGTGGTAATCCATTTTCTGTTTTAATAACTTGCATATTTTTATCATGTTTGTAATCATTTAATATTTGTGACTTTTGTTCATTTGATAGATAATGATCCCACCAACCTTTTAGCTAGCCAGTAAACCCTGTGACAATAATATGTGCTACTTGGTGGTCAGTTTTTCTATTACCTTTATAAACATTAGCAACCATAATCATTTCTTGGAAATGGTTTAATATTTCATACTCAGATAATCAATCTATATTTCATTCATACAATACGTCTGATGCAAAAGCATATCTTACTATATGTTCTCGTTCCTCGAATTGCATATCGGGAGGAGTAAGCCTCGGATACCAATTACGAGTAGTAGAGGTGACATATTTTTTGGAATCTCTGGCTATATAATCAACAGTATGATCTCCTCTAATCTTATTTATTTGTAAGTCTAGATTTTTAAATTGATTTTCAATATTGCTTATTTCAGAATCAGATATTTCGGGAGGATCTGTTTTACTTAATACATTAATATATGGTTGTTTTGAAGTGGATGCAGTATTATTAATGGTTAATTTTTCTAATTTGTTAGAGATCTGTTCCAATAGATCATTTTTATTTTTTAAAAAAAGTGATTTTTAAATGAGATGGGATTTCATGGGGAATCAATAAAGGGGTTTCTTTTGTTTCTTTAATAGTATGATTGACAGGAGATATTTGGGCTTCAATTCTTTCTAATTGTTTGCTCATAATTTTTAAATATAAATTGGTGTAATTATTTTGTTGGATTATGTTATCAGTGTTTTTAGATTCTATTGTACTATTATGTTTTTTTATTGGTGAGACAAATATTTGGGTATTTCTTTGATTGAATTTAATAGCTTCAAATGGATGGTTAATAATCTGAGAAGGAGAAGAAGAGAGAGAAACAGCTTTGGAGTATGTGGGTAATTTTGGAGAGGATAATTGTGAGAATAGATTATATGATGGTCTAATATTTTGTAGTAATGACCCTAAAACCGTATATGGTCTTGAGGTTACAAATGGACAAGGTGAAGGATAGAGAGGAGATGGTGGTAATGCATAAGAAGATTTAGTCTTTACTTTGGACTTTGATGAAGACATGATTTTTCCTGTAAAAGTTCTCGGAATAGAAAATCAGGAAGAGAATTAGAGTCTCCTTAAATATGCTCAATATCAAAATAAAAAATACTTAATATAGCTTGCCATCTAGCAAATATTTGCTTAGCAGTCAGGTTTTTCACATCTTTAATCAAAACTTCCTTGACTGACTTGCAATCTATTCTAAGTAAAAAAATTTTATTTAACAAATCATCTTGAAATTTAGAAATATATAATACAATAGCTAAAATCTCTTTTTTAATGGTGCTATAATTCTTTTGGGCAGTATTCAACATCTTGAATGAAATCGAACAATTTATTCAGAATTATCTGATAATTTTTGTTTTATAATTCCTCCATAACCAAGATTAGAGGCATCTGTTTTAACAATTTTAAAATTATGAGGAGATGAGATTCCCAAACATGGTAATTTTTTAACAGGTGTTTTAATCTGTTTTATAATATTTGTATGCTTTTCTATTTATAGTGGTGGATTCTTTTTTAATCTCTTAAATAATAGTTTACATAATGGTCTAAGAGATTGGTAAAAATCTGTAACATAATTGAGACTTCCTAAAAATCTTTGTAATTGTTGCTTATCTTTTTTTTCGTCTGAAAATTTATCAGCAAACTCTATTGCTCTACTAATTGGAGTAATAGTTCCTTGATAAATGTCATGTCCAAGGAACCTAATTTTGTTTTGAAATAATTTTATTTTTGGTAAAGAAACAACTAATCCATTTTGTTTAATAATTTGGACAAAAATATTTAAGTGCTTCTAGTGTTGTTCAATAGATGAGGAGAATATTAATGCATCATCTATATAGACTATTGAAAAGTGAGTGAAAGGAGTAAATATTTCGTTCATAATATTTTGAAATTCACTAAGAGCGTTTTTTAATCCGAACGGCATAACATTCCATTCATAATGTCCGAATGGGACTGTAAATGCTGTTTTATATCGATTTTTTTTCAGCAATTTGAATTTGCAAGAATTTACATTTCATATCAAATTTTGAAAATACTGTAGCATCATAGAGTTTAGATAATAAATCTTTTTTATTAGGGATTAGATACCTAATCCATTGTAATACTTTATTTAAAGGTTTATAATTAATAACTAGCCTAGGAACTCCTCTTTCTAATTCTGCCTGTTTTTTAATATAAAAGGCAACACAACTCCAATGTGATTTACTTTTCCTAATTAATCCTTTTGTTAATAAATCATTAATTTCTTTTTTGTAAAATTCTAATAATTCATTATTCATTTGAATTGGTCTAGCTTTGGTTGGAATATTTCTCTCAGAAAAGTATTTTTCATAAGGTAATTCAACTATATGTTGTTTTCTATTTCAAAAAACATTAGGTAGGTTAGAGCATACTTCTTTTTCAATCATAATCTTAAAATTATCAATTTTTTAAGTTAATAATGGATCTTTTAATATAATATAGTTACTATATAGTCTAAAACATTGATATAGTTACTATTGTCCAATTATAGTTATAGAATATATTATAGTTAGAATATATTATAGTTATATTAATGTTATATAATATATTATACTTACAATATAGTTATATCATTAAACAAAAATCATTAATAAAAGTTTAAAATTAGATTTATACTAAAATAGAACGTTACTAGAATATATATATATGGAACATTATATTTATTAACGTTCCAACGTTTCATTCCACGTTGGAACGTTAATACAGATAACATCCGAACGTTATATTTATTAACGTTCCAACGTATTTGAAACGTTGGAACGTTATTTATTTTCCTCCGTTTTGAAGCCGCCACTCCTCCGTTTCGAATGTTATATAATAAACGTCCGACCGTTTCATAGTAACGTTCGGACGTATATTTATATGTTCGAACGTTAATGCAAATCAATTTAATTTTAAGACAAATATGCATCAATAGTACAATTAATTTTGTTTCATTTTCTATTTTTAGGAGATGGCTCATCATTTGTATTCCAGGAAACGAGGGAGGGAAGGAGCCACTCAAGATACTGCTCGGATCGGGTCTCGTACTGTTATGGTCGAGCGAGAGGCCCTGATCAACGAGTTCGATGAGCTCAACTGGGAGCATACGAACCTGAGAGATGTCTTCCTCAGTAGATGCTAGGGAAATATCTGCACATTAAGGGGTAAGGCATATCCCTCTATGGTTTAGGAGTTATACATGGAAATGTGCTTCATGCCTCATGACGCATCCTCTCACACCGTGACTGTACGCGGTGTGACATTTGAGTTTTCAGCTGATGTCATCGCCGACCACCTCGGGATTCGTCGAGGAGTTTAGACATCGACTGAGGCAGATGTAGGCACTTTTGCATCATCTATTGGCCCACTTGATGCATCATCAGCCAGAGATGCAGACCAGTCAGAGGCCGAGGGTGCTGACCCTTCGGCTACGGATGATGACCGAGACGAGGATTTCTACATCCTCATTGGGAGAGACCGCATGCAGCTTGAGAGGCCGAACTCCTTCCACCAAAATCATTTGCTACCGTTCTTCCGCATGTTGCATCTTATAGTTGTAACAAACGTGGATCCTATGGCACATATGACCACATTTAGTCAGACTCGGGTACAGTTTTTGATACGGGTGGCACATGGAGATGCCATAGATTTTCCCCTGCTCATCTTTGACAGGATCCGTTACGAGGCGAGTATCGTCTCCACGGACAACCTCCCATACGGTGTCTTGCTCAGCCGGCTACTACTTGCTCAGGGAGTGCCAACCCAGCCTTTAGAGATGGCCAAAGATCAAATGAGCGCCCTTGACATGACCACTCAACGACGTAGCATTGGACAGGCGATGGGACGTCAGCCACCCCTTGTAGCGGATCTAGTTCCTCCGACGCAGCCCCAGCCCAGTGTGGGGAGTAGTGGTCAGTAGCCGACCAGTACATCTGCAGGAGATGTGCAGCTTGCTTGGGTTGATGCAGTGATGTTGCAGCTGACTGTGCATATCGATCGATCGATCGATGAACGGCTCGGGCCTCTAGAGGCGTCTATCCCCGAGATGTCACACCGTGTACATATCCTCAACGACAAGGTTGATACCTTGATTGAGGAGGTACGGGTAGCTATCACTTTCCTGGACGATGATATTATCTGAGTGTTGTTTACGTATTTTTATCACATTTTATGTATTTTGTTTTTAATATTTGTAAGGAACAATATTATTTAATATATCTATAGTTTTTTAATTACAATTCTCAATCTTCTTTAATGTTATATTTTTCAACTTCAATACTAAATCACTGCACTTCAAATATACATAAACATATGTATATATAAATATATACATATGTATATATATATATATAAACATAAGTTTATATATATATAAACATAAATATTAAAAATATATATAAATATATAATTATATTTTACAAATTCTGTATATATAAATGTATACAAGTCAATTTTTTAGACTTGTATTCAAATTATGCAATATAAAAACCATATAAATTTAAAATTAGAACATATTTAATTTAAATTTATAAGTAACGTTCGGACGTTACTTACTAAGGTTCGAATGTTTGCGCAAAAAAATTTCACGTTCGGACGTTAATTACTAAGGTTCGAACGTTTGTGCCAAAAAATTTCACGTTCGAACGTACGTAGCCACATGTCCGAAAGTATGTGTGACGTTCGAACGCAATTTTCTCATTCGTTGGAACGTAAAAAAAATCTCATCCGTCTTTAGTGACGCTTTTCAAAAACCGTCACAGAAAACACTTTTTATTGACGGTTTAGGGACTGTCACAAATTCTCAACTGTCACTAAAAATCAATGTGTTGTAATGTCTTCGTATGACTCCTTTTCCTTCTCTCCTGCACATCTCCTTCTTCACATGACCATCTCCTTCTTTTCATTTTCCTTTTCCTTGTCCTTTTCATGCACATCTTCTTCTTCCTATCTCCTGCACGACTCTTTCCTTTTCTTTCCCGTAAAATCTCCTTTCCAGCAGCTGCTCAAAGCTTCTCTCCAAATCATATACCAACAATATGGTAAGATAAGAAACCCTAGCCTTGTTTTTCTCATTTATTTTGCTAGGTTTGTGTGGGTGCCAATGTTTGGGTTCATTGTTATTTTCGTTTTGTTGATCTGTGGGTGCCATTGTTATTTTCTTTTTGTTGATTGGGTGCCATTCTTTGAATTGTGGGTGCCATTTTGATTTGGGAGTTTATGGGTCGTCTTTAACTCTATTGCAAGATAACTGGTATTTTGTTAATTGGATTTTTATGTCAAGTTGGTTTGTCTTGGGTGGAGCTCACAAATTGCTGTGGTGTGGAAAATAGTTCCTGCTTGCTATGGTGTACTTGGAGGGAAAAAAAATGCTTGAATCTCTAAGGACCTGGAACCAACTATGAAGGAACTCAAGATTTTCTTTTTCATTACATAATTTTTTGACTATCCTTCTACAGACTTTAATGGGCTAAACTTTACATCATTTTCTATTATCTTTTTCTCTCTGATAGGTATTTTTCTTGTATAAAACCTGTGAACTTGGAGTACACATTTTGAGCTTATTAGTGACAAAATGACTCCAAAGGGTTAGTGATGATTTTTGTTTTAAAACAACCATTCTTCTGCAGAATGTTATCACTTTTTTAAAAACTTTCATTCAACATTTAGAATCTCAGGGGCCTAGAGATGAGCTTCTATTTTATTTTATTTTTAAGGGCTTGAGGGGTGATATACCAAGCTTTATTCAATATTAATCATTCATTAACTTGAGAAATCATTTTATTCAATACACCAAACTTCTATTCATTGTTATTTTCATTTAGATAATGGTTCTCTGATCTGTGGGTGACATTCTCTTTTTTGATTTTTGTTGTCCGGGTGCCAATCTAATCATTCTTAGAAATATTATGACGTCAAAACACTCCATGTCTTAGACTAAATGCAATCATCTATTTTTAAGTGAAATTAATAATATCCTTGTTAGAGATGCGCACAAGCAATGGAGCAGTTGGAATCTTTGTTTGTCCCTATAGCCTATAACTACTTTCCTCTCTCTACCAACATTAATTTTTCAGTAGCACCATCTACTCTTAACAAAAGGCTAATGTCCAATTAAAGTTACTTGGGTGCTCTCATATTATTAATCGTGATTGAGGGTTAGAACTTTGTTGGAACTTGATATGAAACCGATAATGGTTGTTGAGAACTTCTTTAATAACCATTTATCCAACTCATCAAGTATCCTTAGAAGGAAACTCATGCAAGTCTGTAAACAAGAACTGATAGATATATATATATATATATATATATATATATATATAATTGGATCACTAGCTTCTAATAGCCCCTTCCCCCATAACATTCCAATTATCTTATGTATATATTTTGTTTGAGCTGTAGTTTGAGCAAGTGCTTATAGCAGTTGCTATTTGTTTCCATTACTGAGCATCTAGCTTATAGATGTTATAGAATCTATTTTTACAATCTAGTGAAATTATGAGTCTAGATCTGATTTTGTACAATTATACTTGAATCAATGATGGACACCACATTTGATGAAGATCCCTTCTTTACCACTTTATTGCAAAGTGGTGAACAAGGTATCTCCAGCACCCCAATAGCTAGCAGACATGATAATGTTGTACTCCAAGCAACACAATTGGAAGGTTAAAAAAGGTCACCTAGTATGAAAACACAATGAGGTGTGTCTTTCACCGTAGAAGAGACCAATCTCCTCGTGTCGGCTTGGCTCAACATTAGCATGGATGCTATAAGGAGGACAGACCAAAATCTTCACAAATGTGGGAGAGAATTAGTACAATGAGTATAAAAAACCTAGCATGACAAATCGTTTTGGGGGGTCATTGACCAATCGATGGTTGGTGATCCAAAAATGCACAAACAAGTTTTGTGTTGCTGTAGCCTAAATAGAATCATTGCATCCAAGTGGTATGACAGAACATGACAAGTTATGAGTTTCTAACTACATCAATTCTGAAATTTGTTGCTGAAATTCTCTCATCACATTCTCACTACTTGGCATATTTAGATCATAAGAGTCAAAATCCTGTATAAAGAAATTGAGAAGGCCACTTACAACATGGACCATTTTTGTTGTCTATTGAGACACCAATCAAAATGGTAGCAACATGTGTTCATGTTGTTAATGAGAAGGAAATCACATGGGAAACGCCCAGCTATGGCGGAGTCGACTCCATTAGGAGACAACACGATAGATGACAACGTAGAGATCATTTCTTAGAGACCTCTAGGCAAGAAGGTGGAGAAAGAAAGGGAGAGAGAGAGAGGAAGGCTAGAGAAGCTTTCGATGCTGAATTGTTGAGGCCTTAACTCACATGAGAAATGATAAAGCCATATGCACTTTTGAAAGAAGACAAGCGATCAATAATTTGAATTCTGATAAGGCTGAATTATTGGTAGAGAAAAAGATGAAGAATTGTATGGAGAAAAGGAAAATCGATATGGAGATGATGAAGTTAGATTTTGCTGGGATGAATAGAATGTAGTAAGAGTATTTCTTGAATCTTCAAAAAGAGATTTTTGAGGATTCAAGGAAGCTATTTTCATCTCCATCTCCATCTCTATCTCAACCTTTCGAAGATATGTAGCTTTTTTTTGGTGTAATGTTTTGGGGTTATTCTTATCCACTTAATATTGTAATTAAACACTTTACAATTGGTTTTAGTAACTGGGCAGCCACATGTGGTTGAAATATATGTGGCTGGGCAGCAACTATTGTCTATGTTATTTTGTGACTTTTTGTTATTTTGGAGTTTAAATATGCGTGTTTGTGACTGTGAGTAACAACTATATGTGAATGTTGTACTGAGCATGTTGACGAGATACTGAAAAAGAAATAGTTGTAGAGGATGGAAAATGTTGTCCAATTTTTGTGCCTGTAATCTCCTTTAAACCTAGTGAAGTTGTTGGTCCAAGTGATGAGCATGAAAAAGAAGAGAAACTTCGATGTTATATATTTTTGGTTCAAGTGATGAAACTTTATTTTGTTGTTCGTTTGGTTTATAATCGATTAAGATGTTGTTAAACTTGTTATATGTGTTGTTAAATATGTGTAGCTATTGTTGTTTGGACATTGAGGCATTAATAGATGCACAAATTAGTGCTTCTTGGTTGCGATAAAATAGATGCTAGTGCTTCTTTTCATTTCCAGACTTTTAAGTGCAACCATTTAAAAATATATTGCCATCAAGAGCATTGATATGTATTTTCAAGCAATTGATATATTTTCAAGCAAGGAGGTTATAAAGAGCATTGATATAATTTTATTTTTTTGTTAACATCCACAAAAAACTAGAGATGTTAATTTTATAGATTGTTGGAGACTATTAGAGATTATGAAAATAAAAATAAAAAGTATTTAAAAAATAAAAAATAATAAAAGAAATATAAATAATAAAAAATAATAATATTTTATTATTATAAAAAGTGTTACGATTAATCTAATATATACTTTAAATTTTGAATGATTAACTAAAAACAAAAAAGTAATCCAATTTAAATGCCCTAAAATCTTGCATGTTTTTATTGAGAAGCCAAACCCCAGCTTGTCTTTTGCTGGACAATGGTACGGTCTCTTCCACTTTGTTGGCTTTTGTTTTCATTTTTTGTTTTATTTCTGTATTTCACGGGTACTGTAGTCTGTAACTTCGTAGAAACCACCATCTGTTTTCTTGAACCGACTTTCTGATCAGTTCTTTAACTCGAGAGAAAGATAATGGAATGGAATCGCGCTAGTGATTAAAAACCAAAAAATACTTACGACTACCTTAGTTCTGGGTTTTGCATTTTGCATCAAATCTTGAAGAAGAATTGCTTATTCAGGTTACTCTAATGGCCTAAGAAGATTGTTTTTTTGGGTAGAAGAGGTTTTTGTTGCTTGAATAAACTCAAGGTCTAGTAAACTTCACTTACTTTTAGGCTTTTAAAACTGTTTTATAAGTTGTTGGTGCTGAACTGCTGATTAGTGACAGGAATCTTACACCCTCCTCCCAAGGAACCCATGTCCAGATACTTAGAAGTGTCACTGTCAGAAAGTTTATTATTAATTGTGTTCGATAGCTTATTTGACTGGCTCTGTAAAACTTGGTAAGAATACTTTTGCTCCATACAATGAATGCTAGAACTTTAAGCCAGATTGAGTATCTCATGGTAGATACTGACTAATTGCGTAGTACTGACTAATGATATAATCGGCATGGATAATATGCAGTACTTTCGGATCATGATTGGACCACAGCCAATGAACAGTGACAAAAGGCTAAGAGGTCCCCTTTCCCTTTGTGCTCCTTCCCGTGCACCTATCATTTTTCTCAACTTATTTGGGCAAAACTTTTAGGATTCTTTATGGTTCATGGTGGTGTAGAGAAGATCTGCCTGTCTACCTATTTTTATGTTAGGCTCACTGGCTCAGTAGGACATAAAGAATACTGGTCTGTTTTTTCTTTTTTTTGATAGGTAAAAATAAATTTATCAAGAAAATTAATTGGGCATAGCCCAAGCATGCAGGTATTGATTCTCATGCTTATTTGATTGATGGTCATGTTTTCCCATAGACCATATATAGTGACTTGTAACAACTAGTACGGAGTCCCCTTTGCTTTGAGAGGGTTCTCTGAATGCAATGATCAACACAAGCTGATGTAACTTCAAGCACGAAACAGAGGTCTGCGCTAGCTGAATTCTGATTGAGATGTTCCCATTGGCTTAGTATGGTAATAGATTGATCAGATATGAACAGAAGGCACTGGCACAAACCTCCTAACATATAGAGAAATTGGCACAACTTTACAAGAAAAAATGATTATGAACTTGCATCATGATTAAACTCAGCTATGGATAGTTTAGAGTCATGGCGGAGTGTTTTCCTTTCTTTCAAGTCGTGATAGATGTTCACCAATTTGGACCTGAGGATGGATGATTTGTAATTTATACACTGAGCCATGGTATGACTAATGACATCCATACACTAGTTGTTGTGCCATTTGTTTTCTTCTTAATTCATGCGTTGATGGTGGCTGTACACCATTGATCTGGGTACTTTTTTTCTTTTATTTGTTGACCATCTGTTTTGTGCTCTATTACATTTATTTCAAGTTAAGAAGATCCTTGTGGAAGGTCTTTACCTCTCTTTTTACTTTTGCATCAGATGTGTTACTAGAAGCAGCCTTCGTCAATATCATTGGTCAGAAGACAGGATTCATAGAACCACTAATTTTTGTGTCTTTGTTCATCAATACTCTTTCATCTGTAAGGGTGTGACATTATGTGTTGCTTACTATTTCTTTCTTCTTGAAGATAGAATTCTTCTGTCATTCATATCACTCAGAAGTCTTTACCTCTTAATGGTTCCATGAAAAATGCGTGTGACAAGTTCTCTCGTTGTATGAGAAACTAGGAATTGTCCCCTGTGATTTTAAAAACCAGTTATTCATGTAACTCTGCAATTTATTTTTCCTTCTAGTTTTTATGTTGATCCTCTGAATCTGAAATGATTTTTGAACATGCAGTTCAAAACATGATGGTCAGTTGGTCACTGATGACTTAGAACCAGTTCAACTGTGTTTAAATTTATCCTGGTTGCTAATCTTTTCTACTACACCTGAAACTGTTTTCACCTAAATTTTGTATAGTGCGCGCTTCCTTAAGCTTGTTTGATGCCATAGAAAAAAGGGATGGTTAGCCATGATCATAATATCCCAATGACAGCACATTTCATTTACTTGGGGGCATGTCAAAATTTAAGAAGAAATTTTACTCCTAAGTCCTAAGAGCATGAGTTTGTACACAACCCCACAACAATCCAGCTAACTTATTAATTTCTGCAAATTAAGCACAATGAAACTTGACTGCTTAATTGCTAATGAGTGCAAAGATGAAGTATTCCTGACATCAGTGGTTTTGCTTTGAAGCCATCCTCCTCTGCCCACACTGATAGGGGAATGGGAGAAAAGATTTCTTCCTTAACAAGCCTGACTCCAGGATTAATTGCAATGGAGAAAAGTTTTTGGTAGGATCCTCAATCCATCTACACTTTTTTCTCTTACACTTCCTTCGATCAACGCAGGTCCTGTAATACATACATATATAAATGCATGTATTTATGTATAAATAATGTCAGCAGAGTATTTTATTAGTAATTTCGCAAGTTCTTTCTATAATGTGTAAACACATTGGGCTTATCAAACCAGAACTTAGGTTCAGTTTGGCCTGATTTCACAGCAACCACTAAATTAAGCTTAAATTCATGCTTACAAAACTTCTAACTTTACCATCTTTGATTCCTGTTGTGTTAGATTAAACAGCTTGGAATGATGGAATCAGTTCGAAGCAAAGGCTCATGTTCAGTATAGTTGTATCAGACGCAAGTCATATGATTCCCCACCCCCGTTTGGCCACACCACCCTCTAGTTTTTGAAGTGTCAGCTCTTTTAACATTATAACTTGAAAAGGAATCAGAAAAAACAAAGGGTCCCAGAAAGTTAGAGTAGGATTTATAGTTTCTACGGGTCAGTAAATCTTAACAGCATTCCATGGCTTGGAGGTTGGTTTTGTGTTTGGCTACCCGGGATCAAAGGTTCAAACTTATTGGAGAAAAAAAGAAAAAAACATTCTGTAAAATACACTGGGATATGCTCTCTTTCCTGTAGAAACATTTGCATTAAGATGGATTAGCATTAGTTTATTCTGATGTAAATAGCGATTATCAGAATCTGTATGAACACACCTAAAACATAGAGTCTCAACCATGGCTATATCCTCCATTGACATAACATGTCGATAGATATACGTAACAGTTTTCCCTGAAACAACATATAGTCATTTGCTCCAACGTTTAGCATGGAAGCCAAAGTCAACTTGCCATAGAGATGGCTCAATCAGAATTCAATTTGGACAAGAGATTTTAGTGGATTGCTGCCATGTTATCCACTAGATTCTTGCCGAAGTTATTAGTTCCCATTGAGACTTGTTGATTGTTGTATGCTGTTGAGGATTTGAACCTGCATGACATTAGATCAGGCTTGCAAATTGATTTTAATTAATGGCATTGTTTTCAGGATTCCATTTAGAAGAATGCAACTGCTTTTATATAAGTAATAAAAATTTCATTAGAAAAGTGATCTTAAAACTGCATTATTATTATTTCTGAAGACATCCATGAATGATGAAATAATATTCCATGTTATTTTGCAATTTGTATTTTCAGGTTTTTATTGATGAGATCATGGCAAAAAACCATACTGCATTACTTATTTTAAGTCCTAAGTGGTCATCCGGAGAAGTAGACTTTATTATTTATTTTATATCTTAACATGGATGAACACTTGGGAACTTTTAGAACTGGTGAGTGTGATTTTCTTCGCGTAGAAGACTTGGGATTTATCTTTCATTCTCTTCCTATACCATGGAATATGTTTCATCTCCTTCAAATTTAGTACCGTGTTAAAAACATCAAAATCAAGTTTGGCCCAAACAATTGGACTGAAGTTCACCTCCAAACACTTCATTAGCCCAATCTATATTCTAGTTTAGGACCTCTCTCTCTCTCTCTCTCTCTCTCTCGGTACACCTGTACCATTCATTGGCTTGGAGAATCCTATTCCGTGTGTTTAGAGTCGATCAATATCCAATGAGGAAGAGTTTCTGCACAGAAATAAATAAATAAATAAGCATTTCTCGCAGCTATTACTGATCACAACTCTTTATACCCACTGATCTTAATGGCACCACGTGCACATCTGCCACTTTGCATGAAGGAATAAGCCTCGATCTTTTATTAATTGGACTCTCTTTCGGCTCCAATATTGACTATTTATATATATGCTTTCTTGGGCTTTTCCCCTACATCAACCATCAACCAAGTGATTGCATTATTAAACAAATTATGCAACCATCTTTTACCACTACACGAAATTTGATATTTAGAGGCAAAATTTTTTAAGGACAAATTAAATTTCGTTCTTAAAAGTATTTATTTTGGATGAAAATAAAACTTCATCTCAAAATATTGAAGCGGTTTTTGAATAGACAAATATCTGTTCGAACTACACTTCCTGAAACGAAATATAGCATCTCAAAAAAAATCATTCGAACGTTCACAAATATATTCGAACAATATTATAATTCACGTTTGAATGGTTATATAACTATTCGAATAATAGTCGTGGGGGAAAAGTATGGACAATTGTGTCGGGAGAAAGGTCGAAACCTTTCGAACGAGATATTTAATCATTCGAATGAAGTTTTTGGTGGGAAGTTATAAATAAATCTGGTGGTGATGGTTGCTATATTGTTCGAGCCTCCCCATACACATTCAAACGGTATTTTAATTCACATTTGAATGGTGACATAACTATTCGAATAATAGTCGTGGCAGGAACTTATACACAATTATGCTTGGGGAAAGTTAGAACCCATTCGACCGCTTATTTAATCATTCGAACAAAGTTTTTGGTGGGAAGTTATAAATAAATATGGTGAGGATGGTTGCTATTGCGTTTGAACGGTACTTTTATGTTCAAACGGAATTATATACCGTTCAAATTGTCACAAGAGGCGTTTGAACTGTAGTGTAGACAATCGAAATAAGTTTAATTATAGAAATTTATTGAAGGACATTCAAATATTTTCAAAATAAATATTATTTGAGCCTATTAATTATCATTTTCAAAAGATGAAAAATTTACCTATACTGATTTATTATTATTTATTGTAAATTAAAATATATCATATATGTCCTCCTAGGAATTTTATATAATTAATTTAAAAATTAACTAATAACTTTTGTTATGGTAAATAAGAATTTGCATTTAAAAAAACATTACCTCTAGAGAATCTCATTTTTTATATAATCATGAGCTAGTAAGTAAAATAGGGAAAATGATTTTTGATAAGAAACGAGCTAGTTATATGTATTTGCATAAAAATGATACAGTAATTAAATCGACAATGTTCGATACAAAAAAAAAGGTCAAATAAAACTACTGAGTAAGATTAACTAGGTCATCCTGGATGACAGTAATGCGTCCCTCAATCTCTTGCAGTCGAACCATGATGGGCGCAGTAATCCTCTCCATGTCCTGGATCAAAAGTGTGTGATGCTCCTTGAGCAAGGATCGCATTTCCGTGGTTGTAGTCCCTGTAGCCTGTTTATCGACACTGGCATCAGTAGAAGCTGGATCACGCTTTGTGCCACTATCTTGTGCTACTGGAACACTAGTGCGAGCCTTCCGCAAGGGCCCTCGCTCTTACTAGAGGTGATCTTGTTAAAGGGCCCGATTTGTGGTTGTTTCCAATTTGTCATTAGCACATCAACCCCCGATTGGATTAGGAGGTTAAAGATCATCAATGCACATGGTAGACTACCTCTACTAGAATACCGTGACTTAGATCAGATGCAGATGAGGAAATATAGAGGCAGATCAATTGGCTCTCCTCATGCTATTCATAACATAAATCAAGTGCATTCGATACCAAAGTTAGTCTTATGTTTCTTTGATCAATATTATGGGAGACAATCAAATTCAGCATTCGAAAAAATACGATACAATCAACCTGTTTGATCACCTTGGTGCCATCATATCGAGGAGCCGAATTGTCATACATCAATTGATGAATCTCATCGTGAGTGAGACCATCGTCTGCTGGAGCCTCATCCTTTATGGCATCTTCACCATCTATCCTTGCACCCAGTTGTTGTGCAAGGTATGCACAATCTCACTGGGGATTCCAAGAATGTAATTTATAATGGCTACTCAGATAGTAATACTCACTCCCTAAATAACGAACGAAGAGGACTTCTCATTAGCCTCTATCTGACCCATGGCAAATTAAAAGTCATTGACCATGTCAGGATAGGCCACCCTCCTCTGCTGACAGATCGGGCTCCATCGTTTATCGCTAATAATAGATAATAGGCTCCTTTCACCCCAGACAAAATCGTGGAAGTCCTCTATAATGATGTAACACTCACCCAATCTTGGTCTCCTTGGCTTACTAGCTTCATTGCTAGTTTGGCCCTCCCTCCCACGTTTCCTTCCAACATATGCCATTAATTCACTATTTATAAAACAAATAAATAATGAATATAAATAAAATGGAAAGTTGTAAAATATTATATTGAGTACTGTTCGAATAGAAAATAATACATTCGAACTAAAAGGTAGCCTTTTCAAACAGCTCGTTTGAACGGCTTGAAAACTGTTCAAATAGATTTTGCCAAACAGACATTTTTCAGTTTGAACGTGGCAAGACATGATCGAACGAAAAAAAAGGAAAAAACTAAGTTAACTACTCGTTCAAATAAATTTACTCCATTCAAAATCCTACCCCATTTTCAACCTATTTTTATCTTATATCAAGCCCAAATAGACAAGGATGGTGGGTCATACCTCTTAGACGGGAGAAAACGGTTGAAATACGTCGAAGATTGGTGGCGAACGAAGGCAAGTATTCGAACGGTTTGTGAAAATATGAACCGTTCGATATTCAAACCGGGCCTTATGCCTTGAACAGTCATGTTCAAACTAGTATTTTTAAGTTCAAACGGTTTATTAAAATGAATTCATATGTTAGAACCAAATTTTTTCATTCTATATACTATATACATTACTACTATATACTATACTACTATACTATACCATATTATATATTATACCACTATATATTGTACTACTATAAACTATACGACTATATACTATACTACTATATATTATACTACTATATACTAAACTATTATATACTATATAATAATGAATAATGCTACTTGTATCATATGACTGGCACCAATATCTCATAGCTTTTCTTTCATTGATTTGTTTTAAATGACGTGCTTAATTTCTTCTTGTGGGATGTCATTGGGAGTTATTCATCTAATCTTTTTACTAAAGAGAGCTGTTAGAGACACACAAGGGATCCCAAAAATTGATGTGGTACAGTATCAATATACCACATCAATTTTTTTCCTTCCTCATTTTCCCCTCCCCCATGCCCCTAGCCTCCTCCCATTCCAAAATTGTCCCAACCCCTTAGTCATACCATTTTTCTTTCCCGCCCATTCATTTAAGCTTCCGTTTGCTGCCGGTAAGTCACTTTTTTTTCTGACCTTTCCTCTTACGTCTCTTACATTTCTCGTTTCCTAGAGCATTTGTTCTTTTCTTTTTTTGCTGTTTATAGTTGTTGTCGGCATCATCCCTGACGTTGTCTCTATCACAAAGCTCAAATGTCCTAAGGTCCATGAGCAAGGAATGCAACTCTACTACTGCTACAAAAGGCTACTCTGCCACCACTGCAACAGAGGGATATGCAGCAACTACACTGCAAAAGCTAGACCAGCAGCCACCTTGTTGAAGCATGAGGGACCTGCAACATGCCTTTAGTACCAAGATGATCATGTTGCTGCTTTACCATTTATGTATATTTTGCAAAACTGGTTGTATACTAGAAATAGACACTTAATTGTCTTTTTCCTCTTTTTAGTCTTTGTATCCATTTAAGTTGTATAGTGTATAAAGGGACAGTATGTAATGCAGAAAGTAATTCAATGAAAAGTGTCAAACATTTGGCCTCAGTTGCTCTCTCAATTTTCTCTCATTCCCTCTCTCATTTTCTCTTCTCTTCAAGATGTAATTCTAACATGGTATCAGAGAGGGTTTGACCTGCTCCCTTCATTCCTATCATCAATCGTCATCTTTTCACACTTCTTTTCATCATCTTATCTGTAGCTTGTTGCTCCCATGACTGAGGAAAATCCACAACATCAATATTCCCCATCTGAGGACCCCAACAACCCATTCTTTTTACACCATAGTGATAATGCCAACACTGTGGTGGTCACACCTCACCTCACAGGTCCTAACTACCTCTCTTGGAATTGCTCATTCACCTTAGCTATTTCAATAAAAAATAAACTTGGTTTTCCCGATGGAACCATTGAAACTTCTACACTCACCAACACCCTCTATGTCCATTGGCTCCAATGTAACAACTTGATCCTATCTTAGGTTCTCAACTCAATCTCAAAAGAAATTGCATCTAATGTTCTATATGTGAGCTTAGCCAAAGAAGTTTGGGATAAGCTTAAAGCTAGGTTTGCACAACATGATAATATGCGCATCTATCAACTTTAACAGCAACTGAAATCCATCACTCAAGGAACACAATTTGTGAGTGATTACTTTACCCAACTTAATGCAGTGTGGGAAGAATTGCACAACTATAGGCCATTACTCCATTGTTCATGTGGCTTGTTCACTTGTAAAACCTTAGAATCCATAGGAGAAGTCCAACAAATAGATTCAATCTTCAAGTTTTTAATGGGCTGAAAGATACCTTTGATGTCATTAGGGGTCAAATTATCCTTTTGAGTCTCATACCCTCATTAGATAGAGTCTTCTCTCTAGTTCTGCAGAAGGAAAGAAAAAGGGAGGCTAGATCCCTTGTGATGCCTCCAAGTGAATCATTAGTACTAGATGCTTACCATGGTCAAGCCAAGAAGAAAGACAGGACAGACATTACCTATTATCATTATGGCAAGATGGGCCATACGAGAGAGAATTGCTATTGACTAGTTGGATTCCCACCCAACTTCAAATTCACCAAGTCCAAACCTAGGTACTCAACTAATGGACCAAATACTCACTTAGCAAACCAGGCTACTGCTCAAAACTAGGAAAGCAACGGCTCGAGTGTCCCACAACTTCCCTTGACTGAGGCACAGATTCAACAGATAACAACTCTTCTCAATGCTCAGACTTTTCCACTCAACTCAAAGGAGAGGTACATGCCAACCAGCCATCCTAGCACTGACCTCCAATTAGTCACAAATGCTAAGCCTCCTAGCTATCATTCCTCAAACATGGCAGGTATAACCTCTCACACAGAATTTGTCTCACAAGCATGCCATCTTTTTCATGCAAGACACAATAAATAGCCACACTTACAGTGGATCCTTGACACTGGAGCCATAGACCACATGGTCTGCTCCATTTCACTGCTCACCACTATCACTTATAAGAAAAAAATTCAGGTGCACCTGCCAAACAAAACCTATGCTAAGGTAACACACACAGACACTGTTAAAATTTCAGATAAACTCACCCTCATAAATGTCTTATGTGTGCTTAGTTTTACCTTCAATCTTATATCTGCCAGTAAACTCACCCAAGATTCTTCTCTTTGCCTCATTTTGCTCTAAAATTTTTGCTTCATACAGAACCTATCTTCAAGGATGATGATTGGTCTTGCTAAAGTTTCCAATTGCCTCTATTTCCTCAAACCCCAATCTCCTTCCTGTCATGTTGTTCAAGGCTTTCCATCAACCACAAAAACTTCCAATCAACACACCAACAATGAAGACTCAAGCTCTAACCAACCACAAAATTTTGATCTATGGCATTTTAGATTAGGTCATATACCTCACCAAAGGATAAATGTTATTCAATTCCATGTTCCTAATGCAAAATGTAATAGTGATATGCAATGCACAATCTGTCACTTGGCTAAACCAAAGAGGAAACCTTTCCATTTGAGTTCCATTTCCACATCTACTCCTTTTGAACTAATTCACTGTGACATTTGGGGGCCATACTCCCATCCTTCCACTCAAGGTCATCAATACTTTTTAACCATTGTGGACGAGAAAACTTGAGTTGCTTGGGTCTACTTAATGAGGTTTAAATTTGAAATAAGAAATATCCTACAGAATTTCATTCACATGATTAAAAATCAATTTGTTGCCAAAATTAAGCAAGTAAGGTCTGATAATGGTCTAGAATTTCAAATGACAGACTTCTATAATTCACAAGGCATTTTTCACCAAAGAACTCGCATCTACACCCCTCAACAAAATGGGATAATGGAGAGAAAGCATCAACATCTTCTCTCCAGAGTCCTTCTTTTTCAAGCTTCCCTTCCACTTAAATTTTAGGGAGATGTTGTGTTGACTGCAACACACCTCATCAATAGAATTCCTACACCTATCATCAACAATAAGTCCCCTTATGAAACCCTATTCTCATCCATTCCCTCATATTTTCATGTAAAGGTCTTTGGATGTCTATGATTTGCATCCACTGTCAAGAACCATAGAAGTAAACTGGATCCTCAAGAAAGAAAATGCATTTTCATTGGTTACCCCCATGGAATCAAAGGATACAAAGTTTATGATCTTGAAGATCACTCTTGTTTTGTCTCAAGGGATGTGATCTTTTATGAGTCATTTTTTCCTTTTCAACACCAAACTTCTGATACCACCCCCACTAACTCACAGCTTGGTCCTTCCAATACCTATACAAGAACCATTCTCTTCTCCCTTCACATCCCAACATTTCACTCCCTCAACCCCTGTTGAAAACAACACTGCTGAAGTTGCCTCACAGGACAATCAACACAACCTGCATCCCCTCTCCTCACCTCACACACAATCACTTGCCTCTCCACAGATCAACACAACACCCATCACTCTTAGAAGGTTTAATAGAACTCGACACTCACCTTCTTATCTCTATGATTATCACTGCCACACAGCTCATACCAATCCATCTCTACATTCACCTTATATCCCTATTGCTCATCCTCTCCATCACTACCTCTCCTATAAAAAATTTTCCCCTCATCACCATTCCTTTGCTCTCTTACTCTCCCTCATTCAAGAATCTCAAACCTACTAAGAAGCTACAAAGTCTAAGTATTGGAAAGATGCTGTGAATGCTGAACTCAAAGCCTTAAAGGATAATGACACTTTGACAATCACTGTTTTGCTTGAAAGAAAAAAAGCAGTGGGATGCAAATATGTCTATAAAATTAAGCTCAAATCTAATGGTACAATAGAGAGGCCTAAGGCTAGATTGGTAGCAAAATGCTACTCTCAAAGAGAATGATTCGACTACCAAGAAACTTTCAGTCCAGTTGCAAAACTCACAACTATCCGTGTGTTTCTTGTCTTAGCTACTCTCAATTGGCACCTCTATCAATTAGATGTGCACAATGCCTTCTTTCATAGAAAATTGGATGAGGAAATATATATGAAATTGCCTCCTGGTTATCACAGTAAAGGGAAGTCCACCACCAAAGAAAAATTAGTTTGCAAACTCCGCAAATCACTCTATGGACTCAAGCAAGCTTCTAGGCAATGACACTCCAGATTTTCTGAATCCCTTGTTTCCATTGCTTCCAACCCTCAAAATCATATTACTTTTTCTTCACTAGAAACAATAAGGATGGTTTTATAGCCTTGCTTGTCTATGTTGATGATATAATCATAGACAGCTCCAACATCAAGGAAATTGACAAAGTAAAGGCTCTCACTTACACTCTCAATTCAGAATTAAAGACCTTGGCATCCTCACATTTTTGTTGAGCTTAGAAATTGCAAGGTCTACTGTTGGGATCCACTTGTGCCAAAGAAAATACTTCCTAGGGATCTTAGAAGATGTAGGGCTCTTTGGGTGCAAACCAGTAAGTACACCCATTGAAACAAATCACAAACTCTCGCACTTAGTTTCAGATTCATTGAATGATGCCATGAGCTACAGAAGGCTTGTAGGAAGACTAATTTATCCCACCAAAACCAGACCTGACATCACTTATGCAGTAGGCATCCTTAGTCAATTCATGGATAGACCAAGTGAGGTGCACATGCAAGCTGCCCATCAAATTTTGAGGTATGTGAAATGGTCAATAGGGCAAGGTATACTCTTCTCCTTTCAATCTGATCTACACCTCAAGGCCTTTAGTAACTCAGATTGGGCAACCTACCCAGAGACGAGGAGGTCCATTAAAGGTTTCTGTGTCTTCATTAGTGATTCCTTGGTCAGTTAAAAATCAAAGAAACAAGCAACTATCTCACGCTCTTCTGCAGATGCAGAATGTCAAGCTTTAGCTCAAACAAGTTGTGAACTAGTATGGTTAATTTTCTTGCTAAAAGATTTTAACATTATGTATACCAAGCCTGCCATCCTATACTGTGATAACCAGTGTGCTTTGCACATAATCAAGAACCCAGTTTTCCATGAGAAGACCAAACACATCAAGTTAGATTGCCGTTTTGTTAGAGAAAAAGTATTGGCCAAGGTTATCACTTCTTTACATGTTGCTTCAAGGTTTCAACTTGCAGACATTTTCACTAAGGCACTATGCACTGCAAATTTTCCGATTATGTTGTCCAAGATGGGCATCTTGAACATTTATGCCCATCTTGAGGGGGAGTCATAAAGCTCAAATGTCCCAAGGTCCATGAGCAAGGAATGCAACTCTACTGTTGCTACAAAAGGCTACTCTGCCAATGCTGCAATAGGAGGATGTGCAACCACTACACTGGAAAAGCTAGACCAGCAACCACCTTGTTGAAGCATAAGGGACTTGTAGCATGCCTTTAGTATATTGAGGATAAACATCATCCTGGAAACTCGGCAACAACATCAACAACTCAAGAGCCAGATTCAAATTAAGTTTATCTCGATAGATAGAACTTATCACTTATCTATTAATTCAAATATTCAAACAGCAGCTATTTTGTATTCATGTAAACTCTTTATATAGATGTACGTATCAACAGAAAATCAATAAGAAAATATATTCTTCTCAATTTTTATATGGTATCAATTAGCCAATCTGACTAACGTCACTATGTCTTCCTCTGTTTCCTCTGCATCTCCGCCTATCTCCTCCATATCTCCCCTCGTCAACATCCCACAACCAGTCACTGTCAAACTTGGCAAAGACAACTTTCTACTGTGGAAAGCTCAAATTGTTCCCTTTTTACGTGGCCAGGAAGTTTTTGGCTATCTTGATGGCTCTACTCTGATTCCTCTCCCGAACATACTACTGATGGCAACCATACAACAGCATATTTGCGCTGGCTCAAACAAGATCAAATCTTGCTCAATATCCTTATGTCTTCTTTGACAGAAGGAGTACTTACCCAAATGATCGGATATACCACCTCTCGTGAGGTTTGGCTAGCTCTTGAGAGAATGAACAATAGTCATTCTCGTGCACGTATTATTCATACTCGCACTCAGTTGGCAACTTTGAGGAAATGAAATTTATCCATTCTTGATTACTTTCAACGTGTGAAAGGACTTTGTGATATCCTTGCTGCCGCTGGAGATTCTCAGACTGATGATGAAGTTACTTCCTTCATCCTAGCTGGTTTGGGTTCTGATTATGACCCCTTTGTGACATCTGTCACCACCCGCATTGATCCCATGAGTATTGAGGAGCTCTATAGTCATCTCCTCTCCCATGACATGCGTCTAGAGCACCATCATAATTCTGTGCATTTGCAAAACTCCTCAACAAATATGGCCTCTCGGCAATACTCAAACAGAGCACGTGGTCAACGCTATCCAAGTTCTGGACATCGATCCAGGGGGCGCAACTCTTATAGAGATCAAAGTTCTTCTCCCAGCACTTCAATCATAGGAAGCTCACGTCCTACATGTCAAGTTTGTGGAAAATCTGGCCATATAGCATTGAAATGCTTCCATCGATTTGATCCTTCCTATCAGAATGATAGCACCTCTCAGTCTCCTTCTCAAGCCCTGCTTGCCACACCTCAATAGTTTTCTGAAAATGGTTGGCACCCTGACACAGGAGCGACACATCATCTCACTGCAGATCTCAGCAATTTGAACCTAAGGTCTGATGAGTACACTGGTACAGATCAAATTTAGATTGGAAATGGCACAGGTTTGCCTATCTCTCACATTGGTTCTTCTCAATTCCTTGCTTCCAACAATTCCTTTATGCTTAAAGATATCTTACATGTTCCTGCCATCTCAAAAAATCTTCTCTGTGTAGAAATTTGCCAAAGATAATAATGTCTTTTTTGAATTTCATGCAAACCATTTTCTCATCAAAGATTATTCTTCACAGATGGTACTTCATCGCGGACCACTTCATAAGGGTCTCTACTCCATGCAACTGCCCTTGCATTCCTCTTCTCATTGGGGACTTCTCAGTGCTCGTGTTTCTTTTAGAGATTGGCATCGACGTCTTGGTCATTCAGCCTATCAAACTGTGTCCAAAGTTGTTTCTAGTTTTCATTTACCTTTGTCTTCAAATAAAAGAGATCATATATGTTCTGAATGTCAAATGGCTAAGAGCCATAATTTACCATTTGTTACGTCTAAGTCTAAATCCACTAAGCCTTTAGATCTGATTTTTACTGATGTATGGGGACGTTCTTCCATTATATCTCATTCTAGATGTCGTTATTATGTAAGCTTTGTTGATAACTTCAGTAAATTCATCTGGCTATTTCCCATTAAACTAAAATATGATGTTATGACAATTTTTCTTCAGTTCCAAGCTCTTGTTGAACGTCAATTCAACTTAAAAATAAAATCCATTCAAAGTGACTGGGGTGGGGAATATTGACCTTTTCAATCATATTGTCAAAGAAATGGCATCATACATTGTCTTACATGCCCACACACCCACCAGCAAAATGGATCCGTTGAGCGTCGCCATCGACATGTTGTTGAAATGGGCTTATCTCTTCTTGCTCATTCCTCTATGCCTCATCAATTTTGGGAAGAAGCTTTCACCACGGCCTGCTATATAATAAATCGTATCCCCACTCCTATCTTAAACAGTCAATCTCCTTTTGAGGTATTATTTCATTAAAAACCCACATATAACTTCCTCCGTGTTTTTGAATGTGCATGTTGGCCATGTTTACATCCATACAATAATCATAAGCTTGAATACCGTTCCAAAACCTGCATTTTCATTGGATATAGTTTGTCTCATCGTGGATATAAATGTCTTGATGTCTCTTCTGGCCGTGTATATATGTCCAGGCATGTTGTTTAATGAACAACTTTTTCCTTACCTTACTCTTTCAAATATGAACACGTCCTCTACAGCCACTACTTCTTCTTCCTCTGATCTCTTACTCTTAAATTCTTTTCCACCAACTAACACCTTTGTGCAGGACACCTCACACCCACAACAATCTGATTTATCTGTCCCAAGTGTGCCTCATCACTCAGGTTCTGCTCCAGGTTGCTCAACTCCAATTGAAGATTCAGCCAGTAACTCCAGCAACAACATGTCTGCAACTTCGACTCCTTCCTCTGCTTCTCCATCAACCCATGTTCATCCAATGGTCACAAGATCACAGAATAAAATCTTTAAGCCAAAGCATGTCACTGATGGAACCATCTGTTATCCTCTGCCTTGTGCTTTATTGGCTACTTCTACTGATGTTCCACCTGAGCCAACTTGTTTTACTGAGGCTATTAAATATCCACAATGGCGAGAAGCCATGAACACTGAATTTAATGCCTTACTTCGTAATGGCACATGGTCTTTGACTCCTCCTAAACTCAACAAAAATATTTTTGGTTGTCGTTGGGTCTTTCGCATTAAGCGACGTGCTGATGGATCTATAGATCGTTACAAGGTGAGACTTGTAGCCAAGGGCTATCACCAACAACAAGGTCTTGACTACTCCGAGACATTCTCTCCGGTTGTCAAACCAACCACCATCAGAATTGTGCTATCTATTGCCATATCCTCAGGCTGGTGCATTCGCCAAATTGATATTCAGAATGCATTTCTTCATGGCATATTATCTGAAGAGGTGTATATGACACAACCTCCTGGTTTTTCTCATCCTCAGTTGCCTCACCATGTTTGCCATCTCCATAAAGCCTTGTATGGTCTCAAGCAAGCCCCACGGGCTTGGTTCTCAAGACTGAGCAGTCGACTTCAAGCACTAGGTTTTGTAGGTTCAAAAGCCGACTCATCCCTGTTTATTCTCAAGAAAAACTCAGTGGTAGTTTATGTTTTCATATATGTCGATGATATCCTCTTCACTGGCTCTGTTCACAAATACTGTGAACTCGATCATTAAGCTTCTTCATGCTGACTTTACAGTTAAAGATCTTGGCTCACTCAGTTTTTTCCTTGGCTTGGAAGCTCTTCAATCTACCAATGGTCTATTCCTCACACAGCGCAAATACATAGCTAATATGCTATGTCGTAGCAAGATGGACCATGCTAAACCTTCCCCAACTCCAATGGCCTCCACGTGCTCTCTTTCTGCTCATAATGGTGAACCATTTTCTGATCCAAGTCTTTATCGCATCATTGTAGACGGCCTTCAATACCTCTCGTTTACTAGACCTGATATATCTTTTTCAGTAAATCGTGTGTGTCAATACATGCACAATCATTTGCTTCCACACTGGCAAGCTGTTAAAAGAATACTCAGGTACTTGAAGCTCACTATATCTACTGGTCTTTTCTTCTCCAGATCCTCCAAGTTCTCTCTACAAGCATTTTCTGATGTGGATTGGGCAGGCAGCACAGATGATCGACGATCTACTGGTGCTTACTGCATTTATCTCAACAACAACCTCATTTCTTGGAGCTCTAGAAAGCAACAAACCGTAGCTCGCAGTAGCACTGAAGCAGAGTACAAGTCGGTAGCAAACATTGCTGCTGAACTTCAATGGATACAATCATTACTTCAAGAACTTCATCTTCCCATTACCACTGCCCCTGTTTTATGGTGTGATAATATTGGTGCAACATACCTCTCATTCAACCCCGTGTTCCATGCTCGCACAAAGCACATAGAAATTGATTTCCACTTCGTTCAGGACTTGGTAGCTTAACAAAAACTCTCAGTTCAATTTCTGTCCAGCAAAGACCAAATCGCAGACATCCTTACAAAGCCATTGTCACATGCACGCTTTCAGCTTCTCAGTAACAACCTTAGCGTTCGTTCGCTCTCGCTAAGTTTGAGGGGGCGTATTGAGGATAAACATCATCCTAGAAACTCGGCAACAACATCAACAACTCAAGAGCCAGATTCAAATTAAGTTTATCTCGATAGATAAAACTTATCACTTATCTATTAATTCAAATATTCAAACAACAGCTATTCTGTATTCATGTAAACTCTTTATATAGATTTACGTATCAACAAAAAATCAATAAGAAAATATATTCTTCTCAATTTTTATATAGCAAGATAATCGTGCTGTTACTTTTCCATTTATGTATATTTTACAAAACTGGTTGTATACTAAAAATAGATACTTAATTGTCTTTTTCATCTGTTTAATCTTTGTATCCATTTAAGTTGTATAATATATAAAGGGACAATATGTAATGCAAAAAGCAATTCAATGAAAAGTGTCAAACATTTGGCCTCAGTTGCTCTCTCGGTTTTCTCATTCCCTTTCTCATTTTCCCTTCAGTGCAATTCTGATGGAAGCTACAGTCTCCAACGTTGGAGCCCTCCTCACCGGCAGGTATACACGTACACGAGCAAGTTACAATTTTTTTTCCTTGTGACTTTGCTGCTTCTGCTCGAAAATGGAAATTAATAGATCGATCGGTGCCTATAAAGTTGTGACTTTGAGCAAACCAAGAGGGAATTAACCAAGCTAGCTGCATGCATGTGTCTTATCATATTTTTTTACTTTTCAGTAGTCAGTACCCGCGCCCCAAGTCTCCTGCCTCTCCCTTTCCTAAACTCTCTCTCTCTCTAGCTAGAGTGGTGAAAAATGCTATAAATCTCAGCCAAATGCAGTACTGGTGAAAATGCTCATGGCCTGACGCTAAAGAACTTAATTGATAACCAACCCGGTCGGCCATTAAATAATTTCAAAGCTCATGTACTTCAGAAATTAGGACTAGTACTATATATTCTTTTGCTAAATTATGGCATGCATGCATGCAATGGCTCAAGTAGTGGTGCCCTAGGGCCTAGCTAGCTAGCTAATTAATGTCACTCCAAAAGATCATTTACTTTGCAATGTTAGGATTAAACTAACCAATTAAGTACTCGCATGCCAAATGGCACCCAATTATAATCGACATAAGTTACCATTAAGATAAACAAAAAATAATTAATCGACAAGACATGCAATCTTAACAGTCGAGTTTTAAGTACCATTTATTAAATGGTACGTACATACTACTGCAACTCATAATATTATTTCGAATTATAAGAACGACATTATATTAATTCAAAGAAGTTAAAGTTGAGAATATGTCACATCCGGTCATTAATTCGTAAAAGAAAAGGAAAAATTCCGGCCCAAAAAGTAGTCACTTTCTTGCAGTGTGGGAAGGAATGATTCGCTTTGGCACTCAATTTACGCATACCTAATTATAAATGCATATGGCCGAGATAAAGCATGCATAGCTTACACATGACAAAAGAACCTGCCACCTCAATTAATACTAATTAATCCTTATAAAAAAATAATGCCATTATTGCATTCACACACACATATATACGTACTTTGATGTTAACACCTGCGCCATCCGCTAGCTAGCTAGCTTTCTTGAATTCAAGAGGCCATGCCCACGATCGGGCAATCCATTTTTTTTTTAATTTTTTTTATTTCAGCACCAACTCCCGTCCTTTAGCTAGTGTGGTTGTGTAATATTCCACTACGATTGAAGAAATTGAACTTGTTTAATTGACAGCAAAATTGCCTACATACATATATATATATATATATATATATATATATATATATATTTATATATATAGCATAAATCCCTTGCATGCATGGCTGATCTTCATAGAATTCTCCGTCGCTACAAGAGATCAGTGAAAAAACTGCATAATATATAAGGTTTTCTGTAGTTTCTTTACAGCATAAATCTAACCTTCGACTTCATATATTGTACTAAAAGTAAACTACATTTAAATATTGAAATGATTTTCTTATATTGATCTGTGAATAATAATAAATAATTATAAAATAATTTGAATCAAATCACCTCAAGGATTAAATATAACCCTAATTAATGTTAATTACTAAAATTGACATTTAACAAATTAAAAGATGATTTTCAAATTTTAAAAATGGAAGTTTAAAAGCTGTTCTGCTTGCCATCATTAAAGGGTTTACTTTGTAATTATTAGTTTATGTACTTCACTTTTGTTTCCCTTTTTTGGCATTTTATCGTACGTGCAGATGTTAATGATTATGAACCGTCAGTTCCCTTTCTGCAGCTCCCATTGGACTGGCTGGACAGGGCCCAAAGCCCTACCAAGTGGGGGCATGTAAAGGGGTCGGGTCGGATTTCAGGGATGCACCGTAATTATGGCCTGCATTTGGGAATAATACGTGACTACTCTATCAGGCACCATCGTATTTCCGATAAAGAGTAATTCTATACAACCTCTCCTATCTCTACACATTATATTTTTTAAAATTTTAATATTTTTTAATATTTTTTTAAGTTTATTCTTTTTAAACTAATTTAATTTTTTATTCATTATTCATATATTAAATATTTAATAAAAAAAAAATATGGTGTGTTGAAGTTATGTGAATAGTAGGAGGTTAAATAGATTTTTTGTTCCGATAAAAATCACTATTGGTATTAAAAACTTACATGTTAGATTTAAAATCTAGAATATTTAATTAAATAAAATAAAATGTAAAGTAGGGTTTGAAGTTAGGACTTTTGCTATGTGAAATCACTATTTATTCTAAAAATTTAAACTGATCATAAAAATATGTAAATTTAATTATTTGCATTATTTATTAATATTCCCAATAAATAAATAATAAAAAAAGTTAAATGAGTGGATCATTAATGTTCAAGAACTAGGCAAGTTGAGAAGATAGATCTTACCCTCCATAAAGTAATAATAAAGCAAAAATGCAGTCATTATCAGCCCACATGGGCCTCTAATAATCATAGTGCATTACCGGCCACAACTTTCCTTAATCTTTTCGATTAAATTAATGATATTCAAAGTACTATCCACGGAATCTATGCTCTAATGCGTGGGTTTGGACAATTATTTTGTTCTTTATTAATGTGTAGGGACACTTTGAAAACAATAAGGAACGTATATTATTATTATTATTATTATTATTATTATTATTATTATTTCTTACTGTCATTAGTTGAATATTATATATTGTGTGAACACAAGTTGGCTTAATTTAATGTTTAATTAGCATTTTTGAAAAAGATGGTTTGGCTGTGTTTGTCCATGTGATGTTGCTGATCAATTAGAGTCCTTTCAAATGGTATACAACTAAGAAAAATGCTGTTCAGGTCCTTTTAATCATTATCCTTGACATCTAATTCGAATCAAAGAATTAGTAAATAAGGGAAATATAATAAATAGTTTTCTAATAATAATTTAATTCCTCCTCGTGAGACGATAAGAAAATTATAAATAAAATGATATTGTTGGGTAACATTAGTCATTACCGCGTTAAAAAATAATTTGATGTTGGTGTGACTACCAAATATATGTTAATCATATCGCGTTACAATTGAAAGAAGCTAGTCAAGGTTAGAATTAAAACTTAGCTTCAACTACTAGTGCTACATATTCGGATCATATGTGTATGACTTGGTGCTCATTAGTGAGAGAGAGCCTCAATAAATATCAAAAAGAAAAATGTTATTTGTAGCCTTAGAATCACTACAAAAAATCTGCCTTTTTGCGGCGAGTGATATTCGCAGCTAAAGGTACACTTTTCGTCGCAAAAGACTTCATCTGACCGATATTCATTCGCAGCAAATTGGCCGAAAATAAATCGTCTGGGTTGATCAATTACGGTGAACTTCAGCCTTCGTCGGATAGGATATCTTTTTCTGCGAAAACATTTCGCCGGAAATAAACTTCACACAAGGTAGAATCATTTTCTGCCACTAGCTTAGTTCTCAGGAAAAAAGCATTTTCGGCGAGTATTTTTCGCCGCAAATACTGATAAACATTGAAAAAAATAAATGCGGCAAATCCTAATTCGCCGCAAAGAACAGTTTTGCCCAAAAAAAAATATAAATGCAGAACACCTCATTCATCGATATCCAAGCCATGCACTAATTTTATATTTCAAGGAAAATCAATAAAAATTAACCAAAAGAATAAAAACTAATATCCTCTAAAAGTAAACATCATATAAAAGTTGAAGATGTAAACATGACATAAAACTGAATGAACAAGTCTTGTTTATGATTCTTGGATGAACAAGTCTGAGAGAATGTAATGAGTCCAACCAAAACAAACATAAAATTTTAGGCTCCAACTTAAAAACTGAATGATACAAACATTAAAAAAAAACAACTTAAGTAGTGAAAGTCTAAACCAGAGCCTACTTATTATACACTACAGAGCCTAAACCAGTCCTCAAGATCATTCAAGAATTACAATAGAATTACTTATTTTGCTATAAAAACCAACTTATTCTGCTATAAGCTAATTATTCAAGAATTACAATAGAAAACAACAGTAAAATGAAAGTTTACAATAGAAAACAAAAGTGAAATGAAAGTCTCAAGATACCAAACCAGCAAAAAATCAGATTGAGAGACCAAATTAAGATTAAAAACTGAATGATACAAACATTAAAAACTTATTCTGCTATAAGCTAATTATTCAAGAATTACAATAGAAAACAACAGTAAAATGAAAGTCTCAAGATACCAAACCAGCAAAAAATCAGATTGAGAGACCAAATCAAGATTAAAAACTGAATGATACAAACATTAAAAACTTATTCTGCTATAAGCTAATTATTCAAGAATTATAATAGAAAACAACAATGAAATGAAAGTTTACAATAGAAAACAAAAGTGAAATGAAAGTCTCAAGATACCAAACCAGCAAAAAATCAGATTGAGAGACCAAATCAAGATTAAAAACTGAATGGTACAAACATTAAAAACTTATTCTGCTATAAGCTAATTATTCAAGAATTACACTAGAAAACAATAGTGAAATGAAGAAAAACCATGAATATCTTATAGAATGTTGGCCTACAAGAAACCCAAAAAAAAACAATGAATCATTGATTAGTCATCGTAAGTTGGAAAAATAAAGCAATCAAAAACAGCAAAAGAGCACAACTTACAGTGGAGCAAGGTAAACCATGAATGAAATGATGTTGCCTACAAAATTAAATAAAAAAGATCATGAATAACTAAATTAATTCCTTGAATAATTGTGCAGCCAATGAAACCATTGTTGTGAGAAGATTGCTAGTTAATATTTATATATATTCTATATCTGCATGTGCATTAGTTTGCATTAGGGTATATCAAATCATTACATATACATATCTATATCTATATATATATATATATCTCTAGGGTGCAAAATAATGGCACACACACACACACACACACACACACATATATATATATATATATATATATATATATATATATGTCCTGAAACACAGTTCAATTGATCAAGAGAACGAAGAAGAACGGATAAATGAAAAATAGATCAATTTAAGTAAGTAGTGCTAGACAGTGCTGTAATACAACCAATCCTCCATAGGTCTTAGACAGTGCAAAAATACACCAGCGTGCCACCTATTGGGTAAAATTCCACCACCACAGGGCTGGTTCTAACATTAATTTGAGACTCTAAAACTCTCTGTTACTACCCTCCTCAGCGTGCATTTATTTGATTAGATGTGAATTAAATCTTTCACAGCAGCTAGAGCTAGCACAATCCCACAATCCCAAAAGCAGATAAAACCCTCTTCCATGAACTAAAATCAAATAAAACCTCATATTAGGTAAAACCCCATATTAACTAAAACTAGATGAAACCCACTTTCATAAACTCCCGGATGTATATCACCCAAAACAACATTTGACCAAGCTCCCAAAACCCCAAATCAATTCTAGATCAGTGTCTAAAATTCAAACCCATCCTTCAACATCAAAAAGTCCCTGCTGTAGATAAAGCACTGCAATTCGAAACAGATTCACAATAAATTCGTAACAGATTCACAATCAATCATGGAGAATATCCAAATAAAAGTGAACTTACCCACATACCACGATGGGGAAAAAACTGAAAAACACAGACCCATTCATTGAGCAGCAGCCCCTCATCCACGCTTCGGTCGAGATCCCCACATACGTCGATGGAACCGAGAGAGAGATAATTAGGGCGAAATAGAGAGTGGGAGAAACGGACGGAGAGAGATAAAGGAAAGGGAGAGAGAGAGAGAGACGCGCAAACACAGAGATGAATATAGAGAAAGAAACCGACGGAGGATTGAGAGACTCACCTCCTCGGTGAGGTGGCGACGGCACGGCAGCAAGCACGGCTTGGGAAGGGCGGCAGCAAACTCACTAAGAATAGAGAGGGAGTATCGATTTGGGAGAAAAGAAAAAAATGGGGGAAAACGAAATGAAACAAGGGGAAAAAGAAAGAAGGGGTATTCGCAGGAATATAATCTGACATTTTGTGGCGGTTAAAAATCGCCGCAAAAAAAGAGAAAACGTTGCCGTAAACACTCATTCGTGCTTTAAACCGAGGCTGTATATGTGATTATATTTGCGGCGACATATTGTCGCCAGAAATAGTCTTATTAGCGGTGATTTTCTCGTTCTCCAGAAGAAAAACACGACTACAGTCTTTTGTGGCTTCTGCCGTCCAATTCTTGCTCGCGGCAATATTTCTTGGCCACATAAGCGGCTTTTTCTTGTAGTGAATGTACAGATCCCACGCACTCCTTTTGAGAAAAAATAATTAAATATGAGATTCACATAAAAATAAATAAGTGAACTCCATTTTTTTCAAAAGTATGCACGAAATTTGCATACTCTAGTACTGTATCTAATATTACTATATAGGAAATCAAACACTATATATGAGTTTGCAATACCCAATGCTAGTCATGTATGTTATACCCTAGACGTACACTTCACTGTTCTATGAAATAAGATCACTTCATGAGTAGTCAGTCATAAAAGAAGAAAATGAAATTAGGAATTGATTTTTAAAGACGATCGCGAACGTGATTTAATTACAATATCTAGTGACGATTTACTGGTCAGATCTGATCACATGCGTGTTTGTTGAACTTCATGAAGTCTTTCATGAGTTCGATAAATATTTCCTGCATGCATGGAACCACTAGCACTAATATTTCTGAATCTGCTCGCGGCATATATATAATATAGTTTAATATTTGACTTGTAAAATAGTAATTATTATCCATTTTTTCATCAACATTATTATTAAACACAAAAGATCAGCCTGTTTTTAACGTGCACGGGTTGCATGTATATAATTGTTTATCTTCTAGTTAATTATGTTGTTTTCAAATGATATCAAGTACTATTAAATAAAATAATATAGAGTTAATTGTATAATATTTGAACAACTCGAATTAATTAAAGATTGAAAAGAATATGTCACTTTGTTATAATTAGTATATATATATATATATATATATATATATATTTAGATCCAATTAGTAGGTGTGCAGTTTTCCTAATTTTATTATTAATCATGTGTACTATGGAAATGGATTCTTGTGTCTCTACAGAACAAGTGCTGATGATGATCATCATATAAATGATTGGTCCAAAACCAATATAATTTATCCCGAGGTTAGCTATTTCCAATATTATCCAAATCTTCAATATTGGTCTGTTTAGAAATGACATGATAAAATATAATAATAATCGAAAGCACTTTTTAACTCATTAATTAACAAAATAAATAACCAAAAACATGTGAAAAGTCTCCATGCTATCATAGATTTTTCTCAAATCAAAAGACATGATATTAATGAACTTTGCAACTCAATAAATATAATATAATATATATATATATATATATAACTCCTATGTAGTTGCAAAACATTTTAAAGTCTGTTTTTCCTAAAATCTTCTTGTACGTGCGTGCACGGTTTTGCTGGATTTTTTAATTTGCCAGTGCTAACTTATGTATCTTTGTGTTTTGCTTGGGGTTGTTAGACGCGCGTTTTATTTACCTATGTTCTTTTTATTATTGGAATCGGGTGTCTGGGACAAGTCCTATTAATCCCGATGTTATACATGCATGCTCTTAGTAAGGAAGGAATTTCCCGCAAGTGTATTACGAATAATTTAAAGAAAAATTTCTCCAAGTTGATGACTTTAAAAGTTTGAATATAGAGTTCTAATCCTAAAACGTCCCGTTTATACGGCTCACCCAATACTACTACTATACAGTAACTGAACTATTTACTTATATTTAATTTGCTGTTACTCGTGTCTTGGATATTGCTGCCAATCGAGGACGCATGCGCCTTTATTAATGGCTGGCTTGTGTTTGTGTGTGTGTGTTTATATATATATATATATAAAGAATATTCCCCCTCTCCCCCCAAAAAAATATTACAAATTGCTAAGAAATATTTAAATAAATTATTCTGCAAACAAAAGCTAATTGTGGGGGGACCTTTGATTCAAGCTTTACATATATTAGTGGAACAAAATAGACAATTTGGTGTCCAAAGACACGTTAATGCGATGTTATTGGTTGAGATGATGTTATCAAATTAAATTACATGCAATATTGTCAATATTTTATGCAGAAAGATGACAATTAGATAGTGCATCATGATGTATTTAGTTTATAGACTGATCCCTTGGGAGCTAGCACTTACTTGGAAGCATCATAGGCGGCCGGGATAGCTAGCCATATTATAAATTAGTGCTCTCAATTATTTGAGATTGTCAAATATTTATGACTTGATCATAAATAATGATCATAACTATATATGATTCTGGTTTGTTTCGAGACCCATGTCCTATTCAAAACTCGATGGTTGTTGCCTTTCATGATACGAACGACACATAAATATTAATGTACATCGATCTTAAAGCATAAATTATTCACACGTCTGAATTAGTACTACAAGAAAAATAATTATGATCTGTGGTAAATTAGTTGCAATAAAAATGACTAGTTGCTGTGAGAATCTACTTAAAAAAAGAAAAAAAAAAAGTCATTTTCGTCGCAAATAATTGATGAGGCATAAGTATTTTTCTTGTAGTACCTCAATCGCAGCTTTCAAATACGGCTTGTTCCCCTTGTTAATTAAATACTTTGTTACATGATCGATTTTACTATTTGATATTGGTCGTAACAACCATGCATATATAATATTTTTATACCAAACTTGGAATGCCATTATCATGCTGATGATCATCGAGGTATGAAAAAGGAATGTAGTCGAGTTACATTGATAAAGAAAATGCATGATTAAAGCTAATAATATTGGTTTGATCTCTGATACCATGCACATATTCACATGACTTAATTACACTAGTACCGAAACACCAAAGTTGTTGACAAGCATTTTCCAAATTTTATAGCTCATGAAATGAGTTCAAAACTTGAAAGGCCCTATAGACGGCCAGCAAGTACGCTCATATATATGACCCCATGCAAGCAAAGAGTGGCTCACGGTATCTAATTCTAGGGGCGCACCAGCCCCGTGAATAAGGGTCGGTGCATGTTCTAACAACATGTCTGCCCAAGCCAGCGACTGTCCGTTAACGTTTGACATTTGAGAGAGAGAGAGAGAGAGAGAGAGAGATGGTGTACGTATTGATGTGTGAGATAGACGCGAAGAATGGCAAAGATCGAGGGTAGAGATTGGTGGATCGATATTCCATATCAAATGCATGACTGAGTCTAATATTCAACAAGGTCAAGAGAGATTGGCTACCTGGGCGTTGCTTTCTCTCTCACTGACTTCGCTCTCTCTTTCTTTCTCTGCCCCTTTGATTGCTTTGAAGGTCATACCTCGTGGGTTTGTCTTTTTATGACATCAAAGCGATGTTAGCCTCCTCTGCGCCCATTTATAGTTTAAGATTAATTGAGAGTGATCAGAGCCTTTAATTTGGTGATGACTCGTACATGTGTATGTGGGTGTGAGAGAGATCATAAAAACATGAACCTCTCCGGTGGCCTGAATTAATCCTCGGCCTGTGATGAGTCAAAAGACTGCAGGCACGTTCATGAGCTGAGTTTGGATTAAGCCACGTGCCACCAAACTGATGACGAGAGACAAATATGAAGGGACCCCCCCGGGATTTAAGGGTTTGAGATGTGAAATACAAAAGAGATCGAGAGAGAGATACTCCGACCATTTCCCAATCCAAAACGACAAAGCTGCCTCGTGGCCGACAGCTATTCCGTGCATGGCCCCTTACCCCAATCTACGTTTCTGTTTTTGCACCTCCTCCCTAGATCCCTCCCTCCCTCCCTCCCTCTTATCTCTCTTATAAACAAAAAATGTTCTTATTATTTTTATAATTTGAATAAGTCTATTTATAAATGTACCTCTATTGACACCACATGATTAACCATACCTGAAAGCTTACTATATCAGTTTATATAAAAACAAGTATTTATACAATGGGCATATAAGTAGCTTTTTTTCTTCTTCTTTTTTGTCATCATTTCATGTATAATTGATGCGACACATGTTGAGTATGACTTTATATATTAATCACTTAAATGAATTAGAATCGCATCGAACTAATTGTATGAGTACTAATTAGGATTATAATTCAAAATGAAGAACAACGCTTTTGATCGTGCAAAAGAACAATAACTACTACTAAAACGTGCAAGGAATTAAGAAGGATTCAAAGCAGTCTTGTTTGAAAAGGATAACCCCAACTACTCGATAAGCATGGACTAATTGATCTCAAGTCAAACAAAATTGTCAAAGCACCGTCGGAACAATATCGTACATATCCTTTTTGATACATAGGAACTTATCTATCACTAGCAACCTGACCCCTCAGTGTATATATTCACTTGGACATTCTAATTAACAAATCATATGGGATTGCCTTTGTGTGGTTGAGAATAGTTGGGAGTTGTTTAAATTTTAGCAGCTACAAGGAAGACAAAAAAACATATATATATATATATGCACGTCCATATATATAAAACATCATGACAAAAGTTTTATTGCTTCGTAAATAGTCATGTACAGTTAATGTTTTATGGTAAGAAAAATGCTTTAGCTCTCAATAAAACATCCCGACGGGTCCTGATAAATTTTTTTATTTTTTTTTACTTAGTGATTAAAGAAGTATATTTTAATAATATTGTTGTGATTTTTTTAAAATGTTAAAGGGTATTAAAAAATATATGAAAAAAGAGAAAAACAAAAAAACAAAAAAATGCGTTAATCGAGAGAATCTCTCGAAAGCTATTATCAGTGGTTGTAGTAATGCTATCTTATTATAAATAACTCATCACAAATATTTATTTTTATTATAAGGGCCATTTAATATTAGAGTAATTCTACATACAACCGTGAAGTGCGTAAACGCTGCATAATCATTTTGAAAAAAATTAGGATCCACTATTAAAAAATTAATTTTTTCATATAAGTCATATTTTTTTCATTTTTTTCAAAATGATTACACAATAGTTATACAATTTACGGTTATAAATATTTTTTCTCTCAATATTAATATTACTTTTGATGATGTTTTTTCCTTTATAAAAGCGAGCAGTTGCATGTGCATTTAATTAATACACTTAAAATGTACGGAATGTGTTTTTAATTTAGTTTAATTACGTACTAAGGTTATATATATTACCTACATATCTAAGAATTGGATTTATAATTATCAATCCTTATTCAATTAAGTCTTATTTCGGTCCTTTCAAGTACAATTACATCCTCGGAAAGCTAGGAATGAATGAAACGTGGCTCCACTTCACATGTACAACTTTGCCGTAATTCCCTTTTTTTTTTTGTTTTTCCTTTTTTTGTTTCCAGTACCAAAAGGGTATTAACAATTTTTATATGTGTGCTTTGATACAAATAAAATCATACAAAACATGCAAGTTTTTGTACTAGAAATATTTTTTAGGATGAATTTATGATTTTCGTCCCAAAATATCTTTTGAGACAATTTTATTGAGATGACTTTGAGATACTTTTTTTTTTGTTTTAAAAGATTTTTTAGGACGAAATCTTAGAATTTTGGGACGAAAATTTTCGTTCTAAAAAACCTTTTTTGTTGTAGTGTGTATGCCCATAAAAAATGTATAAAAAACTTACATGCATATGCACGTGGATTTTCACCTTTTTTTTATATATCTTGATTTTTTAAAATGAAAATTGTGTACATGTGAGAAAACCATGTAAATGTGTAAATTTTTTATAAGTTTTTTATGCATATAGTTAGCATTGCTCTTTTTGTTGTTGTGTGAAAAACACACAGTGACAATGACAAACAAGCAAAAGCACAACATAAAATTAACGTAGTTCAGCAACGTGCCTAAGTTCACAGAGTTGCAGATGATTCTATTATACTAAAAAATCACAAAATATACTTTGGAGAGAAATCTTACTGTTCAAAACACTCAGGGCATACTAAATTGTTTATTAAGTACATATTTATAGTATCATGAGGCGGAAACCTTAATTTTTACTTTTCTACGTTATTTGTTCGAGCAGAATGTCAAGTGTGTCTCGAATGAGCTGATCGTTCGTTTGATTCTCACTCGATAGGTCTCACTCAAGCTACCTATCGAGTGAAACTCGAATGAACTCTCTATCTAAGCTTTGCTTCAGTCATCTGTCACGCGAAATATTAATAATTGTGTTTAAATCTTAGTTTAGATCGATTATGTGCGCAGCCCATCTGAATTATAATTCTGGCTTCAGCCTTGTTAATACACTTTTACATGGTACTTATCCACCTAACTAATTAAGAAACTCTTGTCATTCACTTAAGAAACTATTGTCATTTAGGGGTAAAATTTCAACGCACGCGACCTCCAACTTGGCATATATGGCTAACTGCATATTGGTTAATTGGTTTGAACATCAGAGTCGTGATTACTTGTCCAATAATATTGTAATAATATAATATAATATAATTAATTGTGCTAATCATATTCGGTAACAATTTGAATTGAAGGTCGCAATTGGTGCACTGATCCACTTCTTTGCTGAATTTTGTCGTGCCTAATATATATTATATTCTTTGTAGCAATTAATCTTAATTTGATCAGTTAGGTAAGCCATGGTCAAGTAAACGTTAATTACTATGATCTCTCCATAAAAATAATCAACCCTTAATTGCTTCTTTTACAGCTTAGACTTTGAAATTCAGGGCTTAGTCTTGGGTCTTTGCTCTATGACTTTGATAATTAAACTTCTCTTTAATTTCCGGCCTGTCACGTGAAACAAACATGCATATTTTTGCTTAGGTCTATATTTATATAGTAATACTATATACAATTCTGGGTGTGCAAATTCCGATCGAATACTCTTTTTGAAAAAAAGTGAAATCCATGCATTAAAAAGAATGATTTTTTCATGTAGGTCTAAGGTTAATTTTTTTACTTTTTCAAAAGGAGTACGTATGACTTGCACACTCTAAAACTGCAAATATCAATTCTCATATTTATATTATTCTTCTAAAACTTAATTTGGTAGGAAAATTATAATAGCCCTATATATCTCCATCATGTGATCAAACGGTATATTGAATTGTTTTCATACTGCATGAACGAGCAAAATAATTAATTTCAAGCTAAATTGAATATTTGTATGTTTTTTGTCGAAAGGACTTTCTACATATAGTACCCCCATAGCTCCTTGATGTATGTCCCCTCTCCATGCATGTTTATTAATGGTGTCGAGTTTATTTTCGAACATATTGACAACTAATTATGAAGTCTCACGCCATGTTATATATATGGCATTGGAGTTAAGTAACAAACCAATTTTGGTATCCCGATCACCCCATGTTATGTGTTTGCACATACTTCTATTGAACAATAAATAGCACCGGCCACTTGTTAAAAGGCCATGCGTAATTCTTATTTTAGTTGAGCAATATATAGCAACAAATCATTTATATTTTCATGCCATGTAATTTATATATAATTATTAAGTGTTTCAGATCGATGTGCATATATTTGAGCAATAGCACCACCCCTACTTGTTAAAATCATTTGGTAGCAAAAGAAGATATAATATTCTTTGTTAGCTATAATTGTCTAATTGCCATTATTATACGTCATGTTACTACAAGAAAAATGAGTATTTGTGAAATAAGTATTCGTGACAGATTATTTATGATGAAAATGAATATTACGAAAAAAACATACTCATTTTAATAGAAAATAGTTAATCACAAATAAGTAATTTTCTTGTATTAGATCGCACCTCAACTTTACCCTCACGTTGCCTCGGTTTTTTATCCTATCATTCAAGCAATCTCAAAGGCGCTTGAAGGTCACACGCCACCTCAACTCACGATTTGCTTTGGATAGATTTGTCTCCTTACTATCTCTTCACCTTTTTCCAACTCGCAAATATAGCATGTAATCAGAATACATATGTGACATGGTCAGCAGCTTCAGCAACACTTTGCGTGGTCCTTGCTATCAACCATAATTTCACCTCGTGTACACATCTAACACCTAATGTTCTCACTTGCTCACGAGAGAATCAATTTTTTTGAACCATTGACATATATTAGAAAATCCTTTATTAAGACAAAATGGGCATTATTTTAAACTTAAGTTGAAATTCAAAAATAAAAAAATGAATTAAGACTTTTAACCAAACATATTTAATTGAATTTTCAATAGTTGTTTGAATCTTGCATTCGATCCCAACCCCTCATGTATTACTTCTCCTTTTTCAATATACTATTGATTTCATATTACCAAGAAGAAAAAAAAACGTGTTAGGCAACATAGCCAAAGGTCGGGAGCACAGCTCACATTAAGGGAGAAAGAACGACTAGGGCCGTCCAATGTCCATATATGGTGGGTGAAAGAAGACAAGGCTGGATGGGTCCCATCGCCGCAGCCCCACTTGCCCATTCCTCCTCGTTTTTGTATATAATTTTTTAAAATTAATTAATTAAATAATAATTGTCCCTTTCTCAAGTTTCAATTTAACCCCAAACCTGGTCAACTTGACAACTTCCATACTTTAACCATGGTTAAGGTAATTCGACCCAAGAAAATTCGGACCCCACCATTATTTTCAAATTATATTATTCGTCGTCTAACCCCACCCACAAACTCACCTCGTCTAGGGTTTATTTGCTCATATTTATTATATGCTTATCTCATTCGTTCACAAAACCTCCCCACGCGCCCTTCACATATATTAATATAACTTTTTTTTTCTGTTTTTTTTTTTCGATTGGAATTTAATTAAAATAATTTATATGATATGAATAATTTATTGTTAGATTAAGATATTTGTAATTTATAAAGTTGCGGATGTATAATATAAATTAGAAGCCAAGCCAATACACATGATTGAAGTTAGGATTCCAAAATTCTCCTTTTTCATGAACCATGAGTTATAACTAAGTAATTAATTAAGCTTAAAATAGAGAAAAAAAAGGGACTAGTTTCCAATCCCACAAATATGGTAGTGCAAATATTTTTTTAATTATCTTATATTGTTATGGAGTATGTAAGTCCTGTTAGATGTCTTTTTTTTCATAAAAAAAAATTGGGTCCATCATGAAAATTTTAATTTTTTCGTATGAGTCCCATATGTGCCCAACATTAAAAAAAAAAAAAACAAAAAAAAAAACATTAAGACAAGGTACCTTGATTCCATCCTTAAGTTATGTAAAAAAAAAAAAATTCCCCACTTCATGGATAAAACCCAAAAAACAAATAGAACTGAAACTGAATAAGTAATATTTAACCTTGAATCTTATAATAGGTAAATTTATGGTGATCAAGATTTTTTTTTCTTGTAATCATTAATGGCCAAATTAGTTCTATTATTGGGTGCATGCTCTAATTTTTAGCCACGATCCCTTCATCTCATCAGCTCTCATCAGCATGTACAGATTTCAACATGTACACTCTCTCTAAATGAGACTCAGATTTGTATCAGATCCCTCCTAAAGCAAATATTATATAATACACTAACATTTCAACTAATTATTATTCTATGCCCAAATATTTTAACTTTTCGTGTGTGAGAAATGACTGCGTTCTGAGTCTTTGTCCCCGGCCCCCAACATCCAACCCCCCCCCCCCCCCCCCCGGGGCAGCTTATCATCTTTCTTCCCCTCCTCGACTTCCATTTCTCTGCAGTCTGCACTCGAACTTGCTCTTTCTCTTGTCGTGGATTTTTTAAAAATCTTAAGAAAATATCATTTTAAATGTGAGCTTGGAGTACCGGAGCTATCCCTCGATCTTTCTGATCTTTTCCTTTCTCTCTTGTTTATTTTTCTTTCTTTATCCTCTCTTTTCTTAATATTTTCCCACTTCCCTTAAAATAAGCAAAAGCTAAAAAACAACAGTTTAATTTGATTATTTTTAATATTTTTCTTGTTTTCTGTTTTCCTTTTGTTTCCCTTTGATGTGTCTATGGCTGGTTTGGATTTAGGCCCTTCCCCAGCTCGCTACATGCACCACCTTCAAAGGCCGGACTTTAACCACCAGAGGCAACAACAGCAACATCATCAACAACATCAACAGACTGATTCCGATGAAGACAACAACCAAGCCGGACAGTACTCCGGGGATCACCAGGACGATGGTCACCATCACGGCCTCGAGCTGGTGGCCGGCAACGCAGTGGAACCTGGGGACATCGTGGCTCGGCGACCCCGAGGCCGACCCCCAGGGTCCAAGAACAAGCCCAAGCCACCGGTCATAATCACCCGAGAGAGCGCAAACACGCTCAGAGCCCATATTCTTGAGGTCGGAAGTGGCTCCGATGTGTTCGACTGTGTAGCCACCTACGCGCGCCGTCGACAGCGCGGGATCTGTATCCTAAGTGGCAGCGGGACCGTCACCAATGTTGTCCTCAGGCAGCCAGCTGGGGCAGGAGCCGTAGTCACGCTTCATGGGAGGTTTGAGATACTCTCGCTCTCTGGATCTTTCCTGCCACCGCCGGCCCCACCTGGTGCAACCAGCCTGACAATATTCTTAGCCGGTGGGCAGGGCCAGGTGGTGGGAGGTAGTGTGGTGGGGGAGTTGACCGCAGCCGGGCCAGTCATCGTCATAGCGGCGTCTTTTACTAATGTTGCATACGAAAGGTTGCCGCTGGACGAGGAGGAGCAGCTCCAAATTCAGCAGCCTGCATCGCAGGATTCGGGTGGTGGCGGTGGTAGCGGAGGTGTGGGGAACAATCCATTTCCGGACCCGTCTATGGGGTTTCCTTTCTTGAATATGCCGCTTAATATGCCGCCGAATGTTCAGTTACCAGTTGATGGAAATTGGGCGGGGAATTCATCTGCACGAGGTCCGTTCTGAGGGAATTGCAGTTCATCAGGATGTTTGCTGTAATGTGATATTTCGGATAGGAGTATTTTAAGGGCTTTATGCTGGAGGCTTTTGGATCGATTAGATGGTTAAAGGTCAGAAAAAATCATGCTGTCATGAACATGGTTATGTTTCTTCTTTTTCTTTTTTCTTTTTTCTTTTTGTAGTTCTTCTTCTTCTGTTGTTGGTGTTGTGACTACTCTTAATTTCTACTTGATCTTCTTCTACTGCCAATTCCTTTTTCGGATTTTGGTCTCTTTGATTTCTGGGCAGGAATAGTCTTCTGTATCTTACTTCTTAATATTAAATGGTTTGAGGATTCAGCTTTCTAACAACATTTGTGTATTATTATTATTGTTTATATCATTTGGTTTAGAAACTGGCAGTGACTGATCTTTTACTGTTAGTAATAGATTGGCTAGCTAGGTTTCTCTTTGTCTTCCCCTTTTTGATATGGAGTACCAGTTAATCGATCAATTCTTGGATCAACTATTATATGTTTACCCTTCTTTACGTACTTAGTTTTCTATATATATATATATGTAATGAATCTTTGAAAGTTTGTTCAATTTGTACATCTTATAGGATTTGGGACCATAGGATTGTGTTTATTTGCATTGTTTTCGGACAATAACATATACAACAACGTTAAAGGACAAGGGTTTTTCCAAGCATTAGGATTCTAGCTCCTACCTAGCTAGTTGGATGGACAACGTGTCGGTGTCAAACCAACAGATCGAACTTACATTACTGTTCAACCTTGCCATGAAAAGAAAAAAACAGTAGTGTTTAACTGAATAATTTCCTTATCTAATCCATTTGGGAAATGTGGAGCTCCTTTGTTTCTATTGACCGAAGTACTCTATTAACCTCTCTTCTTATCCAAATCAATGTGTTGAAAATACAAAAAAGAAACACAAACAGCCGGGCATCAACGTGTCTTTTGGCGAGTTTCTAGTGCCAAAACTATTCTTCTCTCGCCCATAAAGTACTCCACATGCATGGGTGAGTACTATTTTATGATAATTCATACATTATTTAGTCCATTTGTTTTTCCGGATACAAAAGGTAATTCGAGTTCTTTCTTAAGCAACTAGCTTATTGGGTCGTGTTTAGATCTGATATATTGTCCTGGCCAGCGTTAATTCTAGTAATCAACAGGCACCATTACCTGCCGTACCCGAAGGAGATCAAAAGAGTTACACACACAGTACACAAACACATTATATATATAGACATTGGCCGTGGAACCTTGATTAATTCTGTGGCGGTGTCCTCGATCGGAGTCAAGCATCGATAGATATTTGGTTTAGACACTGTTTTGTAATTCCTGGAAACATCCAGGCATGCATATGCAAACAGTACTACAGTAGTACTGTTTGATCATATACATAAATATTAGAGAAACTGCTTAATTCGATTCTCGATCTCTAGTAAAGTTCTGATGATCTATTTGATATACTTCATCATGTTTAGTTAGGGAAATTACAACAACAGTAGTAGTACTTAAGTACTGCTTCTACTGTTCTACATGATATATATATATATATACACACACATGAATGAATGGTAATTAGAAGTTAGAAGCTTTAATTTCTTCCCCCGGGCGGCCACATGCAGATGCCGATCCATAATATGCATGATCACACACGCAAATGAATTGATCAGCTCATGATCTTTCAGTTGATTAGACAAATTCAATTAATTTCCTGCTTTGATGAGTTAACTTCTCCTTCTGTAACGTCGAATTAAGGGACAGTGATCTGCTGATCAAAATATTGATCATGATCAGTTAGGTTTGCATGCATGCATTAGATGATCAGGTTATAACCTATTGTAATAGCTAGTACTCCGTGTGTCAACTGACCTTAGTTTTTCTCCAGTACTGAAATGATTAAGCTAGTTAGCTTCCATTATATTTATGAAACTAATTATCGTGGATCTTAACTTTGGACAACTACATTGTAATATTCGACCTTAAAGCACTTAATTAGCTTATTAATATGCTTACATATATATATATATATGTATGTATCTACTAGCTCGATATATATCTAGTGCATTATATTGTCAAGGAAACCTTAGGTTACATTAATATGATTAATGTGCATGCAGACTTGTGACGCCTAGCGTGCATGAGTGTGAATGTGTGTGCCTGCATATATGTCGTGATATATGGAAAATAATTTGTATAGATTAATTTGGTCCCTTGATTTATATTTAGAGTTTTTTTTTTTTTTTTGAAGGACACAAAAAACATTTCCTTTAGTCAACCCCCAATAACATCAAACCAAAACAAAATTAACGGCCATTGGTAAACTTTGAGGAAGCTTAAGAAAGTTCTTTGTATGGGTGTTGCTGTGGGGAATTGCAGTATGGAGGAGAAGCAGCTGTTCCAGAATGTGCAAATGAGTGTCAACTTCCTCGTTTCATTATTGAAGAAAAATTGGCAGAATGTGAGGTGCTTGCATCTGAAGAGTACCATGGGGCCTGCAATCCGCCTCTACTAAGTTCATTTTGCTGTTTGTGAGACTTATTTCAGGAGATAGCATAAGCAAAAAACGTCTTATGAACACTGTGTGAGCGAGACATTTCTTGCCTGCTGAGGACCTTTTTCTTCCTATATATATAGAGAGAGAGAGATCAGAGAGTCAATCATGTTTATTCATGCCAAGTGGTACTATTTTTTGAAGCTCGAACAGTCGATGGTTTCTTTAAGGAACTAAGCGGCCTTTGGATCGAGACCAAATATCCAAGAAACATACGAGTTTAATATTGCACGTGCATGGCTGGATTAATGATACTTTATAAGTACTTTAAATGTGGATTAAGAATTTTAAATTTACTTGATTATCGGATATATATATATATATCATACATGTGAATGAAAGACATTAATAATATTAATCGGACAGTCGGACAGCACGAGTCATGATTTACAACTCGGTTTTGGTCATGTCCACAAGCATGCAGTACAAACTGTTTCTTTCTCTTCATGAGAGAAACACCCGGCCCCCCCGCGCCCCCCCCGCCGACTTTTTTACGTATACGTATATAGTTATAAGAGGTAAAGCTGCCATATTTGACATGATGTTGATGATGTTAAGACCATAGATAAGGAGGAGGGAGCAGGCGGCCGGAGAAAAAGAAGATCATCTCAGAAGAAGAATTATGAAGAAAGAAGAAGTAGTAATTATGGTTTGATTAATTATATATAAGAGACTTGAAAGTTGCTTAGGACCAGCAATTGGGCCTAAATAATTAAAGATCACATGGTTTTGTTTGTTTTTAAGATTAAAATTTAAAATTTTAAAAAAATTTTTAATTATTATAATTTTTTTAAATCCTTATACAAAATAAAATAAACAATTCAATTTTTCCAAATCTCAAAAAAAATATAATATTAAAAAATATATTCTAACAATATTTTATTCAATTTTTTAACTTTAATCTCATTTCATCTCATCTCATCTCTGAAAACAAACGAGACTAGTTTACCGAAGGTCAGAGTAGTGCATGATGGAATCAATTATTTAATAAAAATAAATGAATCGAAATTATATCTATAATATATATATATATATATATATATATATATATATAATATCAAGATTAAATTTGGTACGCTATGCAGCCGCTTGCCCACAATTTGATTATTGAAGCTGTCAACTATTTAAAAAAGAAATTTATAATTTATAAAAATAAAATTTTAAATTGATATAATTTGATGTGATATATTAAAATATAAAATTATTTTTATTGTAAAGTAAAATCTAACGTATCATATAATTAAACAATATGCATGATCAGTTTGTAGATTTATTTTTTCATATCCAGAATAACTCATGAATTTTATATTTCTGCAAGATTCGGTAAGAAAATGTTTACATTTAGAGCATTGGCAATAGCCTAACCATTTGTCAATGCAAGTCCAAATTGAAAGGAAATGTGAAGAAAAACACTTGTATTGGGCTAGCTATAATAATAAATTTTACATTTTAGCTACAGTAATTGTTAGGAGCTCTCCAAATTATTGGAGAGCTCCTGTAGATAGGCCAAATTATTTTTTTAATATTTCTCTACCTCCCAATAACAGTAGATAGCAACATTTCTTTCACAATACATGTTGGGTAAAATATATTTATTAAATAATTAGGATGCGAGAATAAATAGTTGAATTTTTTTTATATGAAAAAATGTAATTAATTAATATATGAAGTGTATTTTTAAAATGTTAAAAAAAATTAATATTATTAAAAATAATATTATTTTATTATTATTTGGACTTTAAGATAGCTAATCCAATGTAGACTAATATTTTAGCTAGTCCATATTATGGTCAAAAGATAACATTCTACCTAAATTTTAGACTTGGCAATGGCCTAGTCATTTGCCAATGCAAGTCTAAATTGAAAGAAAATGTGAAGAAAAACACTTGCATTGGACTAACTATAATAGATAAATTTTACATTTTAGCTACAGTAATTGTTAGGAGCTCTCCAAATTTTCAAATTTGGAGAGCTCCTGTAGATTGGCTAAATTATTTTTTTAATATTTCTCTACCTCCTAATAACTGTAGATAGCAACATTTCTTTCACAATACATGTTGGGTAGAATATATTTATTAAATAATTAGGATGTGGGAATAAATAGTTGAATTTTTTTTAAATGAAAAAATGTAATTAATTAATATATGAAATGTATTTGTAAAATGTTAAAAAAAATTAATATTATTAAAAATATTATTATTTTTTTATTATTTAGACTTTAAAATATCTAGTCCAATGTAGACTAATATTTTAGCTAGTCCATATTATGGCCAAAAGATAACATCCTAGCTAACTAAATTTTAGACTTAGCAATGGCAATGCTCTTAATCAGTTACTTATGATAAAAATATCATTTTGTATTAAAATGAAACTATTTTAATCATAAATAATTATTTTTATTTCAAATAATACATCATAAATATCCGTGAGAATTAATAACATGTAACGCATTTCCACGTGGTGATCATCAGCATCAAACTAAGATGTTTAATTAGGAAATTAACTAGCTTTGAACCACCCTAGCTATCAAACTAAGATGTTTAATTAGGAACCACGTACCCTAGCTATCTAGCCAGACAGACACAGCCTGAATATTAATGTGAATTCCACGATCATCAGGAAAAACACATATGATCATCAGGGCAAGCATGCATGCATGCATGCAGTGGCTGGCGTCTGATCAAGGTTTAAGACCCAGCTAATATTATAAAATGCTAGCTAGATTATTTTCTCAGGGGTATAAATTATAAATGACTAAAATTAATGTATGCAAAATATATTAGATTCTAATTTAGTTATGTACTTTGAATTAATTAAGGTTGCGCCATTTTTAACACAATCCGCGAGTACTCCAACAAGAGATCATTAGCAAGTTACCATTAATTCATGTATGATATAAATTTGATAGAAGACAATCAAGCTAGCTCACTGCTGATCGATCCGATAATTTCCATCCGGCAAGATGATTAATATGGCCAGGATGGGATTTAAGCTAGCTACATACTTTAGATATTGAGATGAATTGAGTTGAGTTGTGAATATATAGTAATATTTTGTAGGTCTTATTGAGATAGTTTTCATTTTTTAGGTTGAAATGGGTTTAACTTTTTTGTGAAAAGTTGAAAAAGTAATGGATTCTATCAATAATTTGTTTGAGATAAGTTAAGTTTGATTCAACAACCAAACACAACCTAAGTGTACTATTGCACAAGGAATTATATATTTTTTAATCTTTTTAATCTCTTTGATCTTGGTTGTTGAGACTATCGAATATGAGTAAGGCCCATAAATATGGGCCGCCAAGCGAAACTTTATACATCTGAACGGGCAGACAAAGATAGATGTCCAAGAAACCCAAAACGAGCCCAATGAGTAGATGGACACGATGGGCCGAAACCAGCAAAAAAAAAAAGGGTTGAAAACTAGGCCGATCGACCAACTCGATGGGTTGGTGTATGGCCATCAATGGGTGTGGACTTTGGCTGGATCAAAGGAGAAGGTCGGCATGGATTCAATCGTCAAGCTCCCACGAAAAACATTCACCACACCGATCGCTACAAGTCACCCCTAGAAAGCGAACATCTGATTTTAATTTCAAAATGCGACGAATGATCAAGATGTCAGCCACATCAAGAGACATCTTCTCTGGTGTCGTGAATTTTTCTATTCCATTCAACTCTTGGATTTACTGATTTTCAAGTTGCTTGGTCGTATTGACGGGAAAGAATCTTATGAGGTGTTTCATGTCTGGAATGCCAGATTTGAAGTTGGGTTTAAATGATCAAATTGGCCTGGAGAAATAGTGACAAATTAAATCACGTCCTACGAAAAGGTAATTTGATGACACTTTCTAGTTCTTCCTTTTAGTGTTCCTCTTTAGATGGTCAAGTGTTCGTAAAAAGTTCTATTCCGTCTGCTTTCCATCACAATTACTCATGTTTATGAAATGCTGGATTGTGCAAGGCAGTATCTTTATATTATTGTTTGGATCACTCTTATCTCCAAAAATGCTGTGTTTTACAGTGGTAAAACAATTGTGCATTTTCCATCAATGTGTGAATTTGACAAGATTTAACTCAGAGAAGACTCTGAGTTTTGTGCCACCTGATGAAAACAATTCAGCTTTGACCTACGAAGATGTCTTTTCCACCCTTCTAAAATTTGCTCATCTGTAAATATTGAGTTTCGTAGAAAACAATGCATTAACCCACCACTAGCCTCTGTTTCAAAAGCATATACAACTTGCACCCATTTTGATTTTAAAAGCTGCACATCCACTCCTTTATTTTACTGGGGAGTGGATCCAAACATCATTGACAGCTTGGCAAAGCAATGTTGTAAAACATTTTGTTCATTATCATTTAGCACTTTCGTCTTGTCAAGGTACCTCTATTTTATCATTTATCAATCCGGAGTTTCTTGGATTTGCCTCTGTTTTCTCGTCTTCTGTGGACAATATTTGTTTTCTTTTGAGCTGAGAAATATCTTTCGCCTTTGTCATTTTCCTTGACTGATGAGTATAATACCTTGCCAAGTTCTTCATCTGATGCCGATTTAGAGGTGAATGAGTAAAAGTACACTGAGTGCTATGTCCCACCTTGCTTTATGAGCCTAAACATCGTCTATAGGTGGAACTGACTCGAAACATCGTTTGTGCAGGTTCCTACAATGTTCACAGCATCTGGCTTACAGAGTCCATTTCCTCAAGGTAACTTTTATAAGAGGAATTCTATGCATTAACTACTATTCATTTCTATACCCCACATCTGTAGTTTTTTCATAGAATGCGGGATGTTTTTCATAAGATATAAGGGTGTGGGGTGATAAATAGTAGCTAATAAGAAAAATTTTACTTTTTATAATTTCTCAGTCTAGTCTGTTTACTCAATTTTTGAACTTTTTTGCCCAACAGTTTTCAAGTTTGATCATTTTAATTCTTGTCACTCTCCTGTTAGACCTACTAATGGCATCCATTTCACCTCACTCTTACACCAAGTCATCTCTAATGGGATGTTGACACGTGTGGATATCCTATTGGTGCTGACTTGACTTAGGAGCCATGTGGCATGGGCTTGATTAATGCGATTGATGGGAGGGTAATGGGTGAATTAAAGTGATCGAACTTAAAATCACAAGGACTATAAATAAGTTCTATTTAACCGTATTAACACCTAGGCCTGTGCACAATGGGCTTTGGGCCCGATCCATCCTACTAACCGATCCGTCCAACCCAAAAAAAAAGGGTTCATCGGGTCATTGTGTTTAGTCAAAACGGACGAAACCAATTCTCTTCCACTACTTGCAGAAATCCTAGCTAGTGGTCTTCTCTGTCGCCGTCTCCATCGGCGTTCTCCGTTGCCATTCGCCGTCACCATTCGCTGTAGACGTTCCAAGCGAACCAGAGGTTTCAAGATCAAGTCAATTTGCTAAGGTATGTTCCATTTCTCATGCTCCAAATTTCTCAGTCTTCACCTTCTCTACCCTTCCAATATCTTTGTGTTGAACCTGTTTTGGTTTGGGTTTGGTAGATCGGTTAGTCGGACGGATCGGGCCCAAAGCCCATTATGCACAAGCCTACTATTAACAACCGTGGCATCTACCTCACTTGTTTTACTTGAAAAGTTTTACTAATAGTAATAGTGATTCACTTTCAAAACACAGTCTATTTGTCAAAATTATGTTATAACAACGAATACATTCGTGAAGACTTCGCGTCTTATCATGATGCCATAAAAATAAATAAATAAATAAATAATCTAGTGATCTTGAGAGGGAAGTATGAAGTTCGAGCCCTTGAGACTTGAGTTGAGCATTTACACACAAAAGCGACGGAGGATGGGAAAAAAAAACTTTAATTTTATGTTGAGTTGGCCAGATCATCTTTTTCCAAATACGATATCATTAAGTTTACCACATTAAAAAACAATAATAATAATAATAATAATAATAATAATAATAATAAATAACAAAACAACAACAATTCCTCCAACAAAGAAAGAGTTGAAGGTGAAACCTTCTCTTTTGAGTCTATTTTATTTATTTATTTAATAAATAAGAGTAAATTTATTGATACGAATGAAATAGATATAGTCCATGTACACAAGAAATATATAAAAGAACATCTAAATACATTTTAAGATCAAGAAATTAAAAACAATAAGTCATGCGCTTTGTTTCCATTAAGGTTAGATTTGGAGAGTGAGATGAGAATTTTTAGTTTTAGATGAAAATTTAAAATATTATATTTAAATATTATTATTGTTTTGGGATTTGAAAATGTTAAATTAGAATTTGAAAAAATTATAATGATAAGATGAGATGAAAATTTTGTGTTTAATCTTAGTTACCAAACCTAACCTAAATACAATGGCTAAAAACCCAAGTGTTTTTAAGTCCATTTTAGGAGTTGCAATCTATTTCGTCCTATTGAGTTCTATAGTCAAGAGTCAAACTTTTAGTTCAATTGCTGCTAGTGATTATCCTAGAATTTATTTATATGTAGTAATTTGAGTTCTAGTGTAATTTGTATTCTCATTTACTGTATTATTATTTGAATTTTATAAATTAAATTAAATTAAATTATATAAATGATGTTCAGTATAAAAATCTTTAAATAAAATTATTCTTTATCAAATCACCGCTCATCATGTATACGATAGCTCCGACGTGTAGCAAAGGCAAAGAGCCACCTCAATATCTCCCCTTCCACCCACCCGCACCAAATAATTGTAATTAATAATTATAGTTTTTTGTATGGTTTTTATTTCTATTTTACTTTTATAAAATTGACATGCCATATAAAAAAAAATAAGGGTACTGGCGCGTGCCCCCTAAGCCAAATCACTTTTTTTTCACATTTTTTAAATATTTTTAAAAAATAAAAAATATATCAATACATTAATAGTTATTTCATTAGCTAAGTAAAAAAAAAAAAAAAGAAATTAAATACCGGTCAAAATGAGGGAATATATTTTCATTTTTAAAAAAATAAATACGCTCACATATTGGTTGCTCATATGATAGAGATTGTGTGTGTCACATGATAAAAGGGCATGCATTTAGAAATTCGGATGAGAGAAGTTGATTAAGGTTATGTTTGGTAACTAAGATGAAACATAAAATTTCTATCTTATCTCATTTTATTATTACAATTTTTTTAAATTTTTACATAAAATATAATAAACAATTCAACTTTTTCAAATCTCAATTCAACTTTTTCAAATCTCAAAACAATAATACTATTAAAAAATAATATTTTAAACTTTCATTTAAAACTAAAAATTATCATCTTACTATCCAAGCATAACCTTGTTAATAGATGGCTTTACAGCCACCGCTCCCAGCAATTATTGGGAGCTATCGTTGGAAGCTATTGTTAGTTATAAGATTTTTTTTTTTATACTTTTTTATACATGTATTTTTTAATATTTTAAAATATTTTTAAAAAAATAAAAAAATCACAATATTATTAAAAAATATTTTTTTAATCATTAAATAAAAAATCACAATAATAGAATTGAGCAATAAAATAGAGCGTTGAGAATAGTATTTTCCATTGTCAATTATGATAATGATCAATTGGAGTAAATTGATATAATTATTAGTTTATTTTTAATTTAAGAAATATTTTAGAATTTAACCCAAAGCATAAAATTACAAAAACCCTATAAATGTAAACCCTATTTTATAAACTCTATAAACTACAAATTTTACGGCTTCGCTTTATGATTTCCAGTTGTATTAATTTCATCTCCACTCCCTCTTTCTCTCTCGCCGACGTAGGATTGAAGAATATTTACTCCACTGATCCAATCTAGCTGCATTTTCCTCTAATTTCCCGCAAACCCAACACCCCAAGAAGTCAAGAAAAAACTTCTTGAATGGATTCACGGGAAGCTCCTCCTCCTCCCCCTCCTCCAAGGAACATGATGGTGGGCCCCACCTCGTACCCCATGCTCAACACCATTGCCACCTCCAACAACAATTCAAATGTTCCCATTATGATCAACACCAGTTCCGGCGGTGGGCCCACGATGATCCCTCCTCCTACCGTGGCCCGTTTCCCTTTCAACTCCGCTGTCTCGGCGAAGCCGTTGGATTCTTTCAACAGCAGCAGCAGCAACAACAACAACAACAACGCCAGTCCGTACGATGGATCGCCGCCTTCGAGGCAGTCAGGGTTCAGCATTGACAACTCCTCCGCCGCGGCGAAGAAGAAAAGGGGCCGGCCGAGGAAGTACTCGCCTGACGGCAACATTGCGCTCGGCTTGGCTCCCACGCCTATCTCCTCTTCTTCCGTCGCAAATCACGGGGACTCCGGCAGCACCATGCCGTCCTCGGAGCCTCCCCTGAAGAAGCATCGGGGTCGGCCGCCCGGCTCCGGGAAGAAGCAATTGGATGCTTTGGGTAAAATCTAAAATTTATTATCGATCAATTTTGATTGTCGTTCATTTTCGAAAAGGTAGGTCGTGTTAGTTAAGGTTAATTTGGTGTTGCAGGAATGGGCGGTGTCGGTTTTACTCCGCATGTTATTATGGTGAATGCAGGCGAGGTAAATTTTATTCTAGTAATTTTTTTTTTATGGGAATTTTATTTAGAAATTGATTGCGATGTTGAGACTATTATTGTAGTTTGTCTTCGGCTCTATAATGAAAATGTTATTAGTTGGGCTGGAAATTACTTTTTTTGTGAGATGAATGCTTTTATTGTTATGTTTAGTTGCATATATTGACAACGTCTAGCACCAAAGAATTATCCTTAATTAGTTTATTGCTTTAATTGTTTGAAAGGAAACTGTAATTATTATATTTGTGAGCCGAAAAGGTTTCCCTCGACCAAAAAGCTCAAAATGCTAGAGTTGGGTAGTTTTGAAAATCTTTTGTGGGTTTTGAAGATGCAAGTCCTTTCTTTCAAGGCTCTATAACACATAAAGGAATCATCATAAAAGTGATATACAGAGTTGGATGCACCAAAACGAAGAGGAATCATTTTGATTGCAATGTAAATAGTACACAATGGATGCTTTTGTTTCTAATGCTATTTCAATGTGCAAAATGGTTTATTTGCTTCCTTGGAAGTACAAAAGAAATTTTTTTGTATAATGTAGGTCCTTCAACTATTGTTTAATGCGTACACAAACACCTACACGCTTAATTATACCCAACTATTCAATCGAGCCAGCCTTCATGACTTTTTCGTATCACTTTCTAGCTCCTAACTTGTGACTAGGTGTTCTCAGTTGTATACATCCCGTATACTTGGGCTATGAGCCTATGTCCTATTTACTTGTTTTAATAAAACTTTATTTTACCTATAAAAAATTATAATCAACTAAAACTTAAATCCCCAGATGGGAGATTGGCTTTATAAATCCTTTATTAGCTCATTGTGTTTGATGTGTGATTTTTGGTTTGATAAGTAACGATCATTTAATTGGTAAAAGCAAGGCATAGTTTGAGTACGCAGGTCGTATATAAGATAAACACTTAGCTAGAATTAGAAGCCAATACAAGGAAATCATGTACCTTAAGTCCACTAAAATGTAGGCATGAGCCCAACAGAACAAAGTGTTAAAGGAAAAGTTTTTTTTACCTATCAAAAAACTAGTTTTTTATTTCATCCATGTTCTGCTCGCAGTCTTCAAAACTTTTGTTGTTCCGTTCCCTCTCAATGCATATGGGAACCATCTTCCATATCGCTGCAATTTGAGGTTTGTCATATAGACGTCTCCAGGATGTAAGGAAGCCTACTGCCCTTCTTGGCATGAACCAAGCTAGCCCCATTTTGCCAATAAATTGTTCCCAAGAGCCCGGGCTACCTCACAGTGAAGTAGATGGTCTACATTTCCCATCCTGTTTGATTGATAATTAAAACAAATTCCTACTTGCACATCTTGTAGCTTGCTTCCTTTTTCTTTTCAAAGGATGAGGGACTACCTTGGAAGTATTTATTTTGGCTACTTTTTTTGGGTCGTTGTGATGTTTTTCCAGAATATCAACTTTGTGATTTACCATGCCCATTATGATGCTAGTTGAATGTTTTCATGCATAATGTAGTTATAAAAATTGAGTCATAATCTATTTGATCTCAAACCTTGGTTGTTGACACTTAAGGTGACAAAATAACCAAAGGACGTTAGTTGTGTTAAGACAATAAGCAGAGAAGGTATCTATCTCTCCCTTTCAATACACGTACGAATTCATAGAAATATAGAATAAGGCTTTCTATTTATGGGATAAAATGTGTAGACATACACTCTGAAAGGTTAGCTAGCGGATGTGTTCTTTCTTTCCTTTTTTTTAGATGTAATATAAGGTTTGGGATCATTCAATTGTTCAGCTGAGCTAATTAGATTTATGTGTCCAAGGGTTGCTACCCTGACATAAACAAATACTTTAGACGGAATTGATTAATCTCAACTTGTTAGGTTTATCTTTTCAAGATTTCACCTTTTATTTGGAATTAGTTGGTACTTTGTTCCAGACACTCAGTGCTAATTAAAAAAAAAAAAAAAAGATTTCACTTTTTATGTACAAAGTAACAACTAAATGTTACTAAGAGGCCCATTGTAGACACTTGGATATTCCCCTGCACAAGAGCTTGAATCATATTTAAGTTTCAATTTTGGATTTCTTCCAATTCAAAAAATTGGTGCTTAAGATTGAGTGCTCTATTATTGGATTGCAAATCATCAAGAATTGGATGACTCTTTTCCGTTGATCTTCTGAGTTTCATTTGAAACTAGGAGTGTGGATGACATTTTACCGACGAATCACATTGAATTTCAGGTAAGCCAGAAGGTTATTATTTTGTTGGTCATTGACTGGGCATAATATTTGTTTGTGTTAATTCTTTTTGGGCATGAGGATATTTATTGAGGCACAGAACTATTCATGGATAAGTTTGATGCTGTCATACCTGCATTAAAGGAGTTGCAAATGTAATTGATTATTAGATGCAGTTGATGGAATTAAATAGTTGCTGTGCTTTTATTTAAGACTTACTTTTGGTAATAATGTTTAATTTGTAAGATGTTGAAGCCAGGAACTTATTTATATAAAACAAAAGAATCTTTTGAAAATATAGCTCTTGATATTAACTTTTTTAATGATAAGGAAAATAAACAGTTTGTTGGCCCATGCAGGTCTTGGTATTAATTTGTGCGTTTTGTTGTGTTCATCATTAAGCTTCTGAGTGAAGCATTGGTGATATTGGGGAAGTTATAGCCACCTTTTAACTTCTATTGTCTTGCACGTTAATTGTTGTGTTGCATGATTAGTTGCAATTCTTAGCTGGATCTTAGAAGGGAGCTATTTGCTTAATTCATAGCAACCTCCTAATTATTCTAGCATTGTGGTTTTCAGGATATAGCATCCAAGATTATGGCATTTTCACAGCAGGGGCCACGCACAGTTTGTATTCTTTCTGCAAGTGGTGCCATCTGCAATGTTACCCTTCGTCAAGCAGCATTGTCAGGTGGTACTGTGACATATGAGGTAACTTTAATTCTTATAAGATCATGTGAGATAATTATTTTGAGGGTATGTTACATATACACTGATATGGGAACATGTATGTGTTACAGTAGGGTACCCTAATTTGGAAAGTTCCTAATAAAAGAAGATTTAATGCGGAAAATGGAGCACATAAATACCATCATAAATGTGTATATATCCCATCCTTGCATTCTGCTGAAAACTTATACTCACCCTTTCTCTAATGAAATTTATGCTATTCAAGTATTAATGCGAAAGGTTTTGTTCACATCTGCAGAAGCTACATGTCCAAAATTCATATCTGCTGAAGTTAATCAGTAAGAACTAATGGCAATCAATATTGATAGTGGTGTTTCCTTTTGGTGTTTAGAACATTCTATTTGAATTTTAAATAGTATGGCTCAAAGTATATGGCTTATTTGTGGCTTAGCTTACATAGGATACCTCGTAAACAAGCTTGTGCTATTTTCAACTCTTATCTCTAGAAAATCTAGTTTTTAAGACTTCAATGTTAATTCAAGCTTGAGGTGTATGAAAGACTACACTCTGCAAAGCACAAATGCCCTGTAAGTCTTAATTTTGAAAATTCTTATGATTTCCCTTTACTAAATAGGCATGCAGAAGTTATTAGAGGGGAAAAAAATAAAAGCAAAATTGTCCCAGACATGCTAATATCTTCTAGTATATTGACTTATCAAAAAAAGATTCTTATAGTATATTGATTTATTTGAAAAACTAATATAGTCATTTCAGATTTGAAGATTGTAATTGACATTTCTCTGATGAAAAAACAGAGAGGCATCTTTTAGGTAGTTTTACTTGGTCCGATGTGCTTGGCACTATGTTGTTGTTTCTTGGACTAAGAGTACCTTTTATAGAGTTCAAATTTGACCAACCAAGCAATGTTTATGGCACATTTGTACTGGGTAAGAGAGCTACATGATGAGGTCCTTGATCAAAGTGAAGTTTGGCGATGTATGGTGATATGATCTTGCACTTAGAGCGACCCACTTCTCCATCTCTCTGGGTTATAGTTTGTTTAACAATTCTGCAGTGGCTTCACATATGTACTGCTTTCCATACTAGAAAAATGATGTCACATGTCATAGATCAACCCTAATTCTGCAACATAAAATCTTATAGCTCTATTCACAAGTTAAGTTTTTGTGGCATAAAAAATCCCTTGCAACATGTGACCATAAGATACAAGGATACACGAATAGAGCTAATAATTGTTTGTGCTTCATTTTTCTTGTTCTCTTTTCATTGGAAAACCATGGGGGAGAAGGCAGAACAAAATGAAGCCCCTTTAGGAACGTCTGTTTTGTCATATCGGCAATGAGAAGAGATTGGAATGACATTGATGGGTGACATCCCCAAGAATAACGGTTCCTGGTTTGCACTTGATCCAATTATTTCATCTTGTGGATGGAAGATAACGAGAAAAATGCATGAAAACTTAATAGCTTAATGATAGAGAAATACTGTAACTTGAAAAGTTGCAAGTGGTTTTATTTCATTGATTTCAATTATAAATGATAAGAATGTACTCCCACCATGCCATAATAGATATATTAATTTAGAACGATATCATTGCTGGTGAATGAAAATGTAAAAACTTAGTTCTGTATCTTAAATATCTTTTCTTTATATATTATAGGGGCATAACTTTTAATATACAAGTGATACTAAAGGAAAGTAAGGGGTTAAAAATTGTAGGTAAAACAACTTTCCCAAATTTAGGCCATATAAAGATTTCATTAAAGGAACCCAAAAAAAAATTCAAATTGCCGTCCATCTTCAATGCAAGCTTTTAAGTGAAAACTGATGTTTACAAGATGGCTTTTAAGGAAAGATTGAGAGAAATCCACATCGGATACTTCAAGATGGCTTTCGATGCTAAGTTTTCTGTACAGAGTGAGATTAGTTTTCTTATTTGGATGGTGAGTATTATCTTCCAATTTGATCCATGTACATGAGAAATACAGTGAAACGTCCTCTGAAATACCTTCTGCTTAAGATGATACTTTGCAGTTTTTGTTTCTTGTTTATGGAAAAATGGGACCCAATGCAAACCAAAGGGAAAAATTAGTTTTCCATTCGAACATGTTTAGATTCTACTGTCAAAATTTGTAGCTTGAGATTTTTGGATGTTCTTTTTTTTAACCCTTAGAGTTGGAAAGATCTCCAATATTAATTACATAGCTGCCCTTGCTGTTAGTTTTTCTTTTTGTTTATTTTTTATGTGTCTCATAAATAAAATTAAGATGTACTTTATGGAGTAGAATGGTGGATAATGTGATACTATGCTGCTACGATTTTAGATAATGTCTTGGTTTAAAATTGCACATCTATTAATGAAAAGTTAAAAATATAGTGTTTTTATTGAATGTTTCGTGAAATTTCAGTATTTAAACAATGGAAAAGCCATTGAAGAACTGGAAGCTGCTAATGAAAAATTGAAATATATGTTGAACAAGCTAGACTATAGGTTTTCTTTCGCGGTTTATTTTTAGTTCCCTTATTCACAACTTGTATCCTTCATGGTCAATTTTCTTTGCAGGGTCGATTTGAGATTATCTCTCTATCAGGTTCCTTTTTGCTTTCTGAAAACAATGGCAATCGTAGCAGAACAGGCGGTTTGAGTGTGTCCCTGGCAGGGTCAGATGGTCGAGTTTTAGGTGGAGGGGTTGCAGGAATGCTAATGGCAGCTTCACCAGTTCAGGTAATTCTCAATTATTTTCTAATGCATGCATCATTTATGAAGCCATCGTGAAATATTCACCTTCTGCACATCTAAGATGTTTTTGAAGTGGACATACTTGTGCATTTTGCTATGGATTCCACAAAGTGTCCAGCAACCTGAAGAATTGATAATGAAACACATACATTTCATTTTTATCTCTCTCTCTCGCAATGATGTCCAGGTCATTGTGGGTAGCTTTATTACGGATGGAAAAAAACCGAACTCAAACAACCAGAAATCTGGGCCTTCATCAGCGCCAACACAACAAATGTTGGACTTTGGTGCACCCCTCACAGCAGCCAGCCCCTCCTCTCAAGGCGCCTCAAGTGATTCATCAGATGGCGGTGGTAGCCCTATTAATAGAGACTCTGGATTCTACAGCCATGCTGGTCAGCCGCTACATAACATGCAGCCGATGTATCAAATATGGACGGGCCAAACACAACAGTGAAGATGCTACCTATTAAACAGTTCACAGCGTGCTGGGTTATTAACTTGGATATGTTCTGCATAGTGGTATTAGTGGATAGGGAGGTGAATTCCAAAAGCTAACAAAACGAATTACTGAAGGCGTAGAGGGAGAGATCTATTTGAAGTTCTCTTAGCGGGTTACTTGTTCTTTCATTTTAAGCTAGTCCTTTTTTTTTTCCGTTTCACGTGATTTTTAGGATCTCACCAGTTCAAATTGCTTTTATATTACTTTTGAGTTGCATCTGTTCTCTCCTATTTGCAGTTTATGAACTTAACATGCCAACTTTTGCTAGGATTATGAGATTTATGGCTTCATGTAATATAGTTGGGCGCCATTGTCTTGCAGTAGTTTCAATATGTTTGGCTTCTATCACTATATATTCAGGAGTTTCAGATTCCTTTTTATTAGCAGGAGCCTCCAGTTTTCAGAACAAGAACAATCTATACCGCCTTATTATTGATGTCGGTTTTGGGTGTTCTAACTATCAAACTATGTTCTTGTTTTCTCTAATTGGGATCTAGACATAGCGAACATGCGGGATAGCTCCTCCAAAAAGTGTCAAAATAGTTTTAACTTCAGAGCCCTTCTACTCCCTGTGGCTTCCAATCACAACCCCCCCTAATCTGAGAAGTGGTAAAAAAGATTACACAAAAAGAGATGGAATATTTGATATGATTATTGAGCTGAAAATAAATAAGTTGGATAAGGAAGACGCAGCCTCTCAAAAATAAGCCGATGGACCATCCCTGGAGCGGTCCAATCTGACGTGCTAAACTATATGAAAAATGATAAATACATAATATTTTTTATAATTATATTTTAAAATAGGAGTATTATCGTAAAATATCATATAAAAGTAATACCAGTGTATAAAAATTGGTGGCTCTACAGCCATTGCTACCAGCTCTCACTGGGAGCTACTGGTAGTTATATTAGTATTTTTTTAATATTTTTAAAAAAATAAAAAATTACAATATTATTAAAAAATATTTCTTAATCATTAAAAAAATAAAAATAAAAATTTCAGCAGTAGCTACCAACGGTAGGCCAGCGGGAGGAGTAACTTTTTCCTACCAAAATAATCTCGTTTTACGTCATGCATTATGAAAAGTATTGTGATATCATTACTCAATCTACATATGAAAGTTGAGTCCAAATCTGCTCTTTAAAGCTCCGCACGCGCGAACACATCAAATCATATTGCGTGAAATTCAGCGCTCCATAAGTCATAATCCAATTCCTAACACCAAGACATTCTTCTTCCTCACACCAACGGCTCTTTTGCCACCAAATTAAACCCAAACCACAAATTTTATTTTATTTTTTTTTTTTAATCTCTCTAGCCGTTGGTTTATCCTATTCAAATCGAACCTTTCAACCTCTCTCTCTCTCTCCTCTCTCATCATCAATTTCCTTCACTTTCACTTCCAGAAGCAACCAAAGAAACCCAACCTCAATCTGCACCCATTGCATATATATATTCATAACACATCTGATCCCTATTCATTTACATAACAATCGACCAAAGTTCACGTATATATAGGTATTTGTTGTTTTCTTTCTTTCTTTCTTTCCTTTCAAATGGGTTGCTTGGTCTTGCCCGTGACTATCTTGAGGAAGTGTTACTCGGGGTCTCGGCCTGGCTACCGGCCTTTAACCAAAGATGGTTTCAGCGAGCCAGGTAGGCTGGTGACCGTGGTGGCCGGCAAGGAGAAGAGGGAGTTCTTGGTGGATTCCTTCGTGTTAGAAGAGAACCCGTTTCGGGTGTTGATCGAGATGATGATGAAGAAGAACAAGAACACGAAGAAGAAGAATGAGAAGGAGGATATCCATGTGGAGAGCATGAAGAAAGGGGTGATTTTTGTGGATGTCGACGCCATTTTGTTCGAGCACTTGCTGTGGCTGATGCGCAATGATTGTTCTTCTCTGCTTCAGCTCAATCTGGAGGAGATAATTGATTTCTATGCTCAAGATTATTAGAGAGTACACACAAGGTGAAACATCAAACAGATTTAGGTACTCCATTAATTTTGGGTTGTCGATATACCCATATTTATATACATGCATACACACACACACACATATATATATATATATATATATATATATATATATATATATATATTTAAAGGTAGAGTTTAGAATACAGATCGATCGAGCTTATACCGTGACTAATAATACTATGGATCGAGCACATGTCCATGAATACGTTATCATCTTTGTCCTTAATTTTTCCCACGTTTTCTGTCCTTTTTATGTGATTATCAATGGTTTTTGAGTTTAAAATTAGTGATTCATGTCCATATCCAAGAGCGTCAACCATTCATGGATTTAGTGGTAAATTATCAATTGAATACTTTGACTCGTTTGATTAAATGGGTTAACTCATATATGACTTGAGAATTTGAGGGTACGTATTAATATTAATGGGTTGCAATTAAAGAATCTACATGTTCAATTAAATGAGTTGGATTAAGATTAATGACTCATATACGATATGAATTTATTTCGATGAAATATGATACCATAACACGAATTGCCAGCCGGCCTTTCCTTATAAAGTTAATAAATGATAAAGATATTACATATAATATGGGATATTGCACCATATATATATATATATATATATTTATATGTATGTATGTATATATTGCCCTAGAACCAACCCAATGGGCAACGCGGTCAGACGTTCATCTGCATGCATGAAAAGATGGTGAGCTAGCTGTTCAATGCTTTTGTGTCTTCAAAGAAGTCAATTTCTAGCTTTTTGTCTAATATTTAGGGACGGCAGACAAACATTGTGAATTCTCACCAAAACAAACATTAAGACAGATTACTGCCGTTTTGGAGATCAGTTAGTCGATCTCATTCAAATAGGCGAAAGAAGCTGCACATGACCGGAGTTGGATTACCATCCAATAATCAAACAAGTATTGGGGATTTATCATATCAATCTCCTTTATAAATGCATCAATCTCCTGTACAAATAAGCTCGATCAAATTTTGCTAGTCCTTTAGTCCCAGTCAACACGACCAAGCAAAATTAAGTCACTAAATTAATCCAAGAGTTGAATGGAATATAAGAATTGACGACACCAGATCAGAAGATGTGTCTGTATTCTTGGAAGGTTTTCCAAAGTAAAACTTGTGGCTGAAATCTTGATGATCATATATGTATTTTGAAATTAAAATGAGTTGAATGTTGACACGATTGAGTGCATGTTGAACTTTTCCTGTGACCACTACAAGCCAACCACAGTACCCGTTAATGATGGGCATGCACCAACCCATCGGTTTTCAACCTTTAGTTTATTTATATTGCTGGTTTTGGAATATAAATATGGAATCATTGGTCTAATTGTCTATACTGATAATCGTTTTCCAAAGTAAAACTTGTGGCTGAAATCTTGATGATCATATATGTATTTTGAAATTAAAATGAGTTGAATGTTGACACGATTGAGTGCATGTTGAACTTTTCCTGTGACCACTACAAGCCAACCACAGTACCCGTTAATGATGGGCATGCACCAACCCATCGGTTTTCAACCTTTAGTTTATTTATATTGCTGGTTTTGGAATATAAATATGGAATCATTGGTCTAATTGTCTATACTGATAATCATGATTCATTGACACAAAGCAATCTCTCATGTGACACGATCACACTCTTCGACCAACCATGTTAATGCTTGATGACTATTTTGAAATCGAATGACTCAAGTGTCATGCAATTTATAAAACTATTTTTATATATAAAATAAATCTAACGTATTATATAAAATCATGTCAGTTTTTAAATTTATTTTTATAGAATCTCTTTATATCTATAACACTTCTAATTCTTAGTATAGAATCTCTTTATATCTAGAACACTTCTAATTCTTAGTTCTAAATTAGTCTTCAACATAGCCCTAGCTAGCCTACCACCTAGAAAGTTTCCTGCCAGGTTTCATCCAAAATATGGAATCATTGATCACATACTGCAGCATCAGGAAGGTTGACCCAAAAAAAAAAATGCAAATACTTCTCTACCTACATTCTGAATATTGTATCGATGTGAACTAGTACATCATTAATAATGTTTCATCAGGCACGTAAGTATAAATATTCATGCTTTATTCTGTCTAGCTAGATAGCTAGGGTGGGTTCCTAATTAACATCTTGTTTCATGCTGTGTCTGACACCCCCATGGAATCGAGAAGGAGCAATAAAACAGAATCCATAGTGCTTTTGTCATCATTAATGTCGGCCCCTCTTAATGCATGGTCACAATAGTATTACACAATTAAACCAAAATAAGCAAGATGGATGATAGGTACATGTGATTAATTCTGGTGGAAATATAAAATTCAGTTTCTCTTGATTTCTTAAGAACAATTTAACAGCTAGATCAATGAAATTCAGTGCAAGCTGCAAGACGATCGCACCCAACTCTATTAAATATATATAGCTATAAATCTCATAATCCTAGAACAAGTCTTACATATTAAGTTCATAAACTGCGAAAAAGTGAGAACAGATGCAAATCAAAGTAATATAAAAGCAATTTGAACTGGAGATCCTAAAAATTAATCAGGTTGAATTTCCTCAGCTATCACCAATGGCCGTCTCTTAATCAGTGAAAAGGACAAAAAATAGGACTAGCTTTAAATAAAAAGAAAAAGTAACCCACTAAGAGAACTTCAAATAGATCTCTCCCTCTATGCCTTGGGTAATTCGTTTTGTTAGCTTTTGGAATTCACCTCCCTATCCACTATGCAGAACATATCGCACGCTGTGAACCGTTTAACAGGTAGCATCTTCACTGTTGAGTTTGGCCGGTCCATATTTGATACATCGGCATGTTATGTAGGGGCTGGCCGGCATGGCTGTAGAATCCAGGGTCTCTATTAATGGGGCTACCACCGTCCTCATCTGATGAATTGCTTGAGGCGCCTTGAGAGGAAGGGCTGGCTGCTGTGAGAGATCCACTAAAGTTCAACATTTGTTGTGTTGGCGCTGATGAAGGCCCAGATTTCAGGTTGCTTGAGTTCGGTTTTTTTCCATCCACAATAAAGCTACCCACAATGACCTGGAAGTCGTTGGGAATGATAAAACACAAAACTGAAATGTAATTTGTATTATTATCAATTCTTTAGACAGCTGAACACTTTTTGGAGCCCATACCATAATGCATAAGTACGTCCGCTTCAAAAACTTCTTAGCATTAGTATTGGTTTATGCATATGCATATGTAAAATTACCTCTTTTGCATAACCACTTTGTCATTCAAGCAAAACTCCCACATTGGTTTATTTTATTATTATTAATTTTTTTCTAAAATCAAAACTTTTATATATATTTTGTAATTAACATCCACTACATACATTTGATATTAATAATACAAATGCAATAATAAAAAATATAATTTTTTTATATATTATATTAAAAATATAATAAAATGAAAAAATATATATATGATATATTATAATAATAAAATGAATGTGTGTGTGAAAATTTGTTATGTTGTTGAGGGAGGGAGAAGAGGAAAAGATTGAGAGAGAGAGTGGAATGAGAGAGAAATAACAATTAAAATATGTTTGATGGAGTGAACAGTTGCTATTCAAATTTAGATAGCAACTGTTCATAGCTAGCTAAATTTATGCATATGCATAAGCCAATGCAGGTGATTTTAGGGTCATATTATGCAAATATGGTTTTGCATATATAAATGCATAGACCAATGTGGATGCTTAGATGTGCAGAAGGTGAATATTTCATGATAGCTTCATAAATGATGCATGCATTAGAAAATAATTGAGCAATACCTGAACTGGTGAAGCTGCCATTAGCATTCCTGCAACCCCTCCACCTAAAACTCGACCATCTGACCCAGCCAGGGACACACTCAAACCACCTGTTCTGCTACGACTGCCACCGTTTTCAGAAAGCAAAAAGGAACCCGACAGAGAGATAATCTCAAATCGACCCTGCAAAGAAAATTGACCATGATGGATACAAATTGTGAATAGGGAAAATAAAAATAAACCTCGAAAGACAACCTATGGTCTAGCTTGTTCAGCTATATTTCAAATTTTCATTAGCAGCTTCCAGTTCTTCAATGGCCTTTCCATTATTTAAATACTGAAATTTCATAAAACATTCTATAAAAACACTAAATTTTTAGTATAAAAACACTAAATTGCACATTAATAGATGTGCAATTTTAAACCAAGACATTATCCAAAATCGTAGTAGCATAGTATCACGTTATCCACCATTCTACTCCATAAAGTACATCTTAATTTTATTTATGAAATACATAAACAATAAACATAAAGAAAAACTAACAGCAAGGGCAGGCTATGTAATTAATATCGGAGATCTTTCCAACTCTAGGGGTAAAAAAAAAAAGAGAGAGAACGCCCAAACATCTCAAGCTACATATTTTGACAGTAGAATCTAAGCATGTTCGGATGGAAAACTGTTTTTCCCTTTGGTTTGCATTGGGTCCCATTTTCCAGTAAACAAGAACTGCAAAGTATCATTGTAAGCAGAAGGCATTTCAGAGGACGTTTCACGGTATTTCCCGTGTACATGGATCAAAATTAGAAAACAATACTCCCATCTTAATAAGGGAACTAATCTCACTCTGTATAGAAAACCTAGCATTGAGAGCCATCTTGAAGTATCGGATGTGGATTTCTCTTGATCCTTCCTTGTATAAACATCAGTTTCTACTTAAAAGCTTTAGCTGGACAGCAATTTCAAAATTTTTTGGGTTCCTTCTATGATATATAGCCTAAATTTAGGAAAGTTTTATTACCTACAATTTAATCCCTTTTACTTTCATATAGTATCACTTGTAGAAGAACTACAAAAAAGGTGAAGGATGCGTGCCTCGTTGTATACTTGTGTGGTGGAGCCAAGCTCCCCCTCCACTTCCTCCATTCAATTTAAATTTCTCACTTCCATTTTGGAGACCTCCCAAATTGTATGTACAGTTTCTAAAAGTGGTCTAACTTAAAAAATATGTTATCTTACCCATACCTTTTTCAAAAAGTAAATCAGACTGATATTAAAAGTTAAGCCCCTATAATATATAAAGAAAAGATATTTAAGAAACATAACTAAGTTTTTACATTTTCATTCACCAGCAATCATGTCATTCTAAATTAATATATCTATTATGGCATGGTGGGAGTACATTCTTATCATTTATAATTGAAAACAATGAAATAAAACCACTAGCAACTTTTCAAGTTGCAGTATTTCTCTACCATTAAGCTATTAAGTTTCCATACATTTTTCTTATTATCTTCCATCCACAAGATGAAATAATCGGATCCAGTGCAAACCAGAAACTGTTATTCTTGGGGATGTCACCCATCAATGTCATTCCAATCTCTTCTCATTGCCGATATGACATAACAGACATTCCTAAAGGGGCTTCATTTTGTTCTCCCTTCTCCCCAGGGTTTTCCAATGAAAAGGGAACAAAAAAATGAAGAACAAACAATTATTAGCTCCATTTATGTATCCTTGGATCTTATGGTCACATGTCGTAAGGGTTTTTTATGCCACAAAAAACTTAATTCGTAAATAGAGCTATAAGATTTGATGTCGCAGAATTAGGGTTGAACGATGACACGATATCATTTTCTAGTATGGAAAGCATTTCATATGTTAAGGCACTGCAGAATTGTTAAACAATCTACAACCCACAGAGAGAGAGAAAGATGGAGAAGTGGGTAGCTCTAAGCACAAGATCATATCACCATAGACCCCCAAATTTCACTTTGATCAAGGACCACATCATGTAGCTCTCTTAGCCAGTACAAATGTGCCACAAACATTGCTTGGTTGGTCAAAATTGAACTCAATAAAAGGCACTCTTAGTCCAACAAACAACATAGTGCCAAGCACATCGAAGCTAGTAAAACTACCTAAAAATGCCTGTGTTTTTTCATTAAAGAAATCTCAATTACAATCTTCAAATCTGAAATGGCCATATAAGTTTTTCGAAATAAATCGATATACTAGAAGAATCTTTTTTTGACAAGTTAATATACTAAAAGAATATTAGCATGTCCTGGACAGTTTTCCTTTTTTTTCATATTACAACTTCTGCTGGCCTGATATAACTCAAAACACATCAAGGAGTGTTAGAATTCAACTCAAACTTTGGGCATATTCATTTATATGAGTTTTTAAGCATAACCTATTTAGTAAAGGGAACATAGTATCATAAAAAATTTCAAAATTAAGACTTACAGGGCATATATACTTGCAGGGCACGGTCTTTCATACACCTCGTGCTTGAATTAACATTGAAGTCTTAAAAAGTAGATTTTCTAGAGATAAAGAGTTGAAAATAGCATAAGCTTGTTTATGAGGTATCCTATTTAAGCTAAGCCACGAATAAGCCATCTACTTCGACCCATGCTATTTAAAAATAAAAAAAAGAATGTTCTAAACACCAAAAGGAAACACCACTATCAATATTGATTGCCATTAGTTCTTACTGATCAACTTCAGCAGATATGAATTTTTGACATGTAGCTTCTGCAGATACAAGTGAACAAGACCTTTCACATTAATATTTGAATAGAATAAATTTCATTGTAGAAAGGGGTGAGTATAAGCTTTCAGTAGGATGCAAGGATGGGATATATACACATTTACGTTGGTAAATATGTACTTCATTTTCCACTTTAAATCTCCTTTTATTTTAGGAACTTTCCATATTAGGGTACCCTACTGTAACATATGCATGTTCCCATATCAGTGTATATGTAACATAACCTCAAAATAATTATCTCACACAATCTTATAAGAATTAAAGTTACCTCATATGTTACAGTACCACCTGACAATGCTGATTGACGAAGGGTAACATTGCAGATGGCACCACTTGCAGAAAGAATACAAACTGTGCGTGGCCCCTGCTGTGAAAACTCCATAATCTTTGATGATATATCCTGAAAACCACGATGCTAATATAATTAGGAGGTTAGCATGACTTAAGCAAATAGCTCCCGTCTAAGATCCAGTGAAGAGTTGCAACTAATCATGCAACACAACAATAAACATGCAAGACAATAGAAGTTAAAAGGTGGCTCTAACTTCCTTAATATCACCAATGCTTCACTCAGAAGCTTAACGATGAACACAACTAACCACAAAAATAATATCACGACCTGCATGGGCCAACATTAATATGTTTATTTTCCTTGTCATAAAAAAAATTAAATATCAAGAACTAAATTTTCAGGAGATTCTTTTGTTATAGATAAATAAATTCATGGCTTCAACATCTTACAAATTAAACATTAGTTACCAAAAGTAAGTCTTAAATAAAAGCACAGCAACTATTTAATTCCATCAACTGCATGTGATAATCATTTACATTTGCATCTCCTTTAATGCAGTAAGACAGCATCAAACTTATCCATAAATAGTTATGTGCCTCAATAAATATCCTCATGCCCAACAACAATTGACCCAGAGAAATATTATGCTCGGTCAATATGACCAACAAATGAATAACCTTTTGGCTTACCTGAGTCAATGTGACTCATCATTAAAATGTCATTCACGCTCTAATAGCCCCCTAGTTTCAAATAAACTCAGAAGATCAACAGCAAAATTATAGAGCAAATCTTAAGCACCAATTTTTGGAATTGGAAGAAATTCAAAATTGAAACTTAAATATGATTCAAGTTCTTGTGCTGGGGAATATCCAATTGTCTACAATGGCCCTTTGAGTAACATTTAGTTGCTACTTTGTAAATAAAAGGTGAAATCATTTTTTTTTATTGGCACCGGGTGTCCAGAACAAAGTCCCAACTAATTCCGAATAAAAAGTGAAATATTGAAAAGATGAACCAAATAAATTGAAATTATTCAATTCTGTCTAAAGTAATTATTTATGTCAGGGTAGCAACCTTTGGACACATAGATCTAATTAGCTACGCTGAAAAATTGAATGATTCCAAACATTGCATTACATGCAAAAAAGCTAGCTAACCTTTAAGAGTGTATGTCTACACATTTTATTCCATAAATTCTATATTTCTATGAACTGGTAATTGTATTAAAAGAAGAGGGAGAGAGATAGATACCTTACCTGCTTATTTTCTTAATACAACTAACGTCCTTTGGTTTCCCATTTGTTAGTTATAAACCCTCCCCACAAAAACTAACAGGAGAACAAATCCCCCCCCTCTCTCTCTCTCTCTCTCCAACAACCGCAATGAGAAGCAACCACACTCTCTCCAACCAACTTGATCCAACATCAAGTGAAATCTCTATTTAAATGCAAAAAATTGGTCAATGGTTCACAGATTAGATATCACCTGATAGTTACAAAACCCTCAAATCTTTATTTGCATTACCCAATTTGCTTATGATGCCACCATAAGTGTCAGCACCCAAGGTTCGAGATCAAATAGATTATGACCCAAGTATACATTAGTGTACTTGGTTACTCCTTTTGATATATATATAATATTTTTACTTATCAAAAAAAAAATATATTATAACTACATTATGCATGAAAACATTCAACAAGCATTATAAGTGGCAAGGTGAATCAAAAAGTTGATATTCTGGAAAAACATCACAACAACCCAAAAAAGTAGCCAAAATAAATACTTCCCAAGTAGTCCCTCATCCTTTGAAAAGCAAAAGGAAGCAAGCTACAAGATGTGCAAGTAGGAATCTGTCTTACTTATCAATCAAACAGGATGGGAAAATGTAGACCATCTACTTCTTCATTGTGAGGTAGTCCGGGCTCTTTGGAACAACTTTTTGGCAAAATGGGGTTAGCTTGGGTCATGCCAAGAAGGGTAGTAGACCTCCTTACAACTTGGATATGTCGGTATGACAACCCTAAAATTACAGTGATATGGAAGATGGCTCCCATATGCTTACTATTGTGCATTTAGAGGGAACAGAACAACAAAAGTTTTGAAGACTGCGAGCAAAACATTAATGAAATAAAAAAACTATTTGTTTGATAGGTAAAAAAAAACTATTTCTGCAACACTTGGGGGTTGTTTGGAAGAGGTTTCATCTCATCCCATCCCATCCCATCCCATCTTATATCATCTCATCTCATTCCTAAACATCATTCAAACACAAATATTTTTCAATTTCAAATATTTAATTTTTTCATCTAATCATTACAACTTTCTCAAACTTCCAAACAAAACACAAAAAACAATTCAACTTTTTCAAATTTCAAAACAAATATAATATTAAAAAATTATATTCTAACAATATTTTAATTTTATAATATTTTTATTCAACTTTTTCTCTCTTCTTTCCCAAAACCCAATAAAATATCATAACTCAAACCATTTTACTACTATTCACAAATTTCTCGTCTCATCTTACTCCCCAAACATTCCCTTAGTTTCGTAGGGCTCATGCATACATTTTAGCGGACTTAAGGTACATGATTTCCTTGTATTGGCTTCTAATTCTAGCCAAGTGTCTATCTTATATACGACCTGCATACCTTTTTTTTTATAAGTAAAAATATTATATATATCAAAAAGGAATAACCAAGTACACTGATGTATACAAGAAAACACCTTGCCCATTGACCCCAATGACCCAAAAAACCCGTAAAAAAAAACCCAAAATACACCAAACCCGACTCCAACCCCTTGATTCCCGTAGGACTAAAACGCTACCCGAAAACCCAACCCCAACCCCAACCCTTACTTCCTCCTTTAGAACTAAAACTTCACAATGCCCTCCCTTTGGATTTCCCTCTATTTGAGCTACCACCCTTAGCGTCGTAGTTGATTGCCCAATGAAGACGCTGTAACTCCCTGCTTTTCTTGAAACTTGATTTGGTTTCAAGCGTGTGGCTTACCTCAATTGCAGTGATTAGTTCTTTAAATTGGTCTTCACATCCTCCATGTGAAATTCCCACACACTGCTGAATCTCGCTAACTTTAGGCATAATCCAATCCGCTATTGGAGGAAGAGAGACCAAGGGAGAAACATTATCTCCAGACACAGTATTCACCTGCACTCCTGACTCTGGACATTCCTCTATACAAGGCATCAACGCCAAGCTCACTGGGTCTCCAGCAACTCCATCGGTTCTCTCCAATGGTTTCAAGGTCCCCATTGGAGATTCAGGGGTGATAGCAAGTTCCTTCACCTCTAGGGTGGTATCGGATTCTACATCTCTTTCAGACCTCGGCAATACACCATTTTCCTTCAACTCCGACGAGGGAGCCATAGTTTCTTCAGGGACTAAGGATGTAACTAGAGGCGAATGGTATTTCATTACTGATGTCTCAACGCTGATACAGGATGTAGACCCCGCTTCAAATATTCCAGATTTCTTTTTGACCCGCTATACTCTCCTGGATCTGGTTATAGGGACAGGGCCGAATCCAATTTTCCGTTTTCCTTTAGAGTTTGAAGGGTTCAGACCCGTCTTGTTTCTTACAACCCTGTTGTCTCCAGTTGAAAGCAAGTCTATTTTTGTAAACAAGCAAGCTATTGCTACCTTCAACTCAACCAGTTGGGTTTCCATCTCCTTTAAAGAATTGTGCATCTCTACAAGCGGGTCCTAATGGGTGATTTGCAAACCCCCCTCATTCTAAACCCTCGAGGCATGACCTGTCTTCTCGCATAGGATCGCCTTGACACCGAGAATCTACGTGGGTTTTTCCCTTCCAAGTTCTCCCCCTCTTTCGCGCTACCTACATGTTTGCTATAGCCCCCTGCATTTGAGTTGGAGGGACTGGCCCCCCTCCAGTACCTCTTTGTCCTTCCACGGGACTGGTCTTGCCGAGGGAAAAATCACGCAGTACCTCCTCCATCCTTCTCCAGCCACTGCCCCCCTCCTCAGGGATGAATATACGAATTGCATACTCAGACTATGCCTTGCTTATAGGATCCCTTTTTTTATGACCAAAATTGATAGTCTCGTATAAAATATACATTGATAAAATAAAGATAAAATATACGTTGATTCCTGTATACTTGGGCATTGCCTAGTTTCATTCTATTCAATAAAGATTCTTACTTATCAAAAATAAAATAAAATATACATTGATGAAAGCTTCTTGTCGCATTTTACTAACTAAATGATCATTCTTATCAAATCAAAAATCACACGTAAATACCATCTGGGGATTTAAAGTTTTAGTTGAGAATAGTTTTTTTTATGGGTAAATAAAGTCTATTAAAACAAGTAAATAGGCATAGCCCAAGAACATGGGACGTATACAACTGAGAAAACACCTATTTACAACTTAGGAGCTAGAAAGAAATACAAAAAAGTGATGAAAGTTGGCTCCATTGAATAGTTGAGTATAATTAAGTGTGTAGGTAACACCTAGGGGTTGGCTTAAGTGGTAAAGGCCTTGAGCTTGAGCTATGCTCCCCCCAGATCTAAGGTTCAAATCCCCTTGGATGCAAACAATCTCTTGGGGCCATCGGACTGGAGGATTTTTCCCTTGAATTAACCGATGTGCACTTGCAGAAAACTCCTTGCCGAGGGCCTGTGTACAACCGGGATTAGTCGGGATGCTATTCCCGGATACCCGTTACCAATCAAAAAAATTAAGTGTGTAGGTGTGCGCGCGCATGTGTGTATGCATTAAACAATCATTGATGAATAAAAAATAAAAAAATATTTTGTACTTCCATGGATGCAAATCAACCATTTTGCACATTGAAATAGCATTAGAAACAAAAAAAAGTTCATTGTGTACCCTTTACATTGCAATCAAAATGAATCCTCTTCATTTTGGTGCATCCAACTCTGTATATCACTTCTATGATTATTCCATTACGTGCTATAGAGACTCGAAAGAAAGGACTTGCATCTTGAAAAGTCACAAAAGATTTTCAAAACTACCCAACTCTGGCATTTCAAGATTTATGGCTGCCGGAACCCTTTTAGGTTCACTGGTGTAATAATTACAGTTTCCTTTCAAACAATGAAAGCAATAAACTAATTAAGGATAATTCTTTGACCTATCAAAAAAAAGACGATGTCAATATATATATTTTATAAGTAAGCCGTTGTCAATATATGCAACTAAACATAACAATAAAAGCATTAATCTCACAAAAAAAAATTCCAGCCCAACTAACAACATTTTCCATTCTAGAGCCTAAGACAAACTACACTAATGTTCGTAAAGACATGTATCCCAACGTCGTAATTAATTACTACAATAGAATTTACCTCGCCTGTATTCACCATAATAACATGCGGAGTAAAACCAACACCGCCCGTTCCTGCAACGCCAAATTAATCTTAACTAACACGACCTACCTTTCCGAAAATGAATATCAATCGAAACTGACCGATAATAAATTTTAGATTTTACCCAAAGCATCCAATTGCTTCTTCCCGGAGCCGGGCGGCCGACCCCGATGCTTCTTCAGGGGAGGCTCCGAGGACGGCATGGTGCTGCCGGAGTCCCCGTGATTTGCGACGGAAGAAGAGGAGATAGGCGTCGGAGCCAAGCCGAGCGCAATGTTGCCGTCAGGCGAGTACTTCCTCGGCCGGCCCCTTTTCTTCTTCGCCGCGGCGGAGGAGGTGTCAATGCTGAACCCTGACTGCCTCGACGGCGGCGATCCATCGTACGGACCGGCGTTGTTGTTGTTGTTGCTGCTGTTGAAAGAATCCAATGGCTTCGCCGAGACCGGGGAGTTGAAAGGGAAACGGGCAGCGGTAGGTTGAGGGATCATCGTGGGCCCACCGCCGGAACTGGTGCTGATCATAATAGGGGCATTGGAATTGTTGTTGGAGGTGGCAATGGCGTTGAGCATGTGGTATGACGTGGGGCCCACCATCATGTTCTGTGGTGGTGGGGGTGGAGGAGCTTCCCGTGAATCCATTCAACAAGCTTTTTCTTTCTTGGTTTTGCTCGACTTCTTGGGGTGTTTGGTTTCCGGGAAATTAGAGGAAAATGCAGCTAGATTGGATCAGTGGAGTAAACATTCCTCAAAACCTACGTCGGCGAGAGAGAGAGGGGAGGAGTGGAGATGAAATTAAAACAACTGGAAATCAAAAGGCGGAGCAGTAAAATTTGTAGTTTAGAGAGTTTATAAAGTAGGGTTTATATTTATAGGGTTTTTGTAATTTTATGCTTTGGGTTAAATTCTAAAATATTAAATTTTATTTTGATTTATAATTTATTTATAAATTTAGATTTATTTCTTAAATTAAAAATAAATTTATAATTATGTCAATGCTTTGGGTTCAATTCTAAAATATTACAATAAAGTGATAAATTATTTATAAATTTTAATTTATTTCTATATTTTAAAATAAATTCATAAATATATCAATTTACTCCATTCAATCATTATCATCAATCCACTTCTTTCGTCCTAATTTCCAAATGCATGTCCACGTGACACAATCTCATATAATATATTGCCAATGAATATGTGATGTGTAGTGTTTTGATATGTCATGGCTCTTTTTTATGATCATTTTATAATCTGATTTAGGCGATCAAGAAGTGGCACACGATGATTATCACTCTCCTTCCAAATCACTTGTGTTGTAGTCTAATTCACACCTCGTTTGGTTATATAGATGAGATGAGATGAGATGATATAAGAGTTGAAAAAAATATTATTAAAATATAATTTTTTAATATTTTTTTATTTTGAAAATTAAAAAAGTTAAATTGTTTATTGTATTTTATATGTGAGTTTAGATGCATAAGATGAGATGAGATGAGATTGTTTATGTAACCAAACAAGGCTTTGGACGATCAAAGAAGGCAACCTCATAATAGCCTAATTTAAAATATCGCGTGAGGAAAATGTCCACATTTATCGTTAGGGTGGTAAATGAACAAGGCTACTTGACAGACAAATCGAACTCGACTTAATTAGATTATTAAATGGGTCGTTCAAAAATAAATAATTTGATTCAATTATTAAATAATAATATGTTATGTATGTATTCTATATATGTATACAATATTATCTATGACTTATCGAATGTTATACAAGAATATATGCTTACATATAGAAATAGTGGTATAATAGTATTTATGCTTACAGTTCACTTATTACGTATTAGTGGTAGGATCTTATTTTTAAGTAAATGCATATTTAGTATTCATATGCATTCTTAATAATTAATAAGCTCATATTAGGAAAATTACAAATAAAAAAAAAGACAAATATCTTGAACTGAGTCGAATTGAACTTGAGCTTTTAGCCAAGCTTGGTCTCATTTTTCATTTAAACGAGTCAAGCTCAGCTAAAATTCTAGCTGGGTTTTAGAGTAATGCTTATTGAACCGATGAAGGACAGATGGTTCTGAGTCTCTGACCGAAAGTAAATATTATTGAATTTATGTATTTTTTGTAAAAGAAAAACTTAAAAATGTTAAAAAAATTTATTTGAAAGAAAAAAAAAATTGAAATTGCACTTTATCGGTTGGACCATCAGTGGTGACATCGGTATCAATAGCATAAAAAACGATTTATATAACTTTATAGTGTACAAGTCCCACATATTTCCTATAAAAAAATTGAAAAATTTATGAAAAACCCAACTTCTTCACCATTCCTCTACAGAAGTTGAGGGGATTAAAAACCCAGTCATGGTCAATCCAGCCCAGTCATGACCGGAGTGACGGTCACTACATAATACAGATGCTATCAGTCTAGAAAGCCATTGTCATCGATTATGCGTTCTCAATGCTTCATAGTCTACAAGTAACAGTCAATTTTTTTTTATATCTATAAACGAAAAGAGTCAAAATGTACCAGGATTTTTAAATCACGTAATTGTGACATTAAATCATTGCAACAATATCATTTAATGCACACACTACCAAAGCTATTTTCTTACTGTATAGTATATGTTACAGGAAAAAAATGATAGGCTCCATAAAAGATATGTTATCATAAAGCCACCAATCGCATCCTTCAAACAAAGGTACAATATTTCAATCTCCACCATTTTAAATCCCCAAAAACCGCAGCAGTTTTTCCAACTTCTAACACCTAATCTCGTAAGAACCAGCTTTGGTAATATAACGGACCCATTCAACAGTGTTGTAGCCACTCTTTTCCCATACCTGCAAAAAAAAATTCAAGTCAAACTAGTGAGGTAAATGCCACATTTTTTAATACAGTTAAATTCCAGTAGAACTTATTTACTCCTTGTGATTTTAAGTTTGGTCATTTTATTTCATCCATGACCCTCCCGTCAATCCCATTAGTTGAGCCCATGTCACGTGGCTCCAATGTCAAGTCAGCACCAATAGGATATCCGCACATGTCAACATCCCATTAGTGATGACTTGGCATAAGGGCTAGGTGAAATGGATGCCATTAATAGGTCTAACAGGAGGGTGACAAGGATTAAAATGATCAAAACTTGAACTCTGTTGGGAGCAAAGAGTTCAAAAATTAAGTATTCAGACCAATATGTCCATTAAGCAAAACCATGAGGACATACTGAGAAATTATAAAAGTTACCTTGAGGAAACGGACTCGTAAACCAGAAGCTGTGAACATGGGAACCTGCACAAACAATGTTTCGAGTCAGTTCCACCTATACAGCTCATAACCCAAAAGTAATAGCTAATGTTACAATTGAAGCATCTTAGAATCACTATAAGCCCAATTCCACCTATAAAGAACCAAGGTAGGATTACTTATAAAAGAAAAAACCAAAGTGGGGACATGGGCCATAGCAATGTGCTTTTACTCACTCACCTCTAAATCAGCATCCTATGTAGAACTTGGCAATGTGTTACACTCATCAGTCGAGGAACACGACAAAGGTGAAAGATATTTCTCAGCACAACAGAAAACAAATATTGTCCACAGAAGACGCGAAAACAGAGGCAAATCCAAGTAACTCCGGATTAATAGAAGTACCTTGACAAGACAAAAGAACTAAATGTACAAAATATTTTACAAGATTGCTTTTCCAAGCTGTCAATGATGTTTGGATCCCCTCCCCAGGCAAACAAAGGAGTAGATGGGCAGCTGTTAAATCCAAAATGGGTGAAAGTTGTATATGCTTTTGACACAAAGGCTAGTGGGTTAATGCATTATTTTCTACGAATCTCAACATTAACAGATCAACAAACTTTAGAAGGCTGGAAAAGACATCATCGTAGGTCCAAGCTGAATGTATGGTCTCTAATTGTGCAGATAGCTGACTCTGTTTTTTTTTCTTTGGGTCAATCTTCTAGAGTTTCTAACGTTCATTGTACTTTCGATTTTCAGTTTGTCAAGGTCTGTTGTACAGTTCTTGTCTTCCTAGTCAGTGCCCCCTTAGTGTTTTTCAATGCACTTTATAAATTGTCCACTAAAAAAAGATATCCTCATTTAATTTTTTTTAATAGATAACATTAAGAATTTCAGGAAACATATCCAGAGTACTGGGAAAAAGGACTCCCACAACTTGCATTTGTAATGGGAATGTGGATTTGACAAAAGTAATTGATTAAGCACCTGGAACTCCATCTGAATTGGTGGCCTTGTCCAAGATTTCTTTTCTGCCATCGTAGAAATCAGCTCAACTTCTGCACTCATGGTTGGCTCAGTTTGACCAGGAAATTTTCTTATCCTACGAATTGAGCAACATCAATTAAACTATAACTAAAGATGAAACATATAATCGTGGCACATAAATAAAGAAAGAAAGCAACAACCTAATTCAACTTATAAAAATAATATAAAAACAGCTACTAGAAAATTTGGCGATCACATCTACATCGATTGATGAATACAACACATGATGGCTCAATCAATAGGTACTAGTTCTTCAGCTGCAAGTATAATTAAATTACCATCACGAGGATATTTTTTTTTTTTCAGTTTGCAAATTGATTTGATCTTAATCTATATAATGATTAGCCCATGTATGATCTTTGGTCTGTCTCGCCCAGCTCTATGATACCCCATATGATAAGGATAAGGGTAGATGGTGTATAAGATCCCACATTGCTTGGGGAGGAGAAGTTCTTGCTCTTTATAAGGTTCCAATGGGGCTCCAGTCATATTATTGACTATAGTCCTTTTAGAGTATAGGCCCTGTAATTTGGGTCTTCCATTGGGGCGTTACAAGCTCTATGCCATATTGGGTTCAACACAAATTTTAGAATAGTTTTTTTGTCTTCCCTTTTCTTTTGGGCGTAGTAAGAGTCAGCAAAGAGTCATCCTTTCAAAAACCTGCATCTTCCTGTCATCATCCCCTAGTATGAAATAAAAGAATTAAATAGCACCAAGGGTGTGCAACCCAGGTACACTTAAGACATTCCAGCCCAAGAGCTAGAAACACTAATATTAGATTTAGAAAAAAAAAAATCCAAAAACAAGATTTAAAGTAGATTAGGAACGAACAGAAGCAGCTCAAAAGAATCTTTTTTCTACTTTAAAAGATATCTAGTAATTCCCCGCCGCATCAGGATATTTTGGGTACATGCATGTTTAATATGGAAAAAATGCATGAAGCAACCTTCCACATACCACACATGAATAAAACTATATGTCATTGCAATGGTGAAATAAATTAATAGGAAGTGGGAGCTTAAAATGTTCGGAAGTTCGTAAACTAAGACACTCACTTCCAAACCAAGCAATCAATAGCTGCATTGTATTTTGCTCGACCTGATGTCACTTGAAAACTTGTTTTTGCTGTTTGTTTTGGCACAGGAATTTTGATGACAACGCCAAGAGCAAACATTTTTGCACCAAAGACACTCTTTACCTGAAGATAAACATATATAAGCTAATGGAAAAATTGCTTCACAATTTAAGAGATGGGAAACTTCAACAATTATAATTACAAACCTTAACATTTACTTCCATGCGTGTTCTACCAAGTTCCTTAATTGTTGGCAATACTCGGAATGGAAGATTAACACCCTCAGTGATACGATACCTACGGTAATATGATGACAGAAGTGAGCACTAATTAAGGGGATACTTGGAAAATGAGATGTAATGAGAAATCCGTGAATAGTACTGAAACAGTTTGAGTTATGATGTTTTAATGGGTTTTGGGAAATGAGGGAGAAAAAGTTAAATAAAAATATTATAAAGTTAAAATATTATTAAAATATAATTTTTTTAATATAATTTTTATTTTGGGATTTGAAAAAGTTGAATTGTTTTTTATGTTTTGTTTGGAAATTTAGGAAAGTTGTGATGATTAGATAATGATTAGATGAAAAAGTTAAAGATTTAAAATTGAAAAGTGTTTGTGTTTAAGTGATGTTTGAGAAGGAAATGGACTGAGATGAGAAGGGATTAAAACTATTCCTAAACAACCCCTAAAAGTCCAAAAGATGAAAATTCAGGCACCACAAAACAAGCAGGGCACTTTATCTATATCATGTACTAGTTTGTGCATTTATTATATCCCCTTGAAGTGTGTGTCAGATTCACAGCAGCATATTGGCACCTCCTTTCTGATCTCCAAAAAGTAGGGTGATTGTATCATTGATAGTGCCATTGATAAGAAAGAAAGAGAAAAAGATGGGATTTGTAAATCTTTCTGGCTACTGAATTTAAATATACTTGAAATTAAATTAAATACTGGTGGCTACAAGAGAACAATCACAAATTCAAAACTGTTATTTTCCTTATCAAAACTCTAAAATTCTTGCATTGAGCCGATAACCTCAAAACTGGATAAGCAGAAGAGCAAGTTTACAAAATTGAAAATTCCCTTGGGGTGGGAGTCAGGTTGTTGCATGCATTACTGCCTGTTAAAAAATAGTACAAAGGTTATACATTATAATGCAATGTGAATTTGAGAGCTTACTTCATCAATTCAAATTCCCCATCAGGTGGCACAAAACTCACAGTCTTCTCTGAGTTAAATCTTGTCAAATTCACACATTGATGGAAAGTGACGTCATCAAGCTCAATTGTTTTACCACTGTAAAACACAGCATTTTCAGAGTAGAGTGACCAGACAAAAATAAAAATATAAAGATACTACCTTGCACAATCCAGCATTGCATAAAACTTGACTAATTCTGATGGAAAGAATACCGAAGAGAACTTTTTACAAACACTTGATCATCCAAAGACGAACACTAAAAGGAAGAACTAGAAAGTGTCATTAAATTACCTTTTAGTAGGACGTGATTTAATTTGTGACTCTTTCTCAAGGCCAATTTTATCATTTAAACCCAACTTCAAATCAGGCATTCCAGACAAGAAGCACTTCATAAGAATCTTTCCCGTCACATCACAACGCAGAACGCTACCTATATTGACCAGACTGTTTTTTAAGTGATCAAATTAAGAACAGCCGTGCAAACTACCACCAAAAACCACTACCCACCTTTTGAAGACATGAGAAGATTTACACTTTCCACAATATCCAGAAAGACCTGTACAGAATGAGACTTAAAATAATCCAACAGAATGGCTTTATCCAAAACAGAAAAGAAATGGAAAAATTAAAATCACCTCGTTCTTTTTATAAACTAGACCTTCTCTCCGCCAACCAACAGCACCCGTAACTTGTAAGGTTGCATTGGGAACAGGTTTATCTGTAGGCTTTTTTTGTGCATATGGTAGACAAAAAAAATTATCAGATCATCTTTTACAAGCATTTCATACATAAAATGAAACATACTTCTTAAAAACCTAAAAATTACACAGATCAAATCCCAAGAAGACTGCTAACAGACATTGATGGATCACCAAATCCTGAAATATTTAACTACCAACTAACCTTGGATGAGAATGGTGATCGCACTCCTTCCTGAGTGATGTAAAGCTTTAAAATCTCCGGAGATAGATTTTGTGGGTAACCAAAATCCATAATTTCTGCAATTAGAGTAGCATTATTCCTTAACACCTTTATATCATCTTGATCAAAGTTAAAATAAATTATGTGAATTTTCATTTGCTAAATAATGATAGGCAAAAAATAAGCAACTGGCTATTAGTCATACCACCTTCTAAGTGGCATGACTAATAAGTGGTCGTTAGCAGAAATGTATGTTTCAATTATGGCATGCGTGTTTTCCACATGAAGAACAATTTTTACAGTGAAAACTAAATACAACCACGTTCATTACAACCCAGTTAGGTCACATAGGTCATTGAAAAATCAACCCTGCAAAATGGCTTTGAGTGGGTTATGATAACATCTGATGGAATGGAAGAAATGGATTGGTCTGGGTTCTGAGCCGAGTTCACCAACCCAAACCATCCAGGTCAGCTTGAGTATAATAACCATGACTAAATTTATGCATATGGAAATAATTAGGCGTATTTTCCTCTCCAATTACATACCATCCAATAACTCGTAAATGAGAACAAAATTATTACGGATTGCATCTTCATCAAAAGCTCCACCAAAATAAGATTTAAAAAGTGCAACAGCCTGTATAGGAAACAGAGAAAATCATTAGCAACAACTTTCAAAAATTTGTGAATATTTTAAAAGCATTATTAACCACTAAAAGCATAAGGGCTGAAGACACTAACCATAACCTAACACCAAATTGAGGATAACAGGATCGTGTTTTCTGTATCAAATGGAATATCACTAGATGATTTTCAGATTGTAAGTTACCCTTACACCCCAATGAGTCTTGAACTCATAACCTAGCCATCCGACCTGTAAAATACACCTTTTGACATATCGACTGCCTCCCCCAAACACTAATGCATATAACTTCTAATTCCAGATTGATTTATTTATTCATTGATAACATTTTAGAAGCTTCTAGAAACCTGAATAAAAATAAATATAGAAAAAAAATACTCCCCCAAAAAAATCTTGAAATTGAATTCAAAAAGGAGAAAGCCGCAGCCACAAAGAATGTTAAACAATAAGAGGAAGCTAAATACCTCGACAACAAACTTGAAAGCACAAGCTACATTTGCATTGCTGCTGACAACAATCACAATGTAGACATTGCTGATTCTCATATAAAAGAAAGAGCAGCCGCCAATCTGCCGCACAGGACATGTACCAAGTTCTTTGGTTTGCATTATATGCACCCGGAAAGCATCAACCATATTTCCCCTGACAAAAAGAATGAGGGTTGAAAGTCATGTAATTATTTTTAACATATGTAGCAAGGAACAACTTGATAAAAGATGGATCACAAAGGAAATGGCAAGCATAATGAAATAATATGACATGATTAACGCCAACCAAAAATCCCTTGCATTTAATTTCCATTGAAGCTTCAACACTGCAACCAGCCAACATGAAAATTTCAACTAATATAACATCAATACTCGCCAAGGATGCACTCTTGTTAAAATCAAGCATTCCAAGGTACAGAGCATAGTTAATACAAATTATTTCCCAGGCTCTCTGACCAGCCAGACATTCATAAATTCTTCGCAGCGATATTCACTCAGCAAACACATGAAGAACCAGTTTGTGAGAAAGTTTAGCCACAAGCGTAACGATCTGTAACTAGTATAAAACCAATACACTTCTTTGCAAAATTAATATTTTGTAACGCCCCAATGGAAGGCCCAAACCGCATGGCTTATACTCCAAAAGGACTAGTCAATGATATATTTGGAGCCCCATTAGAACCTTATAAAGAGCAAGAACTTCTTATTCCCAAGGAATGTGGGATCTCATATACCACCTACCCTTATCCTTATCATATGGGGTATCACACAGTTGTAACATTTTGAAGCATTATTTTTTAACACAACTTCATGTCCAAACCACTTGAAAACATAAAAGGTACATGTGCCACCTAAGCAAAAGTGGCAACCATGTACTATGATGGGAAGAAGAGGCAGTGTGCCATAAACTGGATCTGCTATATGAACACTTCATCATTTCAACTCCACAAGAAACCCCTTTACCTCTAGAGTTCCTGAAGGCACTTGAACACATAGCGAGAAATGGGAAAAAAGTACAATACAGTGCCTGCACCAAAAAGCTTTTCAAAATTTCCCTTCAAAACCTTGGAGTGGGCTGAGAACAAACTATTAAAGCTATCTATTGTTTACTTCAATCTCAGTAATTCTAGTTGCATGGCTCGAGAGAAATGGGAGGTGCTTCAAAGATTGTGAACGCACTATGGGGGACTTTGGGGATTTTTTCTTTAGCACTTTAAATTTTTGGGTGAATAATCTAGTGAAGGATATGAATATCTTGTAATGCTTTTCATTTTCACTTTGCTTTAGTTTGTATCTAGGTGTATTCTCATGTATACTCCCTGTGTACTTGGGCTATGCCTATTTACTTGGAATAAAATCTCTTATTACCTATAAAAAAAAAAAAAAAATTCTAGTTGCATGAATGGCAAGATCACAAATACCTACTATAATGACTCAAAGAAGAAAAGTTCATTCTTCAGAGCGACTCATGACTAGAAGATCAATGTCTTCACGGAGTTCTTCAATCTCTAGTACTTGAGTAGATTACATCTTAGAGGAGCATATATTCTTTGGGCTTTTTCAAGAAAAGAAAGTTCACTACTCGATCTTTCTATAAGGTCCTAATCCCTCAAGATAGTAACCCCTTCTCTAGGAAGGCTTTTGGCAGCCTAAGGTACCTTCAAGAGCAGCTTTTTTTATATTATTATTATGTTTGAATAATATCCCTAGTGAAGATTCTCACTATGGATAAGCTAAGGAAAGATAGGAGAATATTTTATAGCCATGTTGTTCATAAATAATTGCGCAATTTATTGGGCAAACAGCCCTCGCTCTGGTAGGAAATTTCTGTGCAACTACGGTTTCTTTGGTTCCTGCTAGGCACACATTATATCATTGTGGAAAATTGGTGCTATATGAGTAAAACAAGCGAGGAATGGTATATCACCTTTTACTTCATTGTGAGATGGTCAATGGCTAGTGGAATAACTTTTTTGGTAGTTAGATTGGCTTGGATTATGCCTCAAACATTAGCAAACCTCTTTGAAAATTGGCAAGGGTTATATGAAAACCCACAAATTATGGCAGTATGGAAGATAATCTCTATCTGCCTAGTGTGACGCATCTGGAGGATAGCCAATGCCTCGTGAAATGACTGTTTTGGTTGAGTTAAATTGGCTTGGGTTATGCCTCAAAGGCTAGTAGACCTCTTTGACAATTGGTTATGGTAATATGGCAACCCACAAATTGTAGCAATATGATTAATAATCTCTATCCGCCTAGTGTGGTTTATTTGGATTGAAAAGAATATAACGCCAGAAGGGAGACTCAAGCCACATCTGGGCCTATACTCCAAAAGTACTAGTTAATGATACAATTAGAGCCCCATTGAAACCATTATTAAGAGCAATAATTTCCCATTCCCAAGCAATGTGGGATCTCATACACCACCTACTCTTTATCACTTGTCAGTCAATATGGGGTATCACAAGGAATGATACAAATTTTCAGGATCGCAAGCAGGATGAACTTAGAACTTTCTTTCTCAATAATTTGCTCCTTTGGTAGCTTCTATAGATCTTCATGGGCTGAGTTTTCAGGATTTCTCCGTTCCACTTCTTCTAAGTAGGTATTACTCTTGTATTCGTGCTACACCCTTTGCTTTTATAAAAAATAAAAAATAAAAAAGTCTTTGATTATTTGTAAAAAATGACCCAAGAAAAGACAAGACCACATTTTGACTTATACTCCAAAAGAACTAGTTAAATTCACAACAGCAGCTAATTGGTGCTTATGGCTAGAAAGAAATGGAAGGTGTTTTGAAGATTATGAACATTCTATGGGGGAGATTAGGGATTTTTTCTTTAGCACTTTATGTTTTTGGGTGAAGAATCTTGTAAAGGGTGGGAATATTTGTAATGTTTTAGTTTAGTATTGTTTTGCTTTAGCTTGTATTTAGGTGTACTTGTATACATTGTGTACTTGGACTATGCCTATTTACTTGGAATAAATTCTCTTATTAACTATAAAAAAAAAAAAAAGAGCTAATTGGAATCATTATAAACAAATTCTCCAATCCAGATAATGCAGGATCTCATTCACTACCCTTCCTATAATTGGTCTTGACCGTTATAATCTCCTCACTCAAATCTCGGGCATTCTCCTTAGGCCATTCTTAGGGTGACATGACTCAAATCTCGTACTTTTGGTTGGAAATTGTCTCCGATACCATTTACAACTACCTAAGGAAATCCAAGACATCTAGACATATACCAAACTGACTAGCTGAGGTTACAACTAGAACCTCTCAAAATCATCATAAACCATAAGAACTTCTCCCCTGCCAATCACATTCATCACCTTTCCTATTTGGGTGTCTTCGTACTTCTACAGTACACAAAACAAAATGTGAACGAAGTCTGCCGGGTGATCTACATTTTAGTACGCTTTGGTTGCTTATTTGCGACCAAAATGATAGCACAGCGTACCCCCTACCCCGTATGCATTAACGCACAAACAGAACAAACAATTCGGCAGTACCTAGATACTTTTACCCCGATATAAGTCAACCCATTATTGAAAGACCTTTGAACAGATGAACACAACTATCGACATCCAAATTTTGTCACACCGATGCCCCACATCCTAGAATTAAACAATAATCTACACATAACCAATCCCATCCAACATCCATAGCACCAAATTAACGTGAGCGGGAGAGAAAGAGAGGATAATCACCCAACGTCGTCGCGATAAAGGCGGTTGATGAGAACATCGCCCCGGAGGTTCAGGAAGTATATAGCCGAAGCGGCCACCGGCATGGCTGATCCAGTGGGTCGCGTCCAAAATCAAGATACAAAGACCCAAACCAGATGGACGGTGAAGAGGCGTAGATAGGGATACCAGATCTGCTGAGCGGAGTCCGTTGGGCACGCGGCTACAGCATCGGAAATGGTCGTAAAGATATAGAGAAGGGAAGAAAATGGAAGATGAAAAAGTTCTACCAGTTGTATTAAAGAGTATATAAATGAATTCCCAAAGTCGCACGCGCAGTTCAAATGAAAATAAAGCCTTTGCTTTTTTCATTTTTTTTCTTAGGTCCTGTTTAATATAAAAAATGTTTTATCTTATTATATTATTATAATTTTTTAAATTTTTATATCAAATATAACAAATAATTTTATTTTTTTAAATTTTAAAACAATAATAATATTAAAAATTAAGATTTTATTTAACTTTCAACTTTCATCTCGATTCATCTCATCTCAACTTACCATCCAAATAGTACCTTAGATAAAACACAAAATTACCTCCAATATTGTGAATTTTGAAGCCTTTACATATTCCTCTGTAAAATATTTTCTTACCTTCTAAATTCCAATATTTGATTCGAGAGAAGATTGATCAATAAAATATTAAAATGTCGTTGATTTGAAATTCTGACATATATTCTTCTTTAAATATAATTGTTTTGGTAAAAAAATATGTTAAACTTAGATTTTATGTCATTTTATTTTAATTTATTGTACATTAATTTTAAATAATAGAATAACATCTATTTAATCTGAATGGTTAGTATTTAAATAGATTTACAAGGGAAAATGTTCTGTTGAACATAAATACGTATGTGTGGGTAGTCTGATAAGAACGAACTTGTGTGCATGAGCCACGTAACACAGGTTTGACTCTTCGATAAAATTAGGAGTGAGCATCGGTCGATCTGGATCGAGAAAATCAGACCGAACCGGGTCTGGTCCGGTCTAATTTTTTTGGACCGAATTCATTCAGTCCGATCCACGGTCCAACTATTTTTCGGACTGGACCGGACCGAATGTATTTCTATATATTTTTTATATAAAATTAATTATATATATAATAATACTATATTATAATTAAGTATATACTATTAATACTATTATATATTTATATAGTTATACTAATGGTTATATTAGTTGTTATATTAGTTTAGTTATACTATATTATAGTGATTTATTATAAGTTATAAGTTTACAGGAAATTATAACTATATTATATATTAGTATAAGTTATAATGATTTAGTATAGTTATAAGTATAGACTATAGACTATAATTATACTTATACAATTATACTTATACTAAATTATTAATATTACTAATATATAGTTATAGCCTATAGCCTATACTATATTACTAATCGTCTAATACTTTATACTAATACTATTATATAGTTATAGTAATAGTTATATTAGTTTAGTTATACTATATTATAGTGATTTATTATAACTATATTATATATTAGTCTAAGTTATAACGATTTAGTATATTTATAACTATTAACTATAGACTATAGTTATAATTATACAATTATACTTATACTAATATTACTAATATATAGCTATAGCCTATACTATATTACTAATAATCTAATACTTTATACTAATACTATTATATAGTTATACTATAATTGTCATTATAGTATTAGAATCATAAATTATAATATTTATAATACATTGAATTTGAGTCATTTACATACTCTAAGTTAGTAACAAATTATACAATTTTCATCTAACCTAATCCTATCACTAACTAATATATAATTATACTATATTATAATTAAGTATAGACTATAGTTATACAGTTATACTTATACTAATATTACTAATATATAGCTACACTATATTACTAATAGTCTAATACTTTATACTAATACTATTATATAATTATATTAATCATGATTCATAATAACTAATCACTATAAGTCTATCACTATATATATTTAGTATCAATGTATTAATATATTCTTTAATATATTACTAATACTATTAAGTATTAAGAGTTATAGTATAAATTATAATATATATAATTTATAAATTTATAATAGTATTTATAATTAAATATTTTATTCTTATTTATAATAGTATGTTAAGTATGTATCTCTCTCAATTATGGATATAATATGTATGGATAATTAAATTATTCATACTTATTACTTCATATACAAAATATTAAAAGTTGTATATGGCTCATTATGCATTAACATACTTTAAGTTAGTAATAAAGTAATAATTAACATCATCAATAATGTAATTTTTATCTAATTTATTATCATTGACCATATAAAATATTTTTTTATTGAGTTTGTTACACAATCCACATTAATAAGTCACTTAGTTTAATTTAGTATTATAAATATATTTTTTTATTAATTGATTTTTTTTTTAAAAAATGCCTGACCGAACCGGACCGGACCAGACCGATAGCTACCGGTCCAGTCCGGTCCCCTTGGGTGTTCGGTCCGGTCCAATTGATGGACCGAACCGGACCGTGTGCAGCCCTAGATAAAATTGTGATTTAAGTGGGAGACAGGTGGCCACCCCCGTAGATTGCTACGCTAGTCTCTCCGTGAGTTTAAAAATATTTAATGATAGTCTACATATTATGTCTATTTCTTTTTAATTATATAAATTACTTGATTAAAAATTGTAGAGGATCTTAATGCTGTTAATTGACACCCATCATCAAGTTCATCACATAGTATTGTGCACTTGACAGCATTGTTGTTGTTGTTATTGGTTTTTTTTTAATGCCGAGAGAAGCATCTCACAGTAAAGCCCTTAAGACTCACTTATGAAACAGGGTAGGTTTGGGAGGTGAGTTGAGACACAAAATTTTCATCTCATCTCATTACTACACATTTTTCAAATTCTCATACAAAATATAATAAATAATTCAACTTTTTCAAATTTTAAAATAATAATAATATTAAAACATAATATTTTAAATTTTGAGATGAGATCAAGAATTCTTATCTCACCCCTCAAACCTGTCCAGTTTCATAGGTGAATCCTAAGGGCTCTACTGTGAGATGGTTCCCTCGTCATTAAAAAAAAAAAACCAACAACAACAACAACAATGTTGTCAAGTGCACAATAGCTATGTGATGAACTTGATGATGGGTGTCAATTAACAGCATTAAGATCCTCTGCAATTTTTAATCGAGTAATTTATATAATTAAAAAGAAATAGACATAATATGTAGACTATATATCATTAAATATTGTTAAAAAATCGCAACAATTCTAATGAATGTGATTGGCATTGTTTGGGGAGAAGTTCTTATGGTTTATGATATTGCCATTAGAATAATTCCCAAACGAGCGTTTACTATTCTAACATTAAGAATTGAGAATTGATGGTGCACGTACCAATTCAGATTTGGTACGATATTGTATAGGCATCGTTCGAAATCTATATTGCCTTGGATTTAGCAAGACCGAATGCAACATTGATCTTTTCTGTGCATCTAATAATCAATATGAACATTATTATATAAAAAAGAAACTTATGCCTTGGTGCATGCCATGTATATGTATGATATTATTTGGTTTTGTACTGATAAAAAAAATTACTTGGCATTGCACTTAACATACATTGACGTATTTGTTTCTCCTCTCCTTGTCTAGCATGATATATGTTAAAATGAAGAATGAGATGGAAAATAATCTGTTGATTTTCTCATTGTATATTTTAGTACACTGATGGTATTTATAAGCAGAAAACATAATATTCTTTATAACAAAATTTGTAGGAAATGATGGGAGAGAGTGACACGTGGATTGCTGGGACCATTCTCGAGTGTTCTCGATTCGGATTCAGTGCAGGACAATGCTTGAGCTGCAGACGTGGTGCAGGACAATGCTTGAGGTGAATTCTCTGAGGTTGTTGATGCTGCAGGCTTGATATTGTTAACATGCCCTTGCGAGCCAAGCTGTCTTGGAAGGACAGTGAGGCTCGATCTCAAGGTACATAATTTGAAAACTGATAAGGGCTTTATGAAGATGTCGGCAAGTTGGTCCTTGCTAGAGAGAAAAGAAACTTGAAGAGCTTTTGCATGAATCCGATCTTGTACAAAATGATAGTCGATATCAACGTGTTTTGTGCGAGAGTGCATCACAGGATTTACGGATAAATACATGGCTTCCAAACTATCACAATAAAGAATAGGAGGTTTGGAAAGAAAAATTCTCAATTCAGATAAAAGACCCTACAACCAAATTACTTCACATGTAGCATGAGCCAAAGTTTTGTATTCAGCTTCGGTACTAGATTGGGCAATGGTAGATTGTTTCTTGGAACTCCAACAAACCAGATTTTTACCATAGAAAACACAATATTTTCCAGTAGATTTCCTATCATCTGGGCACCCAGCCTAATCAGCGTCAGAAAAAGCAGCCAAGGCAAGAGAAGAAGACTAAGTAATAGACAGCCAAGATCCAAAGTGTGCTTGAGATAGCTTAAAATACGCTTAACGGCTTGCCAATGAGACAAACAATGGGTATGCATAAACTGACATACCCTATTCACATAAAAAGTCAAGTCTGGTCTGGTAAACAGTAGATATTGTAAGCTCCCAACGACACTTCTATAAAGAGTGAGATCTTCCATAGAGGTGGAGTCAAAAGCTAAAAAGTTTTGTGGAACTTGACATAGGGCTGCTCACAGGTTTACAATTGCTCATATTAGTTTTTTTGAGCAAATCAGCATATATTTACATTGTGATAATGTGATGCCATTAGAATCCCGATGACACTCAATGCCCAAAAAATAGTGTAAGGTTCCCAAATCTTTGAGAGGAAAATCCGCTCTCAACAACTCAAGAAGTTGAGCTAAAGCAGTCGGATGAGACCCCGTGAGAATAACATCATCCACATAGACTAAAAAATAGATGGTCACAGAATTTTGATGATAAATGAACAAAGATGTGTTTGATTTGGAGACACTGAACCCGAGTTCCAGAAGACGGGAACTAAGTCGCACATACCAAGCGCGAAATATGTTTAAAACCGTATATAACTCTGTTGAGCTTGCAAACATAGTGTGGAAATTGTGGATGAACAAAACCCGATGGTTGTGACATATATACGTTTCATCCAAGGTACCATGCAAAAATGCATTTTGCACATCTAACTGATGAATATTCCATCCAGAAGACACATCAATAAAGAGAACCAACCTGATGGATGTGGGTTTTATAACTGGGCAGAAGGTCTCCGAATAGTCGATCCCTTCAAGCTGGTTGTAACCCTTGGCTACAAGTCTGGCTTTTCTCCGTTCTATCGAGCCATTTGAAAAATGCTTAGTCTTGAATATCCATCGACAACCTACAAGATTTTGGTTAGAAGATGGTGGAACCAAAGACCAAGTATTATTAGTCAAAAGAACATCAAACTCTAGCTACATAGCCGTGTGCCATTCCTGATGTTTTGTGGCTTCGGTCACAGAGGTGGGCTTTTTAAGTATCTCGGCAGAGGTAGCATGAGCTTGAGGAGGAGGCCACACAATAGTGCCATCGGTTCGAAGCTTAGGAAAGTGAAGGTTTGATTTGGAACAAGTTTGCATTGGATGGACATTGAGTGGAGGAGTCGGGATGGGGGAGGTTCGGGAAGGAGAAGACGATGCCCTAGGTAGGATATTTGTTTGAGAGTGTGGGTAGGATATTAATTTAATGTGTTGGGTTGGAAGTAAGGAGACTCGGGTGGGCTGGATGTAGATGGGCTTGATGCTGGTGATTGAGAAATGGTTATTGTTGGTGAATTGGTTTGTTGGGCTTGGGAGGCTTGTGGTGAGTTGGGCCAAGAATGTAAGGATGGTGACCCGGTAGAGCTGGTTGTGTTTGGAGACAATGTTGGAAGCACAGTTGCGCACGAAATGGGTTGACACTTGGTATTCTCACTGTGTGCATAAGTAGGAAAGTAAAATTTGGATTTATCAAACAATACATCTCTAGAGATGTACATTGGTGCAGTTGGTAGATGGAAATAGAGATACCCATGGTGATCCGAACTATATCCCAGAAAAATGCAAGGAAGTGAACGATAGTCCATTTTATGTTTATTGTAAGGTCTAAGATTAGGCCAACAAATGCAACCAAAAGATTTTAAAAATGTATAATCAAGTGCATTTTTTAATAATATTTCAAATGGGGATTTAACATGTAAAACAAAGGAGGGGAGTCTATTAATCAGAAAAATCGCAGTAGTAAAGGCATCAAACCAATACAAATTTGGAGTGGATGAGTGAGCAAGTAAAGCCAAGCCAGTCTCAACAATGTGTCGGTGCTTGCGTTCAACCGACCCATTTTGAGAGTGAGCATATGGATAAGAAGGACGATGGAAAATACCAAAAGTGAGCAAAACTGTATTTAAAGATCTATATTCACCACCCCAGTCAGATTGTAATGTGAATTTTAGTATTAAAAAGGGTCTCTACATGACGCTTGAAAAATAAAAAGATAGATGTTACATTAGATTTACATTTCAAAGGAAAAAGCCGCGTAAATTTGTTATAGTTATCTACAAAAGATAGATAGTAGCGAAAACCGCCATGTGAAAGAACTGGTGCATGACCCCAGACATCTGAAAATAAAAGTTGAAGTGGAGCAATGGAATGAGAGGTGGACTGATTGTATGGAAGTTTATGGAGCTTGGCTTGACAACAAGAGGGACATAAGTCAGACATGAGGGAGGACTTCACTGGAAGAGAAACTTTTGAAATGACCCTACGAGCAAGTTGCATAGAAGGATGTCCAAGCCGTATGTGCCATTGTTGAGGTGAAACTCGAGTACCTATGTAAGCTTGAGGGGAAGAGAGTACTGAAGAAAACACATACATGCCATTCTTAGTGCTGCCTTGGAGCAGAGTTTGGTGAGTAAGGGAGTCCTTCACACAAAAAAAGTTGGAATGAATTCAAAGAAGATATTATTGTCAACACAAAATTTTCTAACTAAAATTAAATTTTTTGAAATGGAAGGAACATGATAAAGTTTAGAGAGAAGAAGATTGCCATTGCTTGAGGGTACTGTGGAGCTGCCGGCATACTGAATAGGAAGGGAGATGCCATCATCGATACACACTTGATCTTCTCCTTTGTATACTGTTGGGCTTATAGAAAGATTAGAGAAATCATGTGTGAAATGGTGTGTTGCGACTGAGTCAGGGTACCAATTAGAGTCAATAAATGAAACTGAAGCAGGAGGGGGAGGAACAACAGTGAAGTTAGCCGAGAGAGAAGAGGGTGGGGAGATTGATAACCATGATTAAATCTATGATAACAAGTGAGTGTTGTATGTCAAGATCGAAGACATACTTGACAAGTGGGACGATTGAGAGAGAAATGAGTGGGAGAAAACCGACCTCCATTACAAGCTCTACCTCGACCTCGATAGTTACCTCTGCCTCGAGACACCCACGACCAGATTGGAAAAATCTTGTTGATTTTTGTATGAGGCATTTGCAGAAAATTCTGTAGTAGCAGTTAAACCAGCATGTTGATGAGATAATCGTGATTCATGTGTAAGTAGGTGGCTGTACACCTGAGGGGGACTAAGAGCATCCACTCGAGTAGTAATAGAAGTAACCATGGACTCATAATCTGATCCCAAACTAGCCAAGAGAAATGTAATAAAATTAGAAGATGACAAACCCGCAGAAAGTGTATCACGAAGTAGCTTGGCTTTTTGGTAGTAAGTAGCAATGGAGTCAGATTCCTTCTTAAGCGTTGCCAGCTGATATTGTACATGCATGGTTTGAGCTTGAGATTTTGTAGCAAAGAGATCTTCAAGAATGATCCAAATCTGACGAGATGTAGTTGCATAAAAAACATGAGCAATCAAATTTTCAGATAACGATGAAATAAGGACACTCATAATGGCTTGGCCTTGTTGCTGCCAAATTAGAAAATCAGGATTGGGTGTTATAGAACTTGCAACAAATAGGTGGGGGGCAGTAATGATTCCATCTACAAAACTAAATAAATTTTGTCCTCTGAGGTAAGGGATGATCTGAGCCTTCCACAAGAGGTAATTGTCATGATTTAGCTTAACAGTAACTAAATGTGAAGAGGATGGAAGTGAAATAATGGAAGGTTGAGGTGGAGAAGGAGGAGGAGGAGTGGGAGGAGGTTGCGGGTTTGAAGTTACCATTTTAAACGTTAGTCTTTGACATGACGCTCTCTGGATACCATGTTTAAATGAAGAGTGAAATGGAAAATAATCTGATGATTTCCTCATTGTATATTTTAGTACACTGATGGTATTTATAAGCAGTAAACAGAATATTCTTTATAATAGAATTTACAGGAAATGATGGGAGAGAGTGACGTGTGGATTGCTAGAACCATTTTAGAGTGTTCTTGATTCGGATTTAGTGCATGACAGTGCTTGAGCTGCAGACGTGGTGCAGGACAGTGCTTGAGGTAAATTCTCTGAGGTGGTTGATGTTGCAAGCTTGATATTGTTAACAATATACAATAATATAAAAAGTAAAAAAATGTTAAAAAACATATAGACGTGAAAAAAGAAGTGTTTCATATATATATAGATATGTATGTATCCATATACACACAGTACTTAAGATGTTTTACATTACCGAGCCTATATATGTGGTTTGATTACTTTAGACATTGCAAATTGATAGATCGATCAATGTAAGACTGGTACTTAATTACTCCATTTTTCAAATATTATTTACAAGTGATTACTCTTATAATGTCCTTCAATTGATACATGCTTTATAATTTCTTCTCACATGAGTCCTACGAGTACTGTATTGTAGTTTATGATTAGGAGATGGGATTTCTGTGAGATCGTATGGGTATGCATTGAGAAGAGAGGAAGGGCGGTCCATCATGCGTTAGAAAATGAGTGCAAATTGGCCTCTATCCAGGTTGATATCTTTTCCATTATGTTAAATTTCAGACCAAAATGAATAGGGTATATGGAAGAACTAGTTTTGACGTATGAATCAGATCAGAGTTCTTCGTTACACCAATTGTCAATAAGGATACCATTCAATCATCTTAGCCCAACTTCTAGGATATGCATGTGTTGCATTAAAACCTTATGCTTCGTTGTTCCCCATGGATGGTTGCAGACTGCATTGGTGTCGTGAATATCAGTTGTTTTTGTGGTGACAAAGGGCTTGAAATCTCAGCAAGGGACAAAATTGATTCATTCAATAAGAGAATATCAAAAGTATCAAATAGATCATCATACGTAAATTAGGCATTTCTCTAATTTATCATATTTCTCTTTTCTTAAAACTCAACTTTTATTGAGCTTTTCTTGGTTTATGGATTTTTTTGTCTTGTTTGGAATCTTTGGCTCACCATCAAAACTTTTAATTAATTTATAAAGATGTTAGTAATGCTCCCTAATTATCAAAAACATACTCATTGGCATGAGCTTTTTTTGTTTGAGTATCCTTTATGATCATGTTTCTAAATATATATGTTAATATTGAAATCTTTATTTTTTTTTATTTTTAATTTTTAATTCTAGTATGTTTGAGTTCACTTGATGATGATGAAACTTGTTCTCTTGTCCATCTCTTTTTTATTTGTAGTGTTGGTATTGAGCATGAAGTGATCTAAGTTCTCATCCTATCTCCACATAATAATTATTTCACATGCTCTCATTCTAAGATTGCGTTTGGATATTGAGCTGAGTTGAGTTCTTTATGAATAGTAATGAGTTGAGTAGTGGAGGGAGTTATATGAGGCCCATCTATACTAAGTTTAAAATGTTTTTGGATGTTAAAATGAGTTTAATACTTTTTATGAAAAATTGAAAAAGGTTGTGAGTTACACGTATAAAGATGTTTTAAGTTGAAAAAAGTTGTGGGTTCCACGTGTAAGAAGGTTTTGAATTGGGATGAATTTAATAATTTGAGAGTTGGATGTTTGGATGTTAGACTTACATTAAAATTAAACTGAACTCAGTTGAGTTTGAGAGCCAAAAGTAGCTTAAAAATACATTTTCCTTGGAGAAAACCTGGGGAGTGGCCCGACTGCTTTCCCTCATTAAGCAGCCCTCCAATGGTTGTGCACCACATAAACATGTTATAGTGTTTAGTCTGCATTTGCATACACTTGATCAGAGACCCATACAACCCCTGCCCTCACTCCTTCGTCTTCCATACCATCCCAACCCAAACGAAATCCCACCCCACACTCATCTCCGACGGTGCTCGACCAAGACGGTGATGGAGCTCAGTAATCTGCCAATATTGAATTCTCAGTACGTTCGTACCCACGATTAATTAGTAACATGCATGCATGACCTGTCAAATTTTTATGAGCAAGAAGAACAGTTGACTCTCATGTGTTTGTAATTTATTGATACCTTAAGTAATACACTCTGTCTTGCATGTAGATTCCTAAAATATTTTCTCATATAATGGACAAGCTGGGCTGTAAGTTTTCTTATTCTTGACTAGCTCATCATGTAGGTAGGAAAGTGTTATGAGAAGTTGATTTTTCATATCTAAATATATACCTTATATATATATATATATTAATATAAGGTATGATGCTCAGGAACAGTTTGTCTGGAAACCCTACTCTACAAATATAGGAAGAGAAAACTTTGGGAGCTTGGAGACGAAGACGAAATGAGGAAGGCGCTGTCCAAATAACGAGTTCTGCCACTTTTGCGTGTGGTGAGATATAACTAGTCTATTTTGTTTTTTCCTACATGTCACTATTTCAATGGAGGGCTACTCTTCTATCTATAACAACCCGGCCGTCCCGCAGCACTTCTGTTTTCCTTTTATCATTACTAGTTTGATACACAATATAAAAATTATAACTAGTAAAATCCATTTTTTGAGTTCATAAAATATTTTTCTATAATCTTTGAAGAGTCATGTTTATAGATTTTTATTGACAATAATGGTTATAATTGCTTATAAGAATTTAAAACGCATCTTATGAAACTAAATTTGATAAAATCATCTCCAGACCGATAGTTTTTCAATAAAGATTAAATCGGTTATTAATTGAGAAGGTAGTATAAAATCTTAATTCATAATTTTGCTTTGAAAAATGATAGGAATACTTTTTAAATAAAAATGTAATGTAAAAATTAAAACTAGACTATTTTTTTTGAATTTTACTTTTTAAAATAAAAAAAGGAGAAATGCTGCTTACCTTTCCAAATTTTCACACCACATCAATATATGATTTATTATTTTTATTATTTTATTTAAACACACATATCAATATATGTGTGTTTAATAGAAGGAAAAAAAAATGATAAATCACATAATTGGTATGTGATATATGAGATGATAAGTAGAATTTTTTATAAAATAGACTCATTCAAAATTTTTACCTCTTGCCCTACAACCAATTAAGTCGGTTACGATACAATTGATCCGCAATCAACTTATTTATCAATCGTGTCTTATTAAATCAATCATTTTTATGAAAATTCATTTATATTAAATACAAACTCGTTTATTTATGTGGAATTCACGTTGCGACCCCTAATAATCATATAATATCAAAATTAATAATGTTTTTTTAAACGATCTTATGTCGAATTGATCAGACGGTCCGTAGCTCCTTCCTACATATCACTGTATATAGACGTGGCCTCTGGATCACTATCTCTTTGCGTTATCCCGATACCGAGCAAGAGAAGGGAGCGACAGAGAGCAACGATGGACCTTACAGTTGCTTGCAATCCCTCCTGCACTGCGGTGTACCGGAGACCAGCGCCTCGCCTGCAATTGGCTTTGCAGAAGAGTTCCTTAAAATGTCGCCGAAAAACGACGTCGGAGCTGCAAACGCCCGCTGGATTCACCGCTCGGGCCGGCAACAGCCATTCTCCGTCGATCCCGACCCATAAAGTCACCGTTCACGACAGACAACGTGGAGTGGTGCACGAGTTCTTCGTTCCCGAGGTACTACTAACCGGTTTGGTTCCCAAGAAAATGCGCCAGAAATACAAAGGAAATCAAATTGTTTCCGAATCGTATACACTTTCTTTTAGAATTTCTTGGCCTAGTTGAGTTCTTAAAAAGTAAAATCTATGATATATATACATATATGTGTGCGTGTTGTTGTGAGTGTGTATATATATATACTCTCCAATATAATCAGTACTTTCGAATTCACGTGTAGTTCATTAGGTTGTAACTGCAAATGCAGGACCAGTATATACTGCACACTGCTGAATCTCAGAACATCTCCCTTCCTTTCGCTTGCAGGCACGGTATTGTTCTCTGATTCATTGGTTCATTAACCATCTTGTTAGACTAACAAGTTAATAACTATACCGTCGAGTTTTTTACTCTTTTCTTAGCATAGGCTCTTGAGATACTTTATCATGACATCAGAATGGAGGATTACCTTGCCTAATATTAATGATGATATGTCTTATATTTTCACTTATCATGATATCAGATCAGACATTCATTTATATGTCATTCTTGGTGGAGTATAGTATTTGCCATCACGGTTTATGTTTGGGGCAAAGATGAGATTTCTCATGTTTATCTCTATCTCATCTCATTATTACAACTTTTTCAAATTTCCATATAAAATATAATAAACAATTCAACTTTTTCAAATTCTAATATTTTAAACTTTTATCTCAACACTATTCACAAAATTTTTAAAAATTCTCATTTTATCTCACCTACCAAGCATAACTCGGGCAGCCAGAGGGTAAATAGACTCCAGAAAATATGCACGATTTCCTGTATTGGGCAATCGACTTATCCTCCCAATAATGGTATGTACCAATGTAGACTAGTCGTGAAACTGAAACATTAGTTGAGATTTGAACTTTGAATATCAATTCCAGCATAAGGAGTGCTAGTATCTCCAGAAAGCCATGTGGTGGTAGTAGATTTGAGTATTTGCAGGCTACCTTAGTGATCAAATATGCTGGTTCATAATTTGTACTCTCTCTTTTTTTTCACTTGATATTCTATAAAACTAAAGTTTATTTGTTATTCCAACACTTAAAAGAAAGAAAAAAAGGGGGCAAAAACCGACCATAACATGGGCCTTGTCTCATCTCTTTTAAACTTGCCCTTTGTGAAGAGCTTCTCTATGTGGCAGGTTGTTGTACTAGCTGTGCTGTACGTGTAAAATCTGGACAACTTAGGCAGCCTGAAGCACTAGGAATATCTGCAGAATTGAAATCAAAAGTACGTATTGTTACCTTCATTTGGAATTAGACCACAATTCCTTTTTACTTGCAGGTTTCATGTAGTGACCATGAATGAGGGTCTCAGTTCTGAAAGTTCTCTATTTGAATGCTTCTCTTGTATAATTGTGCTTGAAAAATCAATTTTTTGACTCTTAGATTATGATCTGGGGTGGTAGTCCAAAGAATTGATCAATTTGACAGAAGAATGTCATCTCTGAGATGATCCAGTGCAGTTTGTCTGCGATGATTTTGGAAGCTAGATGAAATCAAAACTGTCTTAGAAATGTTGTTGTTGAGGACCCCGACTAATTGAACAATTTTACTAGATCAAGCTTTACAACCATCTTACATGTGTAATAGGCACATTAAGTTGGATATACTTTGCGCAAATGGTCATTTAACTGACAGGGTGCTCTTACACTTGCTTTTCGGCAAAAGATTTTGGCCTGCTTAATTTCTGCTAGATTTTTTTTTCCAGCATTTATTTTTCTCTAAAACACTAGGAAAGTAAGCAAGAAAAGAAAACAATATGCATGGGAGTCGGAGGGACTTTGTCAATCACAAAGTGAATCCATATAAGTTAACCTAGTATGCAGAAACATTAATAAAGAATGGACGTAATTGGTTTCAAAAGATCCTTCTATACTAGCCCGATGCATTGGAAAATGCATGGATCAATACAAACGAGGTCAATAACTCCCTGATGTCATTCAGCATCCTATATTAGATGTAAGGCACTTTTTGATTACTTATAAAAAAAAAAAAAAATCATTCAGCATCCTATATTAGATGTAAGGCACTTTTTGATTACTTAAAAAAAGAAAAAAAAAAAAGAAAAAAGAAGAAGAAAGATGTGAGGCACTTTCTTTTTACCCTTTTGGAAGACTTTGTGGGAACATTATACTGCAGAAGCACAGATGCAGTTTACCGTCGACGTGGGGTCTTTTGTAGTTATATGTTTCTTCATATATCTTTTCCTCCTTTTTTCCTTCAAAAATGTGTTAGGCTTATGTTTGTTTCCTTGGTAATGCAGGGGTATGCACTTCTTTGTGTGGGCTTCCCATCATCTGACCTTGAAGTGGAAACACAAGACGAGGATGAGGTAAGACAAATAGTTACAACCATTTGATTAGATAGAGTGCCAACCGCATTTTTGGATGTCAAATAGGAATTGGAATTATTGCTTCGAGATTTAAATATGTAAACTAAGTCCTTGGTGATTGTGCTTTTTGTGTAATCATTGAAGTTGAATTGTATAAATGCCTGAAGTGATGTTTGGTTCAGTTCTCTGACTATATCCTAGAACGAAACTAAAAGGAGGGCAAAAAGAGTGGTGTATTTTTGAATTATTCTGCTTATTACTATTTTGATCTAACATACACGGTAATTTGAAAATTTTGGTTTATTCAGGTATACTGGCTTCAGTTTGGAAGATATTTTGCCCGAGGACCAATTGTAAGCCCCTAAACCTTTAAATCCCCCCAAAAACAGGAATTTAATGAGCAAAAACGGAGGAAATACAGGCGTCAATAAAGAACAAGAAAATCAAACAAACTCACTCTTTTCATTGCGTTGAATGTTGCAGGAGAGGGATGACTATGCATTGGAGTTGGCCATGGGTGACGAATAAGCAATGTACGATATCAGTTTAGGAGTAGAATCGATGGAGTAAAACGTGCAGATTGCATTTTCCCCTCTCTTTTTCTAGTTCCCTTTCCAATTTTCACCCCTTCCCTGTATTTTACCCTGTTAATAATGTATGCGGATTACTAAGCAAAGATTATATACCATGTATCATCTGCAGATGGATATTGTTGAAGATATTTTCCTTTTTCAATCTTCCCACTTATACTTTTTCATGGTAGCGTCTCGGGGTCTTGATGATGTTAGTCTGGATAGACCTGTGTATGCACATTTCCTTTTGCCAAGTTCTAGTGTCAGCAAGATATCTTGACATGATGACATCTGGTTCTTGTACATCAGCATGGTAGCAGTTTTTGGTCATGGGCAATAGGGCAAGCAATCTTTAAGCTGTCAATTTCTACTAGTTTTTGTTTTGCCCCTCGGAGGTTCATGAAGAAGGGAAAAACGGAAGGAAACTGGATATTTGTTCAATCAATGGCGAGCTAGGTATGACTTGGTTTTAAAAAGAGAGATGTTTTAACCTTCTATAAAAGTAAATTTATAAATTAATGTAATTTGATGTGGTTCATTAAATTATAAATCTACTTTTATAGTAAAGTAGATCTTTTGTATTATATGAAGTTATGGCGGTTTGAGAGTTTATTTTTATAAAATCTCTTTATAGTTGTAGTACTTCTCTTAAAAAAAAAGTCTTTAAATTTGAAATACAAATTCATTCGTTCTAACCCTCATTTGCCCGTATTTGTCATCTTGATGTGGATTCAATTTGCGTATCTCGGCTAGTAGGGCTAAGCGGAGGGGCACTGCCACCCATTACCCCGTCCGGCATCTTCTTGGTTGAGGGGGGGCCCCCATCCACAAACGGGGGTGTGTGGGTGGATGCTTGCATGCAGTTTCCAGCTAGGGGTGGGCCCAAGCCTGCCTGAGGTTTACCTTGTTTTTCCGGCCTAGCCTATATATATATATTTATATATATATATATATATTAAAAAAAAAAGAATTTTCTTTAATAAAACGTTCTCTCCAAAACAATTGGGGTTAGGTTTAACTCATCCCCTCTCTTTCTTTCTTTCTTTCCCCTCTCTTTCTCATTCCTATCTGGTTCTCTTAGGCTTGGTTTGGATAGTGAAAGTATCTGAGAATGTTTGTGAATAGTAATAAAAAGTAGGTAAAAAGTAATAATAGAATATTGAATAGTAGTAAAAAGTAGATAAAAAGTAATGAATAGTAGTAAAAGTAGGTGAAAAGTAATAATAAAGTAGAGAATAGTAGTGAGAGTACCTCAGAGTACTTCGTTGTCCAAACACAGCCTTAGTCTCTCTTCCTCCCTCTCCCTCTTCCACCCCCCCACCCCGTTGCTGTCTCTCTCCCTCCCTCTCGCTGTCGTGTCCTCTTCTTCTCCTCCCTCCTCCGTTTTTCTTCTTCTTCTTGAAGCATGAATGGTCGTGGGTTTGTGAAAAGACCCATGACCATTCATGGATGTGGTTCTTTATAGTGTTTGCTCGAAGTTAGATATGTTGCATTTTTTTTTTTTTATTGTTTTTCGATTTGTTGTGGATTTGTATTTTATTGTTTTGGATTTTTTTGACATTTTCCAGTTGTCTATTCATCTTGGGTGGTCTGTGGGCAAGGTGGGGTGGACGGTCATGGGATCCTATCTACCCCCTGGCGTTCCCACTGGGGGCGATGTCTGGGTACGGAGGCCCAAACTGTCCCCTAGCCTATGCAGGGGCGGGGGGCAAGACAGGGGCACCTCTGTCCGGGGGGGTGCTGGTAGGCTGGTAGCAACCCTATCGGCTAGGACAAAAAGAAGCAACAATTACACCTGATACAAGCTTGACAGAAATGTCTTTGATGTTCAAATTGATTTATCTATGAAATCAAACACTACGTAGAAAAGAACATATTATTGCAAAGTTTAGTAAAGTAAAAGGCCCAAAACAATTTCTTCTATTGGAGAAGTAGCTTCCCTCCAAACCTGTGCTCCATCTGCTACAGAAAAATGTTAAAGTAACCTCATTGTGCACGTTCAGTTTTGTTAGTATGAAAAATCCCCCAGGCCCAAATACATCATCTAATGTTTGCTTTTGTTTTCAAGCTCAGTTCTTATCTTAATCAACAGTAATGTCTCAGCTGTCAGCAAAAAATGATTCAAGCCCAAGAGAACATCACTATCCGTTAAGTCAAAGAATCAGATTACTTCGATTGTCTGTTTATTTTCTTCTTCTTAGTATTCCTGTCATTGTTATTGCTTTTCACTTGTCAATTTAATGATGCATGGCAGTCTACAAAGTGGACAAGGCAATATCAATATATAGGACAAGTTCAAGGCTAACGTCTTTTGCCTGACCTCTAAAGTTTATCCTCTTGTCCTGGGGCTGCAAATTACAAAGTTGTACATTGATAGTGATTTTAACAAAATATCAAAAATTGCTTCCTTTTTCTTGTAGCAGCTTCACATAACTTCAAAATTCTTTTGTTAAGTTGTGATCCAGATAGGCTAGCTCTAGATGGTATTTAATCAGGACTACTTTCTTGAATGGTTGTCTGAAAGAAATCACTCAATCAAGGAGTATGGTTTTGAATGGTTGTGAGAAGAAATTAACATGATTTGATTGAGATTGTGCTTGGTAAAGAATCTGAAGATGCATACAAAAAGGCCTGCTTGTTTCTAAGAGTTTCCACGGTAAGTTGACACTTAATTTGTCTTAATCTTTGTGAGAATGCTGTTGGTTACTTTGTTTGATCAACCTCAGAATGATGTGTATATTTGTCTTGTACAGATCAGTCGGTCTAATTGTAATTATCATCATCACCTTTGTGGGGGCACTAAAATGCAGACAAAACTAGTTTTAGCTTGCTATCCCTGTCAAATAGAGGGAAATCTAGCACTAATAACCATCTAGATGAGTCTGCACTGCAATTAAGCATGGTTGATCTTTTATTCTTGCTAACTTTCCTCGACTTGGAATATGACTCAGCTGCTGGCCTGAAAATCTAAAGGCTTAACTTTCACAGAACATTTGAAACACCCTGCGAATTTGATTGTCTCATTCAAGAGATTGAGGGTAAACTTGTTGCAGTTCCTGTTCTGATTTTGTTACCCTTATCATCAGTGCACCTGGATGATGAAATTTGCTTGTAGCTCAGTATTCCCTCTTATTATACTAGCAATAGGCCTGCATGATGTCTGGGAATAACATTATACAATGCATAGAACATTTAAAAGAGCTCGATGCATGCTAGCAGCCTAGCATTTTTATTTCCAAGATTTTGGTGGAGTAACTTCAATCTTCTATCCTTGTACTCTTTTTGTCGTTTCGATGTTAGCGATGAGAATCCTCACAAACTTTGCTTGAATGAAGAGAGGGATCAAAAGCATTTTATATAGTGTACTGCAAAAGTAACAAACACTAGTTGTCAATAGCCATAATGGGTAGACTCTTTCAACTTTCTTCTAAAATTTGATAACATTTATGAATTCATTGGCTACAAAACTAACATGACCTAATTAGTTGGAAAAACAAAAAATAATTATATAACATATCAGTAAGCTGAACTTAAATGATAAAAAATAATGTATTTGATTAAGTTACTATTTTGTTTTTTTGAGAGAAATATAAATCTTAAACAAATTACAATCCAACTTCTTGATGAATCTGGAAAAGAATAAGCTCGAAAAGGACGTGTTTCACACTACCAACCACTCGAATGACTTGCAATTAATAACTTGGCGGCACTGGGTGCCCAAGATAAACTTCGATGCTTAAGTTAGCAAAGTAGTCTCAATGTAAAATATCTCAAGAAGTTTAGGAAAGTATTTATTACCTTCATGAACCATTTATAGAGGCCCAAGGACGTGTCAAATGAGTTGATAACCATTAGTTCCATGCGTTTATCTCTAGTTATCCCTTTTAGAAAGGGAGAGGGGATAACAACTCTAGTTTACGGGAGTTATCCATCACAAGATAACTACCTTCATCTAGGGGTATTATCTTCTTGCAAGTAGTGTTGTTCTCTTATTGATACCATGCTCTCATGGGTCATTGGGCTGTAGGTCAAAGTGGTAGGCTGGGCTTGCCTTCAGTCATAGAGCTAGTCAGCAAGAGGATCCAAATATTCTCTCCAAAGTTACTTTGAGAAAAATTCTAATTTGGTTAACCTAATAGAACTAAAAACAAATAAGATAGACTCCAAATGAATGCAATCCGACAAAACTTGATAACAGACTCAAAACTCTTGAAAACGGCAAATAATTATTATTATAATTAAGTAGAAGATCAAGACTCTATGTATCAAGTCTTTCCTTAAGTTGTAACGGCTTTATACACCTCTAAAACATGTTTTAAGTAAAAATGAAATAGAAAATGATTAAAAGCCAAGGAAACATGGAGGCACATAAATGCTGGGTGTTTTGTGTGGAGCCTGACTTTATTTTGTGGCAGCCTGATTTGATATCTAATCCGACAAGACTTCGTTGTAACTTTTTGGTGAATTTTCAATAGGGCTAAATTTGGAATCATTTTTTGAGTTTACTATATATTGTATTGAACTCTTATACGACCGTCAATTATGATTTACCATATATATATTGTAGGGGTGTCAAATCATGTTAAAGGATTGTGTTCGTGTCGTGTCAATATATATATATTATATTATATAGGTAAACTCTAACATGACCCGTTAAACTTATCGTGTCAAAATTTCAAACCCTAACCCAACCTATTAACATAACGAGTCGTGTCGCGTCAACCCGTTTTGATCCGATTATGTAAATGGCTTGAACAAATCTGAAATTAATCCATTTAACCTAATTAAGTTTAACATAATTTTATATAAATATTAAAATCACAATATCTATAAAAAAATATAAAACGAACTACAAGTCTAAAATTATAATTCTAAACAAGAAAAATATCGAAATTAAAATTTCAACAATTTTATTTTTAGGTATAAAGGTATAATTGTAATTTCAATTTTCTTAACGGGTCAAAACGGATTGACCCGTTAAGCAATCGTGTCTTAACGGGTCAATCCGTTCTGACCCAAACCCGTTAAGACTAAATCCTAACCCGCTGTTATCGTGTCGTGTTCGTGTTGGATTAGCGGGTCGTATCATATATTACCACTCCTAATATATTATACACTATTTCTGTAGTGCCATACTATATCTTTAATATTTTATTTAAATAAAATTTTCTACAATTCCGTAAATGTAAGTAAGTTATTGAGCCACGTGAATGATGTATTCGTTTGTGATTAATTTCGATTTTACTTTTATTTTTTCGCATCATTCTTAACAAGAAGGACCATGTTTCTTACATGAGAATGGCCACGTTGAGACATAGAAAAATTGCAAATTCAGCGACTAGATGACAGACAGTACTGATCTGTTAAGATTTTCTGTCATGACCAACCAAGGAGAATCTTTGCCCGTCAAGAAGTACTACTGATCACATGTCTCGGGATGCGCTTTCAAAGAGAAACAGAAGTTGTGGCTGAGGATGAAATAAATGAGCGTACTGATTTCTTACACGTGAATCGACAGAAGAGATGGCCTTCGCAGCTGATTCAACAATTCAAATATAGATAATAGATACTGTTTCACTCTCATCTCATTTTATTTCATCAAATTATTATAATTTTTTTAAAATTTTATATATAATAAAATAAATAATTTAATTTTTTCAAATCTCAAATAAATATAATATGAAAAAAATATATTCTAGTAATATTTTATTTAACTTTTAACTTTTATCTCAACTAATCTCATCTCATTTACGAAAATAAATAAGGACTTTCTTTACTACTATTTTACTATCCAACTCTTTTTCTCTTCTTTTTACTCTTCGAATTTGGATTAAAAATTTCAGAACATGATCTTCTTGCATAATTTAAAAAAAAAAAAAAAATTCAATCTACCAACGTAATCATGTAAATTAATTAAAAATAAATTCAGTTTTATAAAACTTGACATTTTTTTGCTCTCTGCTTTTTATAAAATTAAAGTTATTTTAAATTAATTTACATGATTACGTTGGTTGATTGAATTTGTTTTCTTCTAAATTATACAAGAAATTCATATTTTAAAATTTTTAATCCAAATTCAAATAACAAAAGGAAAAAATAACAACTAAACAGTAATAAAAGAGATATTACCCTTCGAATATTACTCAGCTGTTCTCAATAAAGTAACGAGGTACCAGTTGGCCTCTTTGTTGCATGTGAAATTTTATGTGCTCATGAATTAAATGCTATGTTGTCTTTATCGTCTCTTGAATATCTCTTTGGTACCAAACATAATTTTCCATTGGTTGCTGCCAAGAATTGTTTCATGCATACTCGGACGAGTTCAAAAATCAAAAGCAGAAATTATCTCGTGCAAAGGATTCTCGTGTGCTAAAGTCATTAATAAATACACGCTTGTCAAAGTAGAGGAAAATGAAGTTGTTCTTATCTGATCAGTTCCAAAAGCACTCAAAAGTCTTCTGACAGAATAGTTTTCATACTTCCAAACTCCCAACTTTATTCATCATCAAAAACATCACGCAATGCTAAAATAACTCTGACGAAAAGAAAAACCCTCCGCTTGCTGAAAGATGCACTGATGGGCAGTTTCATGATATGAAAAACCAGGTTGTAGAATCTGTAACAACAGCTTAGTTCATGTATAGAAGTTTTAATTGTTGAACTTCTGTTCAGTCATGCTTGCTGAGGCGGCCTGCATCATCATCCATTGACATCACAATTAACACGATAAGAACACACAGAAAAAGGGGAAGTTTTAGAACTAAATAGTTCTCATGATATTTTACACTTGATATCTCTCATAGTTATGGGGGTAAAAGAAAGGGTTTACATATTCAAAGATAGCCATATCCACAATGCTGCTTATCATGAGCACATTTGAAGACATATTGCTGGTGGGCGGTTCAAGGCGGATTTTGGTTTTTTGGATAAGAAAGGGGGTGATGGAAAGTCTTTTGATCTAGCATTATTATTCTTTTCCTGGCGTATATTTGCTTTCCCTCCATATCAGCAGGCCTTCATGCTCATGTATTTATTTATGAACTCTAACAAAGCTATCCACCTTAAACAGCATCTAAATTCCAATTTTCTGATTAGAAGTCCTGTCGTCTTAACTTTGAGTCACATACATTAGGAGGAAAATCTTTAGTTCTATCAAAGTGTACCGAGTTTAAAAGAAATATAAACTGACCCCAATTGATGTCACAAAATTGCAGACTGCACATTTCACTGTTCGGGCTCCATATTGGTACATCAATAGCATCCTGCAGTTGCAACAATTAACGTGCGCCACCTGGTTTGCTGTTACAGACAGTGTGCATTTTTTGCTTGCTCAGTTGGTAATGTTTTCCATCTTAACAAATACTAGAGATTAGAGAACTTATTTTGGAGTTTTAAGAGATTATATGGGGAGGAGGGAAATGCATTGGACGCAGTAAATGGTTACCTTCCATGGCTAGATTGACTGTGTGACAGCAAGAGCATTGGACGCTTGTTGCTCCACGGATGAACATGAGCAAGGTGTGACAGACGCCACAGACCAACTGGGCCATTTCTGTGCCTGTGAGAGTAATACAGACAGAAAGTGACTGTTCTTTGGACTTGTCTACTTTCTTAGTGCGATAGAGATTGAAGAGAATCAAAACTAATTACAAGTTTCGATCGATATGGTATCAGGGTTATAAAAACAAAGAAGAAATTAAGAAAATGAAAAAAAAGACGCAGCATACCTGGAGGTGGCACAGCTGTGACTGCGTGGCAAACAGCACAGCAAACAGACATTGCTCCAACAGGGTAAAGTAAAAGGTTTTGACATCCAGAGCACACAAGATGGCTCTGTGCACCTGATGATGAACATAGATATAATCTCAGACTTAATCACTAATAGAAGCAATATCTACTTGCTTGGATGATGAACATAAATAACTGCCTCGGAAGATGTTTTGCTAGTCATTACAAGGTACTGGAAAGATGCCTAGATTTCTTGACTAATCCTGATCTTACCGAAAAGATAAGAGAATCTACAGTTTTAAAAGCGTAATCTTGCATAGAACTGCGTCAGATACCATTTGCAGTTGGTGTATATGGCGCTGGAGGTGTCGGATATGGAGCAAGCGGAACTGGCATAATAAAATCTCACAGAATTACTCTTTTCTCTTCCAAGCTCTTTGTAGTTCACTGCCAGAGACATGCAGAACGCTCTAATCCTCCCATTCTTATTCCTGGATGGAGCCAAAAAAATAATAATAATAATAAATAAATAAATAAACTAAAAAAGAGTAGTACAAATGCTGGAATTACAAAAGACCCGGGTCTGCCCAGAACACTTCAAATGATAAGAAATTGAAGATCTTCAATTTAAAAGGCTTTTTGCGACGATTTTATGTCTGTTGAAAATAAAATTGCTGCAAAAAGTATTTAATTGCAGCGATTTTCACATCGTTGGGATTAAAATTCATCAAATTTCTGAAATAGTCTTTTCCGGCGAATTTTTATTATTTGCGGCGAATTTTTATTCGCCGCAAATAATAAAAATGCTTTTTTGCAACAATTTTTACTTTTTGCAACAAAACTATTCGCTGCAAAAACTTAAGAAACTTTTTGTGGCGAATAATTGTTCGATGGAATTGCAGAAGTTACTTTTTGCAGCGATTTTTTAACTTTAAAATCGCTGCAAAAAGTAAAAGGTATTTTACAGTGAACTAAAATTACCGTGAAAGATAATTTTCAAATTAAAACTAGGGCTCGCGCGATCTCATTCATTTTTCCCTCCCGCCGGTAATCTCCCTCTCTCATTTCCCTTTTGTTTCGCAAACCACCCCCCGGGGGACTACTGGCTTCCTCTCTCTGTCTTCCTCTCCGGTCTCTCTCTCTCTCACATTATGTCCGCATCTTTCCCTCTCTCTGTTTCTCTCTCTAAAGTCTCCGTGTGAATACACAACGCCGACGGGCTGGAGTTGTTCTGCTCCGCGACCTCTACGCCTCCTCGATCCTGCTACACCATGCACTTCGTCCTCATCGATAGGTCATCTCTCCCCCACCATCTCTCTCTCTCTCTCTCTCATCTCTCTATTTTGTGCTGTAAGAGTGCGTAATAAACAAGATTATTGTGTTTTTGTTGTCTGTGTTGGTGGCTTAGAGTTGTGAGGTGCTTTGTGATGGAGGTGATTAGAACTGGATTGCTACTTTAATGGATCTGGGTTATGAACATGAAGTTAGGATTTGGTTTCAATTTTTGTGTGAATGATGTTGGTGTTATACTGGCAGCTCTAGGGTTTTGTTTGCTTTTGGATTTTTTTTTTGGGTTTGAGAAGATTTTACTTTGCATTTGTGTTAGAGTTCTCTTGTAACTCTCCTGTAATATTTGTTGTGAAGATCATGGGAATGGAAGGTTACGGCTGTAATGTGAATTACTTGTGTTGCTGTTGTACTGGGAACTAATGGGGATGAATGGCTACGGTTGCTGTATTGAAACAAAGGGCACATAAGCTAAGTATACTAAGACTGTGTGAATTTTTAATTTCCTAATACTTTTTGTCCAAACATGCATGTGTTTACTGTTAATTAGTCCTCTAATTAGTATAATGGTATATATGTTTCTGTAGAAGCCCCCCAAGGAAAATAAAAGCTGATTATATAGTATTTATTAATAGTTTATCATGTTAAAAAATGGGTGAATGGTTGTATAGAACTAAGCAATGAAAGACTAGGTTGTTTTTTCATTTTAAAATGATTGTGTGGATCACGTTGTTGGTTCTTACAGGTTGGACAAACTTTCGCGCCAGCTGCATGTCCATGATCCATTCGAACATGCTCGGAAAACTAGCTACAAGTATAAGTTTATGCAGTGGCTGATAATTCCTTTCATTCACGAACCATATTTTTGCATGACAAATACAGCATGTATATATTCCTCTCTGACATTATCTGTTAGTATATATGTTGGGTGTGCTACAGAAGTCTGTATTTCCTCAATCTTCTCCCACTTCTAATTAGCTCAAGAATCAAGATATCTTCCAAATGAATATCTTAGGTTTATAAGCACTTTGTTTTGATTAATTCCATCCCTTTGGTTTTAGAGATATTGCGATCATTTTTGCAGTGTTAGTAACTTAGCATTATTGATCGTAAGTGTTTTCATTGAAGCTCAAAACATGCATGAGAACTATTGTGTAATTCGAATTTCTTTCTTTTTGTTGAATCAACCATCTTTTCTATCACAGTAATTTTTTCTGATGATATATTTGGAACACTATTATGCCTATTACTTGATTAAATTTATTTCTGTTTTCTCCTTATTCATGGCAGAACCATAATCTCAAACAAATAAATTTGTTTCAATTTATTTGTTTTGTATCATCTTTCAGCTTGTCTCAGTCTCTGATCATCACAGAAATAAATAAATAAAAACTGGTTACTCTATTATTCCAGCTTGTTTTTAATAATATCTATGGATTGGGTTATCTTTATTTTCTAGTTTATTGGGTTGTTAGTTCTTGTAATTTAAATTTTTGTCCTATGTACAAAAACCCTCCAAGATACTAATGAATTCTGATATTTAAGAACCATGGAAGAAATTGGAGCATCATCTTGCTGACATAGTATTGTTTCTTACAGTAACTACTCTTTACCAAACTAAGCCTTAGGTGATGACTTTATTGGTAGATTTAAGTGATTTTCTTGTGGGCCTCAGAGTCAGCTCTTTTGGTATGATATTATAATTCAGTTTCAGAATTAAAACAACAGTCAATGTGAGGGGTTAGTGCACTATTTAGGTGAATTAATTATATCTTATACTTATATATACATATATTATATATAAGGGTCTCTCATATATTATATAGTTGTTTGATATAGGAATGTGATTGTGTCTCTGTGATATTCAAGCACTTGATAGGCTATTCATTTTCATTCAATATATCTGGAATTTTGGTTGCTAAAGCTTTTGTGGCTCCATTTGGATTGATGTTTTATGAGATAATGAAGCATATATACAAGTTGGACAGAATATCTCTTGTTTGGAAACTGTTTCCATGTATTTTATATATGTGATGTTTAGTAATTAAAGTTAGTTTGAAGTTATACATTTATGTTTGCTCAATGGAAGGTTTTGATTTTTGTTATGTAATATAGAATATGAAAAGGTGAATGGAACTTAAATGAATATGTATTGTGTAGTATTTTTGAGCTTGCTTTTGTGTAGGAATGGAGGAAGGGCTTTTTACATTAATTTAATGTAAAAAGCCCTTCCTCCATTCCGTTTTGTGTATTTTTTTTTTTCTAAAACATCATTTGTGGCGAGTATTATTCGCCACAAATAATTTCCGACGTCGATTCTGATACTATTTCCGACGAATTATATCCGTCGCTAATAATCTACTTCTCAGCGAAAAAAAATATCGTTGCAAATATACAGAAGTTTGCGGCGAAAACAATTATATTAGCGGCGATATTTATTCGCAACAAATAGATCATACTGACGATTCTGGAAAATCACTGAGAAAATTGACCTTTATCGACAATTTAGTGTAAATCCGGGACCCCTATTTTCGACGTTTTGTAAGCCTATTGCGTCGAGTAAAAATCGCCGGAAATAGAAATTTTCCTAACGAATTTTTGATATCGCTGAAAATTCTCAGAATCGTCACTTTTATTTCGTCGAATGTTCGAAGATTTTAAAATCGCTGAGAAAGAGTAAAACCAGCGATTTTGGAGGATATTTTTAACGATTTTATACATTAAAAAAGACCTAATTTCTTGTAGTGAGACAAACATCAATCAGATTTATAAGAAATGAAAGAGGAGAACTTGACAGACCATGCAAAGGAGGTTGTCCAACTATTATATGACAAACCGAACGACCAAACAATGGAAAAAAGTACTATCATTTTAATTAAGAGTCATTGGCTGCCGCCAGCAATATCGCTAGGCGTGCCGTTGTTTTATTTTTTATTTTTATATTTTTTTAACATTTTAAAATATTTTTAAAAAATAAAAAATACATCAATATATTAAAAATTATTTTCTTAATTATTAAAAAACAATTAAATATACAAGCGGTTAAGGAGACAAACTAATATTTTCCTTCAATTATTGACAAAAAGCGGGGTAGAATTCCCATAATTTTATCCATACTTAAAGCCCTACGACAATTCAGGGGCTGATCTCTCATTCTAAAGGCTGACTATTGATAAGTTTTTTGGGTCTGTAGTCAATTGATAGCTAGATACATTGCCACGATAATATCTGAGTCATTCATCCTCAGCCAGATTTCAATCTCTTCCTACCAATAAGGAAAGAAGCTAGAGGAGAAAAAAGGGGGGCGGAGAGATTGTAGAATGAAAACTACTTGGACAAAGAAAGGAGAGAATTGGAGTTTCCTTCAGAACAAACTTTCAGATTTTAAACAACCCGTCAAACATTGACACTTCTAGAGTATAGTTATAGATATATCGTGTACACTCAGTAGCCAGAGATTCAAATGTGGACTGTGCCTATTATTTGCTATTTTAATAGTCATGACAATTGACAAAAAAGATTATTACTTCTTTTTTTTTTTTTTGACAAAAAGCAAGAAACTTAAGAGCAGAAGTTAACCCAAGAATGTGTAGGTCGGTTGGTTTATGCCTTTTGAAGTATGGGTATAATGTGCATTTACGGTAAGAATTCTATACATCAGCCATTATTCACTCTTACACTCCACACTTATAACTTTTTCATAGTGTGTGAGAGTGTTTTTCATAAAGTGTAGGATGTGAAGTAATAAATAGTGACTGATGAGAAAAAAATTTCTTATATAAATGAGTTATTGGTACCGCATCAATCAATATGACCGAGAATGATAAAACTCATATAAAGAATAACATTGTTCATGATAGAATGTTCATTAAAATATATGCCGACCAAGTTATATGTAAAGGATGTTTATTTTGTTGTAGTCTCATTTGTATACAATTGAGATTCTTAGTTTTCTTCTAATCTTTTCAACTAATATTTGAGAATCTCATTTATTATGGCTTAACCTTCATACATCTATATGATACAAATTAGGATTTTAGGTAAGCTTTTTTATATTAAAACGTGGGAATTCTTTTTGTTTTTTTCTTAATTTTTGGGCATGTGTTTAGTGGAAACTTGAAGTTGGGCTTAAATTAATGTTCAAAGAGGACAGAAATATCAAACAAGACTTTTACGTTCAAACTTGGAAGGGCCCAACCCCAAACATTTCCTAACTTGCTTTTCATGGTCCACACCACAAACAGCGTCACCTCTGCTCTGATCATGAATCCATGAACCATGTTTGGGGCCTTGGGCACCCAACACCTATCCCCATATCAAATTGCCTCTGCAATTGCATGGCCGTCCCTGGTCATCACCTTCTTTACAATCTCTGTCTCGTGCTGCTGCTGCTGCCGTGCGGAATCAAAACGCCGATCCTCGGCAAAAACGCAGAGTGAGACTCTCTCCCTCTCATATCCCATCAAAATTTCGTTCTTTTTTTCATACAAATTAATACCCTTTTTCTATTTGTAATTCGATCACGCTTCTTTATTCATTTCTCTGGTTATATATATACACACCGTACACGCACATGGGTTGCACTCTAAGAGAGAAGCACATCCGAGCGAATCGGAGGCTCCGATCGGTGAAACCCGAATTCGGTCCATGTGCTCACTTGGACAGAGAATCAATCTCCAAATCCGTATTTGATTCGGGTCTCAAATCCGGGAAATACCGTCTGGATCATCTGGGTCTCAAGGACTCGATTCAAAACCCTGATTCTGATGACCCTGATTCCGACGATAACGGATGGGGTTACTGCACGGAGGAACAGATAGAAGAATTTCTGTTGAAAAACTTGGAATTCTTGTACAATGAAGCTATATCTAAGCTTGTTGCATTGGGGTATGACGAGGATGTCGCCCTAAAGGCGATATTGCGAAACGGGCATTGGTATGGAGGCATGGATGTGTTGACAAACATTATGCATAACTCATTGGCTTATTTGACTGGTAGTGGTGGCGGTGATCGTGGTAATGGTGGTGGTGGTGAGAATGCTAGTGGTAATGGGGTTTCCGATGATTCTGAGCCCTTATTCACGGATTTGAAGCAGTTGGAGGAGTACTCGCTCGCAGGTATGGTGTGTTTGTTACAACAGGTTAGACCAAATTTAAGCAAGGGTGATGCAATGTGGTGCTTGCTTATGAGTGAACTTCATGTGGGTCGAGCAAGTAGTATTGAAATCCCGGTGCTCCCTTCGAATATGGGAAGTAAGGGTCTTAGCGATAGTCCTGCTGTGTCTAGTAGTGTTGAGAGTGTTAGTGATCGTGGTGTTGTGGCCCCGGCACTTTGTAGGTTTCATGGTGGGTGGGGTTTTGGGAATGGGGGAAGGTCGGAGTTTCCGGTTGTTGGGTTTTCCTCATGTGGAACAGAAGTGACTTTGCAGAGAGATATCGAATGCCCAAAGAAGTTTACTCTTTCTCCTTCGATGAAGTCGTTGTTAAAAAGAAATGTTGCAATGTTTGCTGCTGGTTTCCGAGCCAACTCAAAACAGCTGCAGCCGCTGTCCCAAGCTTGCCCAAGTGCTTCATTCCACGGGGATGCTCATGTTGTGTTGGGGGAAGCTGATCAGAGTGAGGAATCTTTGGGTTTGAAGAACCAAGAGGTTGTGAGCTCAGTTTTGAGTAAATTTCGCGATTTGAGACTTGATGAGAGCTGGGATTCTGTGGCAGAAGATCAAAAGGATGAGATGATTGTAAATCTACTTCATCAGGTTAAGGATCTCAAGCAACAAGTGATGGACCGGAAGGAGTGGGCGCATCAGAAGGCGATTCAAGCTGCAAGAAAGCTTTGTCATGATCTGACTGAGCTTAAGATGTTGAGAATGGAAAGGGAGGAGACTCAAAGGTTGAAGAAAGGGAAACAGACTCTTGAGGACACGACCATGAGGAGACTCTCAGAGATGGAGAATGCATTGCGAAAAGCCAGTGGTCAAGTGGACAGGGCAAATGCGGCTGTGAGACGACTAGAGACTGAGAATGCTGAAATTAGAGCAGAGAAGGAGGCTTCTAAATTAAGTGCATCAGAGTCTGTCACAACATGTTTGGAGGTTGAAAAGAGGGAGAGGAAGTTCATGAAGAAGCTTTTGGCATGGGAAAAACAAAAAACTAAGTTGCAGGAGGAGATTTCTGACGAGAAACAGAAGATTAAGGAATTGCAACAACTTCTGGCTCGGATCACACTGGCTCAGAAAGAAGTTGAGGTGTGTTAAGAATATTAATTTATCTGTTGCATGGGATGATATTCTTTTTGTCTTTTATAAATAACTTAATACACTCGGGTTGAGGTGTGCTAAGAATATTAATTTACCTGCTTTCTCACACACAGTTTGCATGGGACGATATTTCTTTGTGTTGGTTTACATGACTGTTACTTTTCATGTGCATGTTCTACTGTCTCAGTTAGGCGCTTTTCTCATATATTCGGTTATATAGTTTGCAAGTTTACATGAATTCTTTTGCGTATATCTCAATTAAACTATGTGCCAAAATTCTCCTATTACAGTTAAAGTGGAGGCAGGAGCTGAAGGTCAAAGAGCTAGCCTTGGCTCAAGTGGAGGAGGAACGTCACAGCAAGGAAGCTGCTGAGGCCAGTAACAAACGAAAGCTCGAGGCTTTGCGCCTAAAGATAGAGATAGACTTCCAGCGGCACAAGGATGATCTTCAAAGACTTGAGCAAGAACTTTCACGTCTTAAAGCATCTGCTCAGACTACGGAATCGCATTACCCATTGAATATAATATCCACGGCATACAATGAGGGAGCAAAACCAAGAGGAGAAACGATGGCTAAGCTGCTTTATGACATCTATGGTCTGGAAGATTCCTCAGATAAAGAAGCCAACTGTGATAGGAAATGCATGATTTGCATGAAAGATGAAGTTTCTGTTGTTTTCTTGCCGTGTGCTCACCAAGTTCTATGTGCTAACTGCAGTGATAATTATGGTAAAAAGGGTAAAGCTACTTGTCCCTGCTGCAGGGTTCCAATTGAACAAAGAGTCCGTGTTTACGGTGCAAGTTCATAGCTTGTTTAGTTTGAGTGAATTGAGGGAACTGATAAATAATACTTGTAACAGCATTACAGAAGAGGGTTTGCCTTTTACTGCTTTACTTACATATTTTGGCTTTTCTTTTTTAAGCTTTTTTTCTGGGTTGGTTTGGGCATGTACACTTGCTTGGGAGAATAAATTTTGCAAGTTGAAATTCGAAAATAGTCTACGTTTCAGGATTTTACCCTTCGATTACTTGCATAAAATTCCGGCTGCTGGACTCTTTTTATTCCAACTTTTTCTACTAGATACAGTTATAGGATTACAAGTTCCGCACCCTCTTTTAAAAAAAACATGAGGTTCATTATTAAAAAATGAAAATTTTCATATGGCTCTTAAATTTGTCCATTTTTTTTATTTAAAAATTGGGCGTGACTTACACATGGTACAAATTATTATTATTTTTCTATTACAGAGACTATGCCTTTTGAGTTATAAATAACATCTTCGATTATCTATCCCTCCAAAAAGAAAGAAAAAAAGTTATAAGGGGCTTATTTGTCTTGATTGGTTTCCCACTTATATTCTTTCATTTTTCTCTTGTTAAAAAAGATTATTTCTCAGCAACTTTTGATGTTAAGTATAACATCCCGGTCCCGGAAGGGTCAGAGAGCTACTTCATGTCACTTAAACTCACATTCCAACAATATATTTATAGACTCCAAACTCTCAATGATATATAAAAATTATTGTTTTAAACTAACTACCTCAATATAATCAACCTCCCAAAATATCAAATCATCAGAACACGACAAAATTATTTAATAAGATTCGCCAATACTCATAGAAATCTTCTATGCTTAATTCACTATACTTAAATCATGTCACACATATTTTATAATCTTGATTCTCAGTTGAAATATTCAAATTATTTGAAAAATATTGTGAACATAAAGGGTGAGTTATCAACAACTCAGCAAGCAGAGAATATATATTAGTATGTAAACATGAGCATTTACATAATTCAGAATGCAGAACAAAACATTTACTTTCAGAAAACAGAATCAGAACATTTACTTTCAAAATGCAGAATCAAAACATGTTATCAAAACACTAGAGCGAAATTCTCAAAAGCATTCTTATTCAAAAATTCTTTGGCATAACATAACTAAGTATCATGTTGTCATCATATCAGAACATCTCATCAAAATAAAGACCATATTTAACTCTTGTGGTAGGGTTGTATACTACTATTATACCCGTGATATGGCTGTATACCATTATTATACTCGTGGCGGGGCCTTAACAGAACAGATTATAAACAGAATCAAAACTAGAACAAAATCAGATACATAATCAGAAAGTCATGTCAAAATTTTTTCAGACGCCACATCATATCAAAACAGAGTACTGAACAAGTTCATTCCATCTTCACATAATCAAAATAGATTCAGAGCATTTTCACATAATCAAAACAAATTTAGAGCATCTTTTCGTAATCATACCAAAAAATTTTAGATTTCATATTCGTTCTTTTTGCACAGTTCAGAAACAAAATACCAAAATTTTGCTCATGTCTACACCAGTCATGACGAAAAATACTTTTTCTTTTATACAGATTTTATGAATAATGCAGAAACACATACTAGAAGTTGTTTTCAAGTTTTCTTTTCAAAACATAAGATACATATTTTTCATAAATCAACTTCAATCCATATCTTTTTAATACAAAGTCTAGTGTAGAACCCCTTACCTGACTCTTGCCGTGTAACGTCTAAGCCTTGATTCTGAACACTAGTAATATCAACACCTAAACTAGAAAGTACTAATATTATAACCTATTTCCAATCTATATAAAATAATGGTGTAAACATTTAGTTCATAAACAATGACTTAACTATACTTAATATTAAAACAATCTTGTAAATTAGCACCATATTCCAATCTTAATTTAACACTTAATAATATATTTAAAAAAACTCTTAATTAATTTCTTGAAAAATAGATTTATGTAGAAACAATGAGTCAGTTAACGTGAAGTAATTGAGCCCAAAAACTCAAGTTGAAAATGAACTAAATCAACTAACAAAACCCAAGCTATAACAGCGCATTGGCAATGACCTAGTTATTGCTAAGTCCAAGTCCAGATTTTAGCTTTTTCTAAGTTAAAACTCTTGAATTGGACTAGTTAAATGAATATTTATGAAACTTTGAGTTACAGTATTTTAAGATCTCTAGTCATATTTGGAGAGTTGTTGTAGAATATAAAATATTAAATTTTAAAAAAAATTATTATTAAAATATATAATATTATATTACTATTTTGACTTTAGAATGACTAATAATATAAATTAACCTCTCTTAAAATTTTGATTATAATCAAAATCTCAAATTCTACTCAAAATTTAGACTTAGGCTTTGTTTGGGTGGCGAATTACTCTGAGGTACTCTCACTACTATTCTCTACTTTATTATTACTTTTCATCTACTTTTACTACTATTCATTACTTTTCACCTACTTTTTACTACTATTCAATATTCTATTATTACTTTTTACCTACTTTTTATTACTATTCACAAACATTCTCAGATACTTTCACTATCCAAACCAAGCCTTAAACATTGAAAATATTATAAGGCCCAAGAGAACATTTTTAACATCAAATGTCAGGGAACACTTGACGAAGAAGAAGGGTAGTAAGGTCATGAGGTTTAAAAAATGTGGGGGTATTCTTTGCTTATTTCGGAAGACATAGACAACCTCTACTGGAGGAAGGAGGATCGCGCAAGATACTCACCGAGAGGAAAAAGAACTGTGCGACGGAGCTGTGCAACGACAGACCTGGTGGCCGGACAGAATAAAGTTTACGGCGGCTTCCCTTATGGGTGGCGGTGCTGTTCTGAGAGGGAGAAAGAGATGAGAGAGAAAAAGAAGGAAAAGAGACAGTGGGGGGAGAAGATCGGGCGTGGGCTTATCGGAGTGGCACGTGGGTGACGGCCGGAGGGTGGCTGGTCGGCATCGCTGGACTTCACCATACCGTGGCTGGTGGCAACTAACGGGGTTGAGAGCTGGGAGAAATGGAGTTGCTCTGTTTCGGTGTGGTGAAACAGAGGCTTCTATGGTGGTTTACAGAGGGTGGTGCGATGGCAGTGGTGTACAACGGGGCTTTGGCTCACTGTTGATCTATTCCAACGAGGGTGGTGCTGCCGTGAGAGGTGCTTCTCGTGGTTGCAGGCACGGGTCTACGCTAGGTCCAATGTTTCCAACAGTAGCAGCTCGCTGCGGCTTCGACGTGGAGGGGGTCTTGAGATGTAGCAACTTGCCCTCCTTAGGTGGCTGCTACTCCGTGCAACAGGGGCTGAGGAGAGGAGTCTACAGGTGGTAAACGTGGCTACAGTTGCTTCCTGGACGTGGACTTTGGCTGAGACGCGGGGTTGGACAGACCTTCGTGTGGGGACGTGATGGCCGTGAGGGGTGGTTTATGTGGTTTTGGCTTCCAACGAAAGGTGGTGGTTGTGGCTGCAGTGCAGCGATCCTAGGGAACAGAGAGGAGTTGCGGCTTGCTTGCTGGAAACTCACAGAAAAATAGAGACGTCTGTCAGGTAAGAAGAAAAAATAAAAATAAGAACGTGGGTGAGAAGTGACGGGGAGGAGACAAATACTGGGATAAGAAAGACAGAAAGGATAGGGAGAAGAAACCGTCGGGGTGTGTTGATAAAATGGAGAAATGTGCTTGCAATCAATGTATGGGGCCTGCAGTGAGTGGGTTTTTGCATTAAGTGTGTATATATAAATTTATATACAGAAAGCTGTAACCTAGACAAGAGGAGGAAGAAACGTGCATGGTTTGGAGTTTTCACGGGTTTTCTCTTGGGTTGGGTTTAGGGTGAAGGTACGGGTTCAGCCATCCGCACGGGTTTTTGATCCTTTGGGCTTTCAAAATAAATTCTAGCCCATTAATACTATCGTAACCATAATTTACTTAGCCGAGTCTTGAAATAATTTTTGAACACATGGGCTGAATTAAAATTTTCCATTAACCTAGAGAGTTATAGCCCGTGGGCTCATCCAAAATTATCCCATAAACTCCCAAATGATGTGTCCAAAATATTGGGCCTTAAACGTAATTTATGCCCCAAAACAAAATCCATATACCACCAAAATTTTTTTTTGGACCCGTGGCCTATTCAAAATACTCGTTAAGAATCTCAAATAGACTTTCATACGTATTAACATTTTTAAAAAAACATTTACAGAACACAGCCTTGGTGCTGGATCCTAATGTTACATTAATAGTGAGAAGACAAAATTAAGATGTCAAAATCTCAAATCGAGTTCTAATTATTATACATGTGAATCGAGATTTGTTAGGGTCATTATACGATCGAACCGAACTTCATTATTAAGTTTTTCATAATGAAATATTTTTATTTTTGTTTTTATAAAAAGTATGCATAAATTTTATACATTTGAAATTTGTAAACATCATTATTTTGTCGTAATTATTTTGTCAAACATCACATGTGGGGTGGCTTAGGCCCTAGATCACGTTACTGCAGTTTGGCCATCACAAGGCCATGTTGAGTTGCTGGCCCCATCTAGCCCAACACAAAGTGGCCCAGTCCAGGCGACCACGGTCCCTCAGTATTCTACTCTTTACTTTTCTTTTCTTTTTTTCGAATCAATTAAAGTGTTTTTATCACAAGAATTTGATTTATATTAACTTTTCAAATTTTCATTTCAATATTTTTAACAAATTTCTACATTTTAAGCGGAAGTCGTAATAAATGTCACGTGTATTAATTTTATAATTATAATAAACGATTCTTGTCCTCGATAAAAGACTAGGCTAGCCAAATCTCAATTAAGGCATATTACGGGCGATGTTTCAACAAATAACTCGAAAAGAGAAAAAAAAAAATATTTACTTTAAAGTCATAATTTTTACACAAAATATTTTATATCAATTATTTTTAAAAACGATTAATATTTTAATTCTTTTAAAATTATAATATATCCCACATCAAGAAGTTAATGAACCTATCCAATTTGCCTACTCCACCTCAAAAGCTTTTCTACTACTCCAAAGAAAAAAAGTTGTCCACTCACACAAAGAAGTAGGCAAAGCACGTGAAGATCTCTCAACAAAAACCAACACTACATGAACTCTTTCAGATCAACATATCCCATAATAATGAAAAATTCTACTTATTATTTTTACACTCATATATAATTTATTATTTTTATTTTTTAAATATAATATGTGGTATGTGAAATAATGGGTAACAAAATTCTACAACAAAAGTTGCCCATATTTTATGAAGTTTTTCGAACATTCTTAATTATTAAAAAAAAATTTAAAAATCTAATTTTATTAAGAATTATTTTTTTTAATCATTAAATAAAAAAGATTAAATACTAAAAATTAAAATCCATGAAAATTGAAATGTAAATTTAAAGGAAGTAACATTTTCTATGTACAAAAGTCGGTGGCTCTGAAAAAGTAGCTCTAGCTAGCTGAGCATGCAGCACTTTTAATGCCATCCATAACTTATAGAGGACTAAGGAGAAATACTGCACCGGTCCAGTTAGGTCAACCAGCTAGGATGTCGGCACCACACACGTACGTACGTACGTACAGCCTCCTGATCGGCTGGACCAGTTTTGAGGACAAGCTGACGAAATTAACGAGGATTATAGGTGCGGCTAAAGTTGTCCGTACCTTGACTTGATTGAAACTTACTGTAAAGTGTCAACTACCTATTGGAAACAGAAAATACTTTCTATTTTTTTTTCCAAACCACATTTGGGCCATTGTTAATTATGCAAATTAATCGATAATTTTTGTTTTTTTTCTAAAATATTGGAGTTTGGGTGCTTCTGCATGTGAAATTGCAAATGGGCATAGATACTCGTTTGTTTTTATAAAATTTATGATCTTTTCAAATTTTTATATAAAATAAAATAAAATTTTCAAATAAAAATAATATTAAAAAAATTTATTTTAATAATATTTTATTTTATTTTTAATTTTTATCTTAATTCATTTGCAAAAACAAACGAAATCAAAAATTTTATTTTTAGCTAAAAAAAAAAAACCTACTTCAGGAGGTGTATTATGTTTCAATTTGGAACAAAGTAATAAGCAAGGAAACATTAATATTTTGGGAATTTCCCATTTTTTTCATCAAAATGATTATTTGCTGGAAATTAGATAAAACGGAGGCAGTAGTACCCTTAACAAAGTTGTTTTCAAAACTTAGATCTCCCTTCTGTCTGTGATGCATGCAGGACGATTTTGTCATGCAGAATGCTGCATATCCCTAGCTAGGAAATCACTTTAGGTGAGAAAAAAGGATGGATCATTCTGGACTCTGGACTACAAGTCAAAAAGAAGTTGGCAAGGAGCAAGACACACCAGCTCTGGTTTGTTTCCATGTGAATTCCTCTCTTTTTTTGACTTGTCATTCTGCCACCTCATGCAAGATGCTGAACAATTTGGTTATTTGACACCTTGATCATTACTATTTTTTAGGTATGTTGAGTTGTATAATAAGAGAAAGAGAAATTCTATTCGTCAGTTACTATTTATTCCACATCTCACTTTTACAATTTTTTTATATAATATTTTTTATAAAGTGTAGGCTACAGAATAATGAATAGTGACTGATGAAAAGAATTTTTTATATCTTTTTTGTTTGTCTAAATTTGAGATCATTTTAAAGTAAAAAGTAGTAAGTTTTATAATATTTATTACTGATTGTGAATTTTATGAATTACGTTAAATGCTATATTGTAAGATCTATCTTATAAACTTTGGATTCGATCGGGAAAAAGATAATCTTTGATTCACTCAATAAGAAGTCATGATCATATATTTACCGTGATAGGGCATCCACCACCTGTATGATGGGCCATACATCATTTCAATCTTGTAAACACAAACCAGCCTGGTCATGGTACTCACATCATAATACATTATATCGAGTACTCGATGATGAACGCATCCAATAAGCAAGACCCATGCGTCAGTATTCCAGAGATAGAAGATATATATATACACTACACCAGGGAACAATGCATCGATCAATGCAATCTACCTGCAGGCCCCAGAAACAGAAACCCGAGAGGTATACAAACACAAACACCAAAAATTGCTTATGCTGCAAGCAGATCAAAACCAACAAAATCTGGTAACATCATGAATACTAATTATATATTAACCCCTGGCCAGCTAATTGAATAACCTCCTGAAATAAGATTCGTTAATTCCTACCATGTTCTGACTTTTAGTCCTTGTGAAAGCAACGTCGACCTTTCTGTCTACGCAAAGGGAATGCATGTGAACGTAGGAATGACATCAATATATATCATCACCACCGCCCCCTCCTCTCCCCACGACGCAGGCCTCTTTAGTGAAAGGTGAGTTTCCTAGTGCTACGAAACTTACCGACAGCCTAACAAATATATCAATTTTTCCCTATTTATTTAATGTTGCCCTTTTCATGGTTGCTGCATATATGGTGTCTATAAATACTGGGAATCATCAGGACCTTTTCCTTTACGCGATTACCATTTAATTTCTCTACACAGTTTAAAGATCCCATTACCATTGGTGACTATCGTTTAGCTGGTTTCCGGCCAGTCAAGAAATGTGCCCCAAAGTTCATGCAGACACGGAAATGCCGATGGCCAGAACTGGAGATTCCACAAAAACTAGTGATTGGGGGAAACGTATCCAAAAGTTTGCCCAGAAAGTAGAAAGATGTCCTGGTTTGGTGTGGCAAAAGATGTGGAAGTTGGGACGCGATGATCCAAGAAGGGTGATCCACTCTTTGAAAGTTGGTATATCTTTGACGCTGGTTTCGTTGTTATATCTCTTGGAACCACTCTTCATAGGGATCGGATACAATGCCATTTGGGCTGTCATGACTGTGGTTCTTGTGCTCGAGTTTACAGTAGGTTTGTCTCTTTGCACATTTTTTTTTTTTTTTAATGCAAGACTTCGTTCCTAAAACTGTGGATTAACATTATCGGATTACAGGGGCAACTTTATGCAAAGGACTGAATCGAGGATTTGGTACGCTATTAGCGGGATCATTGGCTTTCTTAATGGAGTACATTGCAGATGAATCTGGCCTGATATTTCGAGCTATTTTCATTGGAGCTGCAGTTTTTCTAATCGGTTAGTTTTACCAGCTAACTACTTAAGATCTAGACCTTCAATGACTAGCTTCAGCTAACTTTTCTGTACAGTTTTCTCTCTACATGCATCCTCTTTTTTTAGGCTAATTGTTGCAATATTACAGAAGAAGCAGGTAATTAACTTGTGCTATTTTTCAATTTCAACTTTGTTTCCGATTTGGCAGGAGCTGCGGCCACATACACGAGGTTCTTTCCCTTCATAAAGAAGAACTATGACTATGGTGTTGTGATATTTCTCTTGACTTTTAATCTGATAACTGTATCGAGCTACCGTGTTGAGAACGTCTTGAAGATTGCACATGAGCGCCTCTATACCATTGCCATTGGCTGTGGCATCTGCCTGATCATGACTCTGTTGATCTTTCCAAATTGGTCTGGAGAAGACCTCCACAATTCCACTGTGTCCAAGCTTGAAAGGCTAGCAAAATCTCTAGAAGGTGTGATTATTAACGATCATACATAAATTTTCCATATGTTGAGTTATAGATAGTACTAAAATTTGTTAAAGTTACAGAAACTATATATATATATATATATGAAGTTGAATGTACGCAAACTCTTATGCTATTTGGGCTAAGTGATGTAAATTATTTTGCAGCTTGTGTCAAAGAATACTTTAATGAAAATAATATAGAAATAACCGAGGATGAATCTTCAGAGGATCCCATTTACGAAGGTTATAAAGCCGTTTTGGACTCAAAATCCACTGATGAAACACTGGTAAGTTTTTCCAACAGTTTTAGCTGAGCTTGTTATGTTCAAAGAAAATATAGTGCAGATATACTAATTACTAGCTTCTCAATGTTTTTTGAATGGTGGTATTGTGAAATAAGCAGGCATTACATGCAAGTTGGGAGCCAAGGCACTCAAGATACTGTCATAAATTTCCATCACAGCAGTATCTGAAATTGGGAGCTGTTCTCCGCCATTTTTGCTACACTGTTGTAGCTCTACATGGATGTTTGCAGACCGAAATTCAGGTATTATATATTTTTTTGTTGGAAATATTTTCAAAATAATTAATTAATTATTATATTTATTAATAATATTTGGGTTGATTTTGGAAGTTGTGAATTATTGTAAAGAGAGAATATACGGAAAGTTTATGAGGTTTATAATATTTTGGGTCAGCTCATGCATTGGCTTTGTGGTATATATTGATCTTCTTAATTTATCCAGTGGCTGGAGTTGGAGTCACCTATGTCAAGATAGGTTTTTTAAAAGAGAAATGCTAGTAAGCCACCACCTGAGTTGCCCCTCCCGCTCATGTTTTTAATTTCTTTATTTATTTAATGATTAAGAAAATAATTTTTAATGTATTAGTGTATTTTTTTATTTTTTAAAAATATTTAAATATATTAAAAAAAGAAGAAAAAAAAAAGAAAAAAAAAAAGAAGATAAATTTATACTAGCCGCCCAGTGATCATTGTTGGGCGGTAGCCTTGCACTACTCTTTTAAAAATATTTATGGAGAGAACTCATGTGCGGCAACTGAGGCCCTCAAAGGGGGTGGAAACGAGTTAGCCATTGGACCAAGTCCAATTGTTGTCTTGCAGCAACACAATATATATACCTATTTGAGCAGTTTTTAGAAAAATGAAAAGTTGCATCTTTTGGCCATCTATAAATAAACTCATTGGCTTGCCAATTCAGATCCCATAATTCAAATTTGAAATTCTCTCTCCCAAAATTTTCACTTATTTAAAACTTGTTAGAATTTGTTCATTCTTCGAAAGAACATATTTCTAATTTCTTGGTTGAATAAGAAAATCTGTGAGTATTCAGGATCTAATTTTGTGTGTGTATAATGCAGTTAGATAAACAGACTTGTTATTTGCTTTATTGAATCTTGGAGACAAATTCGCTTGTAACCCATATACATACCATTATTGGTGGGAGCGAATATTGTTTTTAGAAAAACGACATTATAACGCTCCTTAAAGCAACCTTTCTCATACTATTTTTTGTTTTGCAACCCCTTTGAACTAACAATTTTTTAGTGCAGATTTATGATATATTAAGTGCGTTTGATGTTCTTTTTACGTTCTCTTCCTGATTTCTTACTTGCTGTTTCATTTTTTGACTAGGCGCCTCAATCTGTACGAGCCCTATTCAAAGACCCTTGCATTCGACTTGCAGGGGAAGTAGCAAAAGTACTAAGGGAACTTGCCGATAGCATAAGAAAACGCTGCCATTGCTCTTCGGAGATACTTTCCGATCATCTTCAGGAAGCCTTAAAAGACCTCAATACTGCTATAACTTCCCAACCAAGGCTCTTCTTTGGCTCCAACATTAATCAAGACCCCAACATGCTTGCCGTAGCTGCAGCTGCACATGCAAGCCAAGAACACCAAAAAGACTCCAGAGTTTCATTATCGAGTGTAAAAACTGACCCTTCTACGTTGCTTGAATGGAAAAACAGAAGGGTTTCTGAGCAGTCAAAGGAGGCAGAGCGGAAGCTCTCAAGGCGACTGTCGAGTAAGATTGCCATAACTAGCCTTGAGTTCTCGGAAGCACTTCCTTTTGCAGCTTTTGCTTCTTTGCTTGTAGAGATGGTGGCAAAACTCGATCACATTATCGAGGAAGTTGAAGAATTGGGGAGGAAAGCATGCTTCAAAGAGTACAAACATTGTGATCAGATTGTTGTGACTTCTGAGAGACCACAAATCATTGTTGCTCAGAACAATTTTCCATCTCATGGGGCGGCAGAATAGTAGAAAATATATTTAATTAAGTTGTCATTCTGACATAGATATTGATTCATTTGAGTATATTTGAGTCAAAATGCATGGCACGAACCAAAAACTATTGATTTTTCAGGTCTCGATCAGATATTTTGCTTGCTTTCGTGAAGTTGTGTGGTAACATCAACATTGAATAAAGCTTATATCAACATTGTGGTGGGAGTTCAATAAACTGCATTAAAAATAAATAAACAAAATAGAGTAATAGTAGTCCCTAATTCAAATTGATATTAATGATGATGGATGTGGCTAATGAAAATGTATGGATAACCTAAATGGAAGGTTAGGGGAGGGGATGATAATGTTGACATGGAAGAGGGACTTAAGCTAACTCTTCCATGGACTTCTCCCAAAACTTTTGTTAGTGGCCAGTCTCAATCCATCAGTAGGGAAATGAAGTGGTGAAAAAAGAAATTTGAAGGGAGTAAAATGAAAGAAAGTGATTTTAGTTACAGACGAATCTACTAAAAATGACAAAGATGATAATAATATAGTATACCAAAAAATCATCGACACCAATTCAAGAATTGGAGATCTAAAGCAACCTAAATCTAGATTAAGATTGTCATATGCAAAAAGGGAAGATGGTGAAAGAGTCTCTGCTTGGAGATGATAATAAGGCTACCATAGAAGAGTTCCAACTTTTTTGTAGTCCTAAAATTGCAAGCTTATACTGGAGTGGATTTTGATTAATTGTTACATAGACTACCTTCGGTACAAGAACTAGGTACTGTTCCTATGGCTATACTCATGCTTGTTATGTAAATGTTTTCAGTGTAGCAGGATCAGTACTGTCGTAATATCTTTGGTAAATCAAAAATCATTTTTGTCACTTCATTCATCTCAATAATGTGAAAAGAGTTGTCTGTAAAGCCCAACACTGTTGCTTTCATAAAAGAAAAATTTATGCATCAGCTCACAGAAAGAGAAGGAATTCCCTGCCTCTGACTAGCAAATTTAATTGTTTTCATGGTAAGGAAAAGCGATACAGATGCGCATTTTCCATACTTTATGAAGCCAACAAGTAGGTGTCAAGGGCAATGCAGTAGGGGGCGGGAGAATATATCTCAGAGAAGTAGATAGTGTGCATGAAAAGGATTTGTGGATTGCAAGGATGCCAGGAAAGCATTATAAAGCCACACAAGTGTAGTATTTTTTTCAAGATTCTTGCCGAAGTGAAGATGGGTCGGGGAACAATTTAAGAACTTCGGCCTGGAAACAGATTTTATTAGATAGCACTTTTTGTGGTCTCCTTTGAGGTGCTTCTGTTTCACTTCTGCACTTTAAATTTCGAGTAATGTTCCTACATGTTTGAATTATAATTTATTTGCATCGTTGGTTATTCTTTCCAATTAGTGGCACTTGAATTCAAATGTATATTACTCAATGATATTGAAACTTCTTTTATTCTTTTCTGGTTCCCATTCATGGGATAAAGTTGGGGTTTCAAAAAGATGGTACATCAGTATATATTTCAAAAAGTTGAGATAAAAGTCTTTCTAAATGGCCCATTAAACTGTATCAGTGTTCTCTGCACATGAAGTTTACTTCAAATGTATGATTTGCTTGAGGGTTCTCTGAGAAAATAAGTGATTCCATTAAAGAGATACAAAGATTGACAGACAACCACCTGTTAACAGAATGAAAACAACACATGAACATGCTAGAATACCAATTTGAAACAGACTATTTTCTCTTCCTTTCTTTCTTTTTTATGTTCCTTTTTCTTTCAGGCTCAAAATGATTAGACTATGTCAGAATGATAATCTAATAAGGGCGAAAATAACAGAACTGAAACCACCAGTTTGAGTACAACTTTCTATTAGTTGGAGTCTTCAACTCAATTCTGTCATGCAACTATTAATACTTTTACCACCGATGATGAATAATGTTACATGAATTGTGTCTTTATTGTTGTCCACTTGCAACAACCTTTTCCAGACCTTGTCTCTTACCACAACCCCCAAATAGTTTTCCCATCTTTACCTGATTGCTAAATATCCTAGCCTCGAACAGGTTATGCTATCAAAAGCATAACTCTTTTACAGATTCGTTTTGAGAAGTCTACTTTTGCTGTCTGTACTTCATAAGAGATGACCTCTTTCTATATTGAATGCTAGCCAAACAATAATTTAGTTCTTTGCTAATGCTTTAGAAAACCAGAAAAGATTGGGGGTGCTCTTCATAAGGATTTACCCCCCTACTGCCGTACACCTTCCATGTTTCTGAGATACTAGAAGAAAGGACAGTTTCAAATGAATGTCTTGTTAGATGAACCCAAAAAAAAAAAAAAAAGGAAAAGAAAGAAAGAATAACTGGAAATTGATCTATCTTGAAACAGATTCCACTTCGGTAGTCATGAACGGCTTTCAGAATCCACCAATAACACAAGTGCCACCAAGGCATGCAATAATAAACCAACAAAAAGTTAAAGAATGTGCGTAAAAGCAAGTTGTGATAAAGTGGTTATTAATGTAGATTTAAGGAGACTTTTAGCTTTAGATAAAGAGAATATTGCATTTTAAAAACTTCTGTAGTCATCAAAGAAAGCAGCTTTGGCAGAAGCACTCCCTCCAGTTCACACATGCCCAACTAACTTTGAACTCGTTGTCTTGAACTCGTAGAATGACAAAATTAAACATGTTTTCTAATAATTTTACAAAATTAAATAGAGAAATCATTAGAAGCTAAGCCAATTTATTAAGCAAACAGCCAGTCATCACTGTTCTATATTGTATAGAAGCTGTGGTGTAGGAACATCTAAACAAAATGAACCAGAAGAAACAAGAGAAGGTTATTCTAGTAACATGACTTTGCAACATAAACAAGTATTCCAGTAGCATTAGATAGAATTAATGCATAAAGATGCTTCCATATGCAGGTAAAAGGAAACCAAAGTGTTCAAACACTTGGAATATATAAAACATATCGCCAAGTGCCAGTAAACCAAAATCTGGTGCAGTCAATAATAGTGATTATCACCAGGAGCTACTAACTAACAGCATTAATAAAAAACTGAGGCCAGACTTGGCTATCAAACCAACTTCAATACAACAGCATGAGAAGTTCTTGTACAACGGGCTCTTTTATGCTTGTTAGATAAAGGGTTTATGGTCATTATTTTAGATTCCAAGAATCAACGTTAAAAGGCGTTGTCTCAGAGGCCTGTTCTAGATAATACCAAATGCAAGGTACTCATAGTTGATCGATCCCACCCTAAAATAGGTACCTATATCACGAGCACTAAGTTGCTGCACCTCCTGCAACCATAGACCACGATGTTCCCCCAAATTCCCATCTTGACATGCTTGCCTACAAATAGGAGCTTTGTCCCAAGATTCCAATTTTGAATTGAAAAAGGAGCTACTATGATCTTTCTTCCCTCTTCAGAAGAGAGGTGGGTAGATTAGTGAACTGCTCTGGTCATAACCTTCATATGTAACATCCTCACTTCCAAAAAGGCCCATGTAGTTTGCATGCCCAGAGTAAGAAAACATAGAGCCATATCCGTTCAAATCATCAGAAACTTCGACTTCCCCATTGAAATTTGAATACGGTGAACTTGATGCGATTTCTGCATGTGGCCAAGAAGTTGACGAGCTTGGATTCTGGTACTGTGGAGGGTATTCAGATGCAGCTTCTTGGTAGTCCTGCAGTAAGCCAAGGTTACATCTTTCAAGTAAGAGTAAAAAAACTAAAAATAGCTTACTGAAGTTCCTTAACAACTCAATTTAATACCTTTGAAGAATCAAGAATTAGCTCTGGTGGGACCCAGAAATTTGTAGGACTTGTCTTCATCAAAGCAGGCTCAGACTCTGCCACAGGAAGAACTTCATAAGGAGAAGTGATAGGGCTAGAATACTGACTCTCATTGCATGGGTAACTTGCTCGAGAGAGAATTTCATTGGGAATGCTTATGGGCACGTTTGGAATTGTCATGGAGGTGTGATCCAAACTGCTTCCTGCCCTCTTAGCTTTTGGCTCTCCATGATCATTCATCTTCTGTGTGTGCTCATTCTTCTTAACAACACGGCACAAAGCAAAAACTCCCTACAGAGAAATAACCAAATAAAATATCGGTCTCCCAGTCTATACAAGGCAACAAAGCACCAAAGCTTTACTTGAGGCAAATGTAAAGCCAACCCATTATATGAGACGGTTGAATTTACCTGAAAACTTGGTGATTCCTGCGAGAGATCATCACAAAGGCGGTACTCATGCATTACCCAGTCTGTTCGATCGCCTAAAGGAGCCCGTCCACGATAGAAAACTAGGGTCTTGCGATACCCCATCACAGTAGTCTGACAGACAACCTTCTTATCTTTTCCAGTGGCTTTCCAGTATCCAGATTTGGTGGCTCTATTTGTTCGTGTGCCATTCGGGTACTTTCTATCCCGGGGACAGAAGAAGAACCATTCCATATCTCGTATAGGAAGGAATGATTTCTCTGCAATTTGCCGCTTAGAGGTCAGTTTTCTTGAAAATCTCCCCAACAATAAACTTTAAATGAAAATCTTGATGAAAACAACTTGAAGGAAAGCTTTTCTAGCAGTAGTTTCCCTTTCTTAATATTCTTTGGGAATAAAGAACTGCAAATTGAACTGTTTTAGAACATACAATTTAAAGGCCCCACGGAAAAAAGAAATCTCATATCGGGCTTTAGCAAAAAGAATAATGATAGAACAATCAAATAGACAAAAGAAAAAAAAAAATTACTTTCCAAATCTAAAGTAATCTCTGTTCACATTGGCATAAAACTCAATTCACAAAATCTATGACTAAAACCACAAACACTCGCTACTCTGCCAAACATCTGGAACACCACTGTACAGTTTGATTTTGCATTGGCCCATCATCCATGACTTATCAACAATCCCCAACACAAGTCTAAGTTTTAATTGAAACCAACACACAGAATTTCATCTTTGATTGATCTGATATTCACTTTCCAATGCTTGCAAACTCTCGCTAAAGATGATAACAAATTCAAATGGAAAACAAGATTATAACAAACGCTGAAGTGTAGCAAAATTCAAAAAAATGCTGATCTGAAGAGTACCTGGCAACTCCCAGGGATCGCATTTGTACAAATCCACTACTGGAATAACTTCGAGCTCAATTGGAAGCCTTTCCACTTTTCTCTTCAGGTAATAACCCACCAATTCCTCATCGGTTGGGTGGAAACGAAATCCCGGTGGCAGTGTTGCCCCTCCCATATCTTACACGCTCGTCTAGACTATAAATTTCCCTAAAAACAGCCACGGAACGAACAGAACAGATTCCAAAGCTAGAAAACTTGGGCACCCAAATTTCAACTTCTTGCTATGTGCCTATACTGTACCTATTAAATATCTGGAAGATCCAAAAATAAAAGCTTTTATAAACCGCAGATTTTTTGTCGAAAACCGAGCACAGCTTCCATAGAATGCATCCGTTGTACAACGGAAACATCGTCTATAAGATTCCAGATTGTGATTATGATGAAATTGTCACCCCCCACCAACCCCGTCTCAAATTTTAGTCCCAGAATAAAGCTGAAATGAACAAAAACTGAAACTTTAAGCAATACCCAGAAGCCGAAACAGCTTAAATTGCCCCCACCAAAACAAAAATACTAGCTAGGACTTCCAAAATGGGAACCTATCGAGAAATCCAGAAGCTAAGACATACAAAGTACAAAGATAGGTTTGGGCAACCGGACAAGAACTTGTGAGAAACTGACAAAAGGATCTGTGAGTAACAAGATAAAAAGAGAGAAGAATGCGTAGTAGAGGAGGAGGAAGAAGTGTAGAGTAAAACTTGGGTGGCGAATGGGGTGTGTTATATAGGGGAACCAACGGTCCAAAAACACACACACCGAAAGTTTCGGGATTGCGTGTCTCAAGCTTACCCCAAAATTCCAAGGGAATGGCCCCACATACTCAAACCAGTTCACACCTAACAGTTACTTCGCGCCAAATCAACTGATGTCTGTTGCTTTGAATAAGTTTGGCTTCCTAGAAACTGCTATGCATAGTGATACAGTGATACCACCCATATTAAGGTTCTGTTTATGCCACTAAAAGGAGGAATAAGAGGAAGAAGTCAGACAGAACAGAGACATTTTTATGATCCTCGATTCATCCATTCACCTTGATTGACTATAGTTTTCCTATTAATTGCGAACCATTCAATGCATTTCACTGATAATGACAACATTGGGAATCCCAATAAGTTGTGTTAAAATTGTGCTGGTAAATGAGGAATATACAGAGGATTCCAAAAACATATTAGATTCAGTCTCGTTTTTATAAAACTTATCAATTTATCTGATCTAATCATTATAATTTTTTTAAATTTTTACATAAAATAAAATAAATATTTCAAATTTTAAAACACAAATAAAATTAAAAAAATATATTCTAACAATATTTTATTTTATTTTCAACTTTTATCTCAACTCATCTTATCTCAATCTCAATCTCAATCTCATATACGAAAACAAATGAGACTAAAACTCGTAATTCTGTTCGGGAGGGAGAGAGAGAGTTTTGGATTCCACAACCTTCATACAGTTGATCGAAATAGCGGTATGGGATCGTGTAGTGCACAACCCATGCAATCCCTATTGCAAGATATCTGAATTACAAATATCCTAAATTCAAATATGAACTCAATTCTACCTTCTTATTGAATTCTATTTTAAAATTATCAGAAATGTTCGCCAATTAAGAACTATATACTTTGCATAAGAAGAGAGCCATAATGTGAATGTAACCCAAGGGACCTCAATGCCAAGTGGGTCAAACGCGGCATTGATTCGGAAAATTTTGGGCTTTTCTTGGCCATGGTCTGCAGTGTAACAACCCCCTTCCACATCATCTTGAGTAGGACAAAGCACTTTTTTCTCTACTTTTGTCCAAGTGCTGGTGTCGTCAAGCAGGGTCCACTCCCCATTCAAAACTAAGACCAAAAGTGCTTGCTTAGTATTTTACTTTGTGGAATGACAAAACGCACTTCTAAGTGGTGGCTTTAACCTGTTTTTGGAATCCACATGCATATAACATGTACATCTTAAGCCCCCATTTAGTGGGACCAAACCAAAAACTTAATGTTTAGCAAAGAATCTAATATATGTGCGAGTATTTAATGGGACACATGACCTTAGCTTCTACATTAGCAAAATTTAAAAGGTGGGATTTTTGAGACTTGCTTTAGGAAGTGGAATGGAAAACGCGTGGCAGTGGGTGGCTAGCCTCGTTCGTTTTCATAAAATTTTTTAATTTATTTTAACTCATCTAATCATTACAATTTTTTAAAATTTTCATATAAAATAAAATAAATAATTCAACCTTTTCAAATCTAAAACAAAAATCATATTAAAAAAATATATTTTAACAATATTTTATTTAATTTTCAACCTTCATTTCAACGGTGAAAACAGACAAGGCTGTAATTCTTCCACTCAATCTTGGTACACGTCAAATGGAAAGAAAGTGTTCCATCTATATCGTGGTTAACTCTATTAACAAAGAATTTGGTAAGATAATCCTATTCACTACTAGGACTTCTTGCTTTTTTGCTACATTAGGGATTAGGAAGTGGGAAAATAGAGCTAATAATGGTGCGTTACTACGTCTATACAAGTTTTTTCACAAAAAATAAGTTACACACAAACTTGGCAAGTCTTGGACTTCCATGTTGGTTGTGGCTTCTTAGTAAGATTTAGCAAAGAAATGGTAGATAACTAGCTAGTGGAGTTGTTGAACCTATTGCCTTGTATAATTCAGGAAATGGGCAAAACAGAGCCACTTAGTGGAGCATTTGGTTATTCTAGCATGTCAAGTCTCTAATTCTTCCACTCAATCTTGGTACCGTCACGTTTTCGATGAAGTGTTGCACATTTACTTAGCCAAAATCATCTCATTAAGATATCTTAAACTTTAATTGAAACTTGGCAATATTGAACTTAAGTTGAAAACTTTGGTAATAATAAACTTTACTTGGCCCGAATCCATTTGAATTTAGAGATTAATTGAAATAATTTTAGATGAGTTGAATTAAATATTATTATAATATTATTTTTAATATTATTATTATTTTAGAATTTAAAAAATTAAATTATTTATTATATTTTGTAGAATAAGTTAAAAAAATTATAATAATAAGATAAGATGAATTGAATTGAATTTCGAATCTAAACAAGTGTTTCAAAATTTAGATTATTAATTCTTAAGTTGAAGGAACAAGGGCTACTCTTATCATTTCTAGCAGCCAGGGTAAAAAATGTCCTTGGCCTATCAAGATGCTTTACTGTCCACTCCTCGTCAATCCTCCTAGGTAACAATGAAAGCAGGATGAGTTCTTGTCTTTTTTTCTTTTGTTTTATTTTTCCAACCCGGAAAGATTTGAAAGCAAGATCTGTTCATCAATGACGGCATGACCATCAAGTTGCAACCAAGTTTTGCAGCAAAGCAATCTTTTCTTACCAGAAATTCTCGGTATCTCAATTTCGCTATAAGAAGATGAAAAGAAGAAGACCCTATAAGAAACCACTCTGCAAATGTCAAAAAAGAGCTGCGGAGGGATCTAATCAACGGTCTATAATTTAGATTTGAGATAAAATCAAAAATTAAGTTAAGAGATAAAGTCAAGAAGAGATAAGACAAGTTGACTCAGACTTCTAAAAAAAAAGACACACAGACTCCTAAAAAGAAAATGACTCAGACTTTTAAAAGAAAAAGATTTTACAAGACAAGTTAGACCCAATCAAAAAAATATACCTCTATATATATGAAAGATCCCCCGCAAAGAGATGGGACTCTCCACAAGCTCTTTACACACAGAAGCTCACTACATCAAACTCCACTACAACTCCAAAGGAGCTTCTCTAAATTTTTTATTAGATTGTAAAATATGTGATGCCATGAGAAATTATAAAAGCACCTATATTTATAATGAATTTTGCCCTCAAATAACCTGTGAACGTAGGCATTATGTCGAACCACATACATCTTTGTATCTCTCTTTATTTATTTTTATTCATTTATTTATTGTTTATGTTATGGATGAATGCGAAAAACACCGTATCGAGACCCAAATCATCTCGTGGATCGAGAATAACTCTTTCCTCCCTTCTCGTCTGTTATACAAATTAAGGCATTAACAAGTTCAAAAAATAGAAAGAAAACCTTTCCTTTCACACCCCATATTTTCTTTCATTTCTTTTTGTTAAAAACTTGGTCTTCTAAGAAGAAATTAACGGAGAGATCGAGATGATACTTCTAAAGCCGATTTCAAAGTGAAAAGGAGCTTTTTATGTGAAATGTAGTTTTGAAGCCTGTGCGATGAGTTGGTTCACAATATCGTGTTGCATGCATGCATGAATATGATGGCGTGAGTGAAGTAGAAAAAGGCAAAAGATGGGTCGTGGTGTGACTGTGACTGTATGATAATGGAAGAAATTACAAGAACAGGGAAGAGTACTTTTATTTATGGGGAACTGGAAAATAGGAAGACCACTTATCCCTTCCTTGTTTGTCTTCTGCTTTCGGCTCTCTTTGTCCCCCTCGGTGCCAATCATCTTCATCATCTTCCTCTGCTCATCGGCACTCTTGAGTCTTTGACATTCATTGAAAAAAGAAATAAGAGAACATGAAAATATTACATGAACAATAAATAATTTACAGTCTATTTTATGTGTTTATCTTTCTTTTATTTTAGACTCATGTTTTTATATCTGTTATTTTTATTGAGCGGTCCAAATACTTTTAAAAAAATATCTAATTTACATTACTAAAAAATAGGAATAGCCGACTTATATTGAGTTAAAGTTTATAAATATACCAAGAAAAAAGGCGAAAAAATACCATTTACCCTTTTATTTAGAAAAAATTATGTCTTTGAACGAATTTGCTCCAAATTATGATTAGAGGAATGGGAAAAGTTGCTTTCCGAGAGCAGTGGGTGAGAGATTGTGGTAGATTTTGATAGATACATAAAAAGGAAAAGTTGATGAATTATCATTTGGCTGCATCTACCAAATGATCATGATATCCTATAGATGGAGTGAAGTTGGAGTCAAGTCAATTTGGCTGTATTTACCAAGTTCATCATGCCTTTGTTCTAATTATTTGGTCATCTGGAAAACATTGGAAATCTAGGCCCGCCTGCAGCCTCCAACTACTGTTGTCAAAAGCTGTAAAATATTTTCAACAAAATAAAAGTGATTTTGTTTGTCTCTTCTCATCTTTCGATGTAAATTGCATGAGCAGAAAAAGTTGGCCTGAGTAATACAAACATTTGTGAGAATTCAATACCACGGAGACTTTAGGGTTCTTCCACAGGTTCATTCACCGAGTATGAGTCAAGATAGGCCTGATTTGATTACACAGATGACATTATCTTATCTCATCTCATTTAATAATTATAATTTTTTTAAATTTTTATACAAAATATAATAAATAATTTAATTTTTTTAAATTTTAAAATAAAAAATAATATTTAATAATATTTTATTTATCAATAAATTTTTATCTCATATAGATAACTTGATGATGCCAAAATGGATAGTGTATAGTCAATGGATAACAGGTAAATATTTCCGTACTATCCCTTGTTGGTCTCGAGGTGGAAGAAGCTAAATTAGCCGAAAGAACTCATTTTTTTAAGGGAATTTATCTTTTATTTATAGAAAAATGATAAAAACGACAATTATGCTATAATTTAATTATAATTAAGAATAAAAATTAATAATTTTTCTGTGATTTGAGCTACTGATTTTATGTTAATTTTGAATTAAACTGAAAAAAATAAATATTTTAATGTGAAGTTATTTCGATTATCAAATAGTTGTTATTTTATCATTATCCTCGTTTATAACCCATGCCCAATTGTCAAATATTAATTGTCTTCTCTAATTATCATTACAATTTACGTAACACAAACAGTTGATGTTCCGGACATGTCCAGACAATAATTTCGAAGTTGCATCATGATATCAACATGAAAATCAACATCCTGCCGTTCTTCAGCACAATATATTATTTTTAAATATTTTCTTTTTAAATATTACTTAGATATAATATTTTTTAATTTTAAATATTTAATTTTTTCGTCAAATTATTACTTAATAATTATAATTTTTTTAAAATTTCAAACTAAACACAAAAAATAATATTATTTCTTTCAAATTTTAAAATAAAAATGATATTAAAATAATTTTTTAACTTTATAATATTTTATTTAAACTATTTTCTCTTATTTTTAAAATTCTATCAAACATCTAAATTCAAATACTATTATATATTGAGATATTATGCTACTTAGTATGTATGAGCGGCGGCCTCCTTGTCGTTACTTGATTGCATGAGCCTTGATTTGACGATCCAATCCACCAAAATCTTGACCATTAATTGATGTTAGATCGACACGTGAATTAGATGGTGCGTGCATATATAAATATATATATATATATATATATTTATATATATTACTTATCATCTTCTATACCACACAATAATATATAATTTATTTTTTTATTTTTTTATTTAAATACACACATATTGATGTGTAAATATGTTTATTTAAAAAGAATGACAAAAATGATACATTACATGTTGGTGTGTGATGTAGAGATGATAAATAACATTTTTCATATATGTATATTAACTACTAGAACTACATATATGCTAGATGATGATGATATCCCTTTCTTTCTTTCTTTTTTTCTTATTTTTCCCCCTTTTTTACTTTCAAATTAGTTTCAATCAAAACTGAACAGGCAAAATTATAAACAAATATTTGTATTTTGTTATATTTTTTAATGATAATAAGACATACAATAATCGGTGTGTTTATACACCAACTTATAAATAACATAACGTTAATGACTTAAATAAGATTTATTTTTGTAATTAAAAATATTTACAAAATCATGGGATTACCATTTTCCCGTCCCTATGCAACTCAAAAAAGTTAATAACCTTGCTTAAGGGCCAAGGCACGCACACTTTCGCAGGCAGAGGGCCTCACAAAAGATATCAGCCCATCCTGCAGCGGATACTTCTGACAATCTTTGACCCCGGGGGATGTCTCGTACTTTTGTTTTAATTATGTGCATCATTTTCTTCCGAGTCTTGGCCTCTTTGGACTGTTTTTTCTCATTTTTATGGCAATTGAGAACAACATGAGATTGGGTGAAACATACCTAAAAGGCTCAGTATCAGAGTCTAGGAGCAAAAGCCCAAGTAAAAGCCGAGACTTTATGTCCCACATCGGAAAGATGTATAAGCATGCAGTGGTTTATAAAGGAACATGCTCGATAAGAGATTGTGTTCGTAGAAAGGAGAGACGGTTGGCATCTCCCCTGACAGGGACGGGAACAGCCTTCGGGCTTACCTGTTACCACACATACGGTTAAGGCTCTCCACCTATGGTGGATCTTATATCCAATTTTTTTTCCTCTCAGGGTTCGTCCTTATCAATTGGATTCTGAGTTTGAAGAACATCCCAGCTAGCAGATTTTAAATCCCTCTCTCTCATAACCGATGTCTGTCTACGGCTCTGGATGTTCATTTTACAGGGTATCATCATCTTCAACTCTCTGCTCTTCAGAAGATTACCATTTTATGCTACCAGAAAATCCATCTTTATCCGGAGCAAACTCAAGCCTTTATCCACAACCACCAGCTCAATGGTTGTGAGAACTCTAAAGCTGCTTTCTTGGCTGCTCTTGAGAGTGTATCAGGGGACCATGATGGCATTAGGTTTGTGTTGCAACTTGCAAGAGATGAGCTCGAACTGCTATAGAAGACTTTGATGAGAACTAGCAATGAGGCACTAATTGAGTTATTTTCAGCTCGAACGGGTGCCCGAACGCATTCCAGACTAATCGACCCAGAATTGCATTATTTTTTAACACACGATTTAATATGCAGAAGTCGTACAAAGAATTCGAATAAATTTCCAACACTTGTAACCCGTTGTGGTGAAAATCCACCACAAAATTGTAGTAGCTCATTGTTGACAAGGGAATCATGATGTTCTGTAAGTAAATCTGTAACCCCCCACCAATATACAACTTCAATTTCTAGGCTCAGGAAAGGAAGAAAGAAAGAAGCGCAAATGAATGAAAAGACCCTCCCCACTATGCAAAATTCCATTTTTTTTTTCCTTTCTAACGAAAAGGAAAGTCTAGAAATGGAAAGAATAAAAAAAGAAAAGAAAAAAATTATCTCCCTACAACCTCATCGATATCCCATTCTCAGTCTTGAACCAAACCTTTTTGGCATCTGCTCGAGATCTAGATGAATATCTAAGACCAGCCTTTTGCCAGTATCATCCAGGATTCTCTATGATAGCTACATTCTTTTGCCATGCAGAGAAAAATGCGAATGGGACCCAAGAAAAATGGATCATATGTGTAACTTTGGATACCGCTGCGAGGGCTTGAGTTCAAAATTGAAAACTGCTATTGCACTAGGCGATATCTTGCGAATGAAAGGTTTCACAGGTACTTTCCTGACGTCTTCCAAATTCTTCCTTCGAGTGATACAATCATAACAGTAACATCATCATGGTATTTTCTGCGATCTCCTTGTGGGATGTCCAACAATTCATGGAAACCCATTCCTGCAGAGAAAACCACTTCCAAGTTTAAAATCTGGAAACACGAGAAAACTAGTAGACTGAAAATGGTTGAACTAGAGTGGCAAGGAGAATGGCTATTCCCTGCTTCGCCAGTGGATTAGCATTTTCCAAAACGTCAACATTGAAGCCAATACCAACAGGGTTGTGTGCTATATTTTTCTTTTCTTTTTTTTTTTTTTTGGGGGGGGGGGGGGGGGGGGGAACTTGGTTATTTAATGCACTATTTGAATTTTAAGTTTACTATAAAGTCCCGTGTTGAAATCAAACAAATTTTCTACTGTCACATTATCGCAAAATGACTACGTACCAGCTTTCTTGGCAGCACGGAAAAGAAGCTCCTCTAACAAATGTTGTGCAGGATCTCCATCAGGGAACTTTTCCATGAAACTCTCAACAAGAGAAACCACTTCCTGATTACTCAGATATTGATATAGACCATCAGATGAGAGAACTACGAACTGATCTCTAGGGCACAGTCTATGGTGACAAAGAGAAGGTGAGCAGGATATGTAAGGTGCAGTACCAATATACTCGTTCCGAAACATTTCCAACAGTGGATCATTCCATTTGGGCTGCACCAGTATTTACATTGCATTAGTATGTATCTCTAGACTCCGATAACAAATGAAATATCCAAAAACAACCATATATAGAGAGTTTCATTCAGTAGACATAACACGAGCACAATTCTTACGACAAATTACAAATAGAAATAAAGCTTAGAACCTGTTTTAGAAATCCGGCTCCAAAAGCTCTGGTAACCTTGAGACGACCTTTTACTCTATCATTGACAATGCATTGTTTGTCATCCGGGTGCTCGTTCTTGATTCTAATGACTTCCTGCACAATGAAGATTGAAATTATTAGAAAATCTGCAATACTGATCCTAGTCACTAAAAGGATACCTACAAATATGGGAAAATACAATCATAAAAAGAAAAACACCCAAACATTCATTAAGGAGATAACAAAATGAGCTGCAAGTGAACATATGGGTGTCAAACATCATCAAGTGTCCTGATTTAATGGCCCCAAACTGCTCGAAGTTGACCAAGCTTAACAAAGTAATGTCCTTCATTGCTGCATGAAATGAATGTATAACAGTCTAGGAATCAGCAATAGAATCGAGCCATCTATAATAATTGCACAAAAGCCGTGACCAAAATAATCATGAATTATACTGTAGAAAATAGTATTTTTTGGGCGTAGAGAGATGCTTCAAACATTGCTAGAAAAACTTAAATTTTATATGTAAAATGTAAAGCATTAAGATCAAACCTCAAATCATGATTTCCTGAAACGAGAAACAAGGAATTATGGAAACTATTACATGAATAGTAACTACCGGACGGGGGATGGAATTGTCAACATAAGATGAGTCACTGTTACTGAAAATAACACAAACTTAAAAGTCATAGATGCCCGGAGAAAAGATTCATTATGATGAAGCATACACTTCAAAGGAGACATGATAGGGATGTCCCCCAGCCTGTCAAGACCTGGATACACAACTTGCAGATTGATCTCCTAGATACTACTTGTTCTGTTCAGTAAACCATCAATATAACCAGAGGACATGACAATTTTGAAATCAGAAAAATCAAGAATTGCAAAAGGGATATGTATACTCAAAAAACTAATGGGACAAAGGCATGTGACCTTTGCCAAGATGAAAGGTCTTAAATATCTTTTTATGCCATATTTTCATGAGCCATAATTGACACTTGAAGAAGTGAAATGAATTTTGATCCGTAATCCAAGTGCCAACCTCTGTTCAAGGCAAAACTAGAGTCCATACACATCCATGTCTATAAAGGTCATAGGGGCACCGACTTTGCACACCAATTTGTAAACAGAGCAAGCTATGTAAGCACATAATTCCTTCCAACACATGCAAAGCAAACAGTATGTTCATGTAGAATTATCAGCTGCGACTGTTCAACTATCAATATCAACAGCCAACAAAGAAACTAAAATTTTCAGCAGATACAGTAAGGAACAACTAACAAAATAATAATCCCTCCAGAATAAAATTTTCAGCAAATACAGTAAGGAACAACTAACAAAATAATAATCCCTCCAGAATTCAAAACTTACATCTTCAATGCTCGTGCTGTGATCAGTAGATAGCTGCAAAGCCTCCAATCTCATTACTTGAGCAGGAGCCTCGCATGCCACCCTAACTGCCTCTTCACCCACGGCTGAGGACTCCCCGGTTATACCCTCCATCCTTGACCCGTTGGCCCCTGGCGCCCTCGACCCAGTTATCCCTGAACCAACCTCCTGCTGTTCATACTGCGCGACAATAGCCCTACTATCACCTACATTCATCACATACACATCCTCATCCCTCATTAACACAACCAACAAACACGAACCCATCAATGCAAGCTCTGGATTCGTATCAAGAACCTTATCCGTCATGTCCAGATACGCGAGCTCTGTAACTTCAAGAGCCTGGGACAGTGCCCTCAAAACTAAATCATGATCCACCGGCCCCTCCTTCCGCTTCCTCCCAGTTCGTGAAGACCTCTCCTCCACTCTATTCTCAACCTCAACTTTCTCTTTCTCCTCCAATCTAAACCTCCAAGGGAACAGCTTCCTACCATGGCCATCTTTGTGCTTCGACATCCCCTGCTTCAATTTCGACAACAAGAGCCACCGTCTGCTCAACGCCGAATCGGCATTGTTAACACTAAGCGCGTCATCGACCGAAAAAGCAAACCTCTCGGACCCAGAAAGATCGAGACCATCTTCTGGGTCATCCTCCGCGAGAAATTCCCAAAGCCTCCGCCTACGAACTTCCGTCCCCTCCGTTTCAAATGTAACTCTCTTGGCCGGCCCTCTATCAACAGGAATTGAGTCCGATTCCAAATTCAAATCATTCCCATTTCGACCATATTCACAATTGACCTCTCCCCTAGAATTTTCCATAGATAGGTTACTTCCTACTGCTGCATTGAATGGGTTCTCATAATTATTACCATCATTAATATTACTGCTACTACTGTTATTGTTATTATTAGTAAGATTACCGGCTTCCTCTACTTCTTCCTCAATTTCCCAAAACAAGCCCTGGAGCTCATTGTACACGGCGCGATAGAGATTACCCATTAAGAACTCGGGCGCATCTGGGCCATTAAACCCGTCATAAATCCCAACGAACAACCACCCCTGCTCCTCTGAAACGACGACGTGTACACGATCCTCGCCGGCCTTCCCAAGCGCCCACTGTATGTTTTCTCTTTCGTTCCTCCCCTCCACCAAATCGTCACCATTTGTTGAAACTTCCTTGCGCCCCACGAAATTGAGCACCGGGACCACCCAGGGCCGCGTCTTTTCCGAAAAGTCCCCGTAGAACGCCTTCCGAATCCCCAAAATGCCCTTCTTCTTCCTCCTTTTTACGTATGCGTCACCAAGCGGAGCTGAGAAGGGGACCGAGCCGCCGGTTTCCAAGCTCACGGCAGCGATGGCGTCCACTGGGCCAGACAGAGCGCCGCGGTCGATTGGGCCCGAGAGGAAGAACCCGCCCCGCTCCATCGGGCAGGACGGGTCTCCCCCTCCGCCGCCGCGTGGCACTGGCTGGAGAGGGAGCGCGCTAAACAAAGACGTGCTCTCGAAGCCATTCACAATACTCCCCCTCACGCCGCCGCCACCAGCAGCACCAGTAGTGCCGAGCATAGTCTCAGTGGCATCGTCGTAAATATTGTCGAGCTGAAGAACTGTCCTTGGAGTGGAGCTGTTGGCGCTGACAGAAGCACCGGAAATGGTCTTGAAGCCGGTCTCCGGAAAGCCAGGTCTGACCCTGGACCCGGTGGGTTCGTGAGACGGAGAGAAGCGGAGGGAGCCAGTTGGAGAGAGGAAGCGATCGGAGTGAGTGGGAGAGAGAAAGCGGGCGGAGGAACGGACGTAGCGGAAGGAGTGGCCTAGGGCTTCATCCAAGGGTTCGGAGGGAGCGAACACCACTTCCTGTTGTTCCTTGACCGACCGGTTGGTCGTCCGGTTCACCGGTCCAAAGCAAGGCAGCAGGCTCGACACTCCACTTCCCATCACATTTGACGAACTCCACCGTTTGGCTGCCGAGAAAATCGCGGCTCTATTTTCCGGCAAAGTCCACAGCAAGAGAACAAAAAATAAAAATAAAAAACTAGTGAAGAAAGGTTGAAACTGGCGAATGGCGACGTTATATTAATGAAATATAAATATATATAGTAATTTTATTATATTTGAGAAGACTGACCTGACCTGCACCTGCCTTTTGTTTTCCTTATTTTATTCGTGTAATGTACAGTTGTTGGATCTTGGTTGACCGACGGTTACACCTGGCCTCTAGCAAAAGGCAGAGAGACACGTCGGATGCCAGGTGGGTTGTCTTTGGGATCCACTGTGTATGTATATTGTATAATGATGTAGCTAGCAGGGTTGATTTGGCAACTTTGGGCTCGGCTTCTATAGAAATGACGGGGGAGTCCTGTTGGGTGTATCTGTCTGTTTACTTTACGTTGTCCGAGCAAAAGGTATTTTACAGGTTTTTGAGTTTTAACCTTTTTTCTTTTATAATTATATTGAGTTTATAAATAAGCGTTTTATCGATACATTTGATTTGTAAATAGCAAGATTAAAAAAATATTTTTTTTATTCAAAATTTAAAATATTAAATGAAAAAAGGTAGACACATAAAATTAATGGTATAATATTTATTATTATTTGTATAAATATTTAGGATAATATTAAATTATTAATAAATATGTAGGATAATAATTATATGTAAAAAAATTAAAAATTGAGAATCCTTGAGACGAGAGAAAAGAGGCTTGACTTTGACTTCAGAGTCCCTAATCCAAAAAGCAATCATACATCCACCTCACAGGCAATCCTTCAAGCTACAACCACGGCCACGTCATACTGACAGAGAACCGCTGGATCAAGCATTGACGAATATTTATACGGGCAGGATTTAACGGACAAGCAAAAGACAGATGTTTTGTCTCTCAGCCTAACCGTATCTGATTAGTCAAAGGGCTGCAATTCATCCCATTCCCGCCTTTATCTTTTCCTTTTGTCCTCTTCTATTTTTATAAAGTCTCAAATTCATTAAAAATAACATTTTTTTTCTCTTTTTTTTTTTAATTTTTTAATTAATGATAGTAATAATTTATGAAAGAAATAAATGTATTTTCTTTTGGTATTTAAAAGGTAAGATTTGTGTTACAAAAAGAGGAGTAAATAGGGCCTCAAATGTGTGAATTCTTTAGACTAAACCATAAAGAAATTATAGAAGCTGTTTGAATAATAAGATGGAATGAGATAAAAGTTAAAAATTAAATAAAATATTATTAAAATATTATTTTTTAATATTATTATTATTTAAAAAATTAAAAAATTTATTATATTTTATATGAAATTTTAAAAAAATTATAATAAAAAATAAGATGAAATAAGATGAATTGAAAATATTTTTTAATCCAAACGATTTATGTAATATTACGCAAATTGTCATATATGTATGTGTGTATATAGATAATATATATTCTGATAATAAAATATTATACAAATATTTATTTCTTAAAAGAGTAAATATGTAGAATGTTAAAAAAAATGGTTACCAGAAAAACAGATAAATCTCATTCAGTTTTATTTTTATGACAAGAAAGAGAGAGATTGTGGTGGGTCCAGATGAATCAGTTGGTCAACACCTATGACAAAGCTCTGATTTATGGGGTCCACTCTTGTGAGTGGAACTTTAAACCAATCTTATGATCATTATTTCATTTCTTTTAACAAAAATTTGACCTTAACCTAAATTAGCAAAATTAACTTTTTGACTGTATTTTTTTGTTGATATTTTATAAATTCTTATTTTTATTTTGGTTTTTGACCCAAGATTGAAAATTCATCAATCTCGTTATTTTAAAAAGAACGCTTTACCCCAATTTTATTAAAGATGCTTGACCTTTCCTTTATTTCTCTCTCTCTTTTTTTTTTTTTTAATTTTCTCGAATACCCTTTCCAACTTTGATAAAGTCATACAATATTCAAAAGAAAAAAGAAATAAAAAATAATTTATTAATTTTATGTGGGTAATATCAATTTTTTTTACAATATATAATTAGTATATATATATATATATATATATATATGTGCCTATATGGATTTGAAGCCTCCTAATTAGTCATTAATCCGGCTCAAATGATGCCTCCTAATTTTTGACTTTCTATCCCTGAGGCGCTGGCTTATGACAATTTCTAAGCAATGACTTTCACGGGCTGTTGAATTAATGCTATTAAATGTACATAAAATTAATTCAAAAGGAAAAAACAAAATATATCATTAATTAATAATGTATAATTGTAAGCAGGTTTGGTGCTGGAAACAAGCTTAATTTTATATATTTATTTATTATTCTTTCCACATCTGATCAGCTAATATTCAAACTTTAATTGTTGGAGCTAGGGTCAAAGGAAAAAAAAAAGAGTAAATGGCTAATTGGCTTGTCACTTTGGCTGAACATTAATATTTTTGGTTGCAAGATAAATTAATATATATATATACACACACATATATATATATATATATATATAAGCATCCACAGCTTTATTACCTATAAGTATTGGCTTATTGATCGACACTACAAGAAAAATAAGTATTTATGACAAGTTATTTGTGCGATACTAATTATTGGTGACAAAAATATATTAATTTTATCATAAAATAATAATTTTAACAATAAATAACTGACTACAAATAAACACTAATTTGTGTACAATAGTGCGAGACTCTTAATTTGATATACTTGCAAAGATGAAAGTCCTGAGGTGAGAAGGCACAACAACCTTATTCAACTCGACTCATACCCTTGTTTCCCCTCATTGTAACTAGCTATTATATATACTAGTTTTACAGTGTTCGATTGCGTGCAGGTTATAATTTCGAAACATTATTTTTATCAGTCACTATTTAACACTCTACACTTTATGAAAAACACTCTCATATCTTATGAAAAATACCCTCACACTTTATGAAAAAGATATAGGTATAGAGTGTGAGAGTGAATAGTGATTAATGCATAATAAATTCTTATAATTTGATGGTTTCATCCAATGTACAGGAATTAACATACAATTTTCTCTAAACACAACACAATGGCAGAGAGTTATCGGCCAGCTGAGCTCTCTTATCTTTTATTCATTCATCATGTTCCTTACAAATAATCTAACTAAAGTATAAGTCACAAAAAAAATTTATAAATATAAACTAATAAATTAATGTACATAATTTTATATGATATATGATCATGTCTATTATATAATAAAAGAAACTTTATAGTCTGACATATCACATCAAATCACGTCAATAATTTTTTTTTTTTTAATAATAACACTTGGACCCTTGGTAATACATCCTTTTCATGGTAGGATGAGTAGAGCCAACATTAAACCAGCGCCCACAGGAAGCTGGGATGATCAGCCCGTCAAACACTTTGAAATGTTTAAAAATGAGTGGTTTTGGCTTTATTGTGCTAATATTAATTAATTAAGCATATGAATCAAATATTATAAATAACAGATAGTGTATGATGCAAATTTTTGGATAAGATTGAGTAGGTGAACGGACATGCATGGGTCTAGGTGCAGAGAGGGAAAAAAAAAAAGAGCTTTGTCGTTGCCACATGCTTGACTTTCTTCATTTTACGTGCCGTTAAGGATGCGCAGTGCAACTACCACCGATAATTAATGATATATATTATTTTTTAATATTTTATACTTTTTTAAAAAAAATAACAAGATGATCAATGGATGGAATTTATAAGCCCATGCAGTAATATTCACTTATAAATTCAAAAGAAATATAATTATAAACTCGATCTCGACTAGTACTATTACTACTTGTAAACAGCTTAAACCATTGATCTATTTTTCTGATATTGGTTTGATGATCATGATAGTACCAGCTTGAAACTTCTCTTATAAAGTATATATCTCCATGATCTAGTTTAATTTCTTTTTCAAAATTTAATTCTAGCTATGGCAAAAGAGAGAAAAAAAAGAAGAAGAAGAAGAAAAGACCATGGATAATGTAATGGGTTAAGAACAAAACAAAGGTGAAGATAACTTAGATATAAAATTATTTATACCATTTTAAGATGTATAAGTTTTACACACTTCTTTAAAAAAAAAATCGATAAATCAAAGACTCGTATGAAAAAACTTACATTTTAATGATAAATTTCACTTTTTATAAAAAAAAGTACGTAGAAAAAAAAAAACTTGTGCACCTAAAACTATATAGAAACATTATTGCTATGTAATATAATATCCTTTTATCTAAGAGATTGTTTGAATTCACAACTCTTCTCAACTTATCTCATCTTCATCATTACAATTTTTTTAAATTTTTACACAAAATATAATAATTTTTTTTTCAAATCCCAAAATTACTTTCTCAAATTCTCACATAAAATATAATAAATAATTCAACTTTTTTAAATATCAAAATAATAATAATATTAAAAAATATTATTCCAAAAATATTATTTTTTACTATTTACAAATCATCTTAACTCATTTCTAAATCTAAACATCTGGTTTTGTTTAGATAGTGAGATGAGATGTTTTTAGATAAAAATTAAAAATTATATTATTAAAATCTTATTTTTTAATATTATTATTATTTTAAAATTTTAAAAATTTATAACAATGATATCAGATCAAACAAAACGATTTGTGTATTCAAATGACTTAAAAGTTAACACTCATTTTCATGCAATAACTATTTAGTGGGTGTATATTGTATAATAATGATGATGATATAGAATAATTTGTTTCTTTGTTTTGTTTTTCAAGTCACATCTCAGGAAAACACGCCAACACATGACTTAAGCTAGGACGCTGTAGGAGTTGAAATTCATGTACTTACCTATATAGAGGTTGATGCATGCCCTAAGATACTGTTCTCCATTCACGTCAGGATAGTGTTTTTGAAAAAAGAAAAAGTTGTCTCCTCCACCAGTCATGGACCTCAAAGTCTGTGATTGCATGATAGAGACGACGCATGCTATATATATATCTGCTACATTTCCACCCATTTTTTCCTCCCAGTTTACCTCCATCCATCAGCTTTTTCTATCGAATATCCTGATTCCTATCTCCTATCCTCATGTGAATATTCCAGTACATTCACTTTTCCTCCAAAACGTCACCCATCCTTTAGATTTTTCCATGTTAAATTTCATCATCTTAATCATAATTATTTATGTAGTATATAAACTTACTTCATGTATATATATAGTTTAGGATACGTTTGGATACTCAATCCATCTCAACTCATCTCAATTTATTATTATAATTTTTTTAAATTTTAATATAAAAATATAATAAACAATTCAATTTTTTTAAATCTCAAAATAATAATAATATTAAAAATAATATTCTAATAATATTTTATTATCTCAACTTAATTCAGTTCAACATCCAAACGCAATCTTAATCATTTAAATTAGAACTACTGCATAAAATTATTAAAAGAAAACTGCTTATTTATAATAAGTTTTTTTTGATTAAAATGATTATTTTTTGTTAAAATTAATGAGTCTATTATTGTTATAAATAGTTGTTTTCGTTATAAATAACTCGTCATAAATATTTATTTTTATTCACGAGAGATGAAAAATTGGTGTTAGAACAAAAAGTCATTGATATTTGATCAATTCCAAAATTTGAACCAAATGGACGTTGTTGGGCGGCTTTGTTTTTTGCACCAAATTAATAGAAGTAGCTAGAGATCAAAGATTTTTGTTTCACAGTCAACAATCACCAATATATACGTCGTAGAAAGGGTACTGCATGAGAGTTGTTTTGAATGTGTTTAATTTGTCGTTTGTCAAGAGTCAAGACAACGATATATATCACATGTCGTTTTTGTTTGAAAAGTGCGATTCAAACTCTCTGCCCTTCACCACCAATCCAAAGTACGGAAAAGGGATTCTAGTACACCATCCTAATTAATTATTACCCTTTTTTTCTTTTTCTTTTTTCTTTTCTTTTTTAATATTGGGTCTCTAGTTCAAATAAATTATCGTGATAATTATATATAAAACTCATAGAAATTTATATATTTATATATATAATATATATGCTTCGTATGCTACTACGTACGGCCTCCCGCCCCTTTAAAAGAAAGAAAAAACAACACATGACAAAGCTAAAGTGTCTGTCACCAATTAAATTTGACCTTGATCTCATCTCAAATGCATGCATGCAGCATGCATGGCGGTTTTGGTTGTTTGAATTTTTAGAGCAGTTGCCGGTGGATCGAGACGTACAGAACTTTGCATGTGATCTCTTCCTAATTCGTTTAAGAATAATAACAATATTATTAATGGCCCTAAGGACGTGTTTTACACTATCAATCATACGGATGATACGGATCTGGTCGCCCTATGTAAATTCTAATGCTTAAATCAATAACAATATGATGATAAGAATAAGTATATAAAAATAAAGATAAAGATGATGTTACCTCTACTGGGTTATTTATAGAAGGATGTTGTGTGATGGTAATTAACTCTAACCACCAATCCTGTGTATTTATCTTTTGTTATCTCTTATGTAAATAGAGAGGATATTTCTTGTTTTTTAGAAGTTATCTTATGCAAAATATTCGTACCCAATTCTGGGCCTCATCCCCAGTTCTTCGGGGTTATCTCCATGTGATTATGGTTATGAGTCCTTTGCCTGTAGGGCTTTTAGCCTTAAGCCATTCACAAGTCTTCTTGGACTCGCGAATGGGCTTGGCCTCAAAGAAGGGCTTAGCCTTAGATGGGCTCTTAGCCCAGGGGTCTAAATGTCCCCTCTAATTACCTCGCTAATTTCCTTTATGCTAGCACATAAGAAATTAAACAACCATGTTTTGGCCTTTCTTTCTTTGGTTGGTTACTTACCCCGCTAGTCTATTCATATTAATTCATTCCTTTTCTTCTTTTGACGATAACCCGTGCTAAATGTCATGCATTAGCTTCCACCCTTTCTTTTTTAGGAAAGATGTGACTTACGTCAATCATAACTGTTCCCGCTCATTTAATGGATTTTAAAAAAGGATTGTAACTATCAACACAGCCAAACCTTTCGGATTCCCAAGGATCCTCATGATTGTCATGTTGTTTCACCTCCCGTCACCACTTTCCTTACTCTATTTTGCTCTCTCGTCTTCTTCATCTTCTTTCGTATTCCAAATTGCGCTTTTCTTCAGACCCCTTTACACTCCTCTATGTTTTCCCTGCATCTCCTTTCTTCAAGGCTTTCGTAATGGCTAGTCGCAGTCCTGCCAAGAAGATGACCAATCAGAAACCCGAATCTTCTCTCACTCGTCAACCCACTCGCTTTGATGGGTATTCTTGGCGCTCAATTTTGGATGTGGAAGACCTTGTCAAATTGAGGGAATCCTTCCGCATTCCTGAGTTAGTGAACATGAATGTCCCGAAAAGAGGGTGCGTCGGCGAAGAGGGCTACGGTGAGATTGTAGCCTTCCTTTCATCCACCCAATGCGCGATGTTCTCCATTTTTTGAAACTTGCTCCTGCCCAGCTTGACATTAAAGCATGGCACGGGTTGATGTGCGCCTGCATCATCTTTAGTCGTATTCTGGTGCCTCTTGCGGTAAGGTACCCTGATCTTACGACAAAGGAGTTCCTGTCTTTCTACGGGGTGGTGTCCCTGCCAGGAACGTTTGTAGTTTTCGTGTGCGCGGACAACGCCTGGCAGCCTTTGAAGGGTGTTACTCCAACGCCAAACAGTGTACCAGTAAGTTTTTCTTGATCTCTAGCAATGGTTGGGAGTATCCCGCCGAAGAATTCCTTATTAAAGATTACCCTATTGCTACCAATTGGGGGCGCATCTTTAATGATAAACTTTTGTTGTTGGAGTTGACTGCTAGTCAACAAAATCGTGTGAACCTTGTTCATGAATGGGCGAAGGACCACAACCGCGACGGTTTGTGGTCGAACGAGCTTCTTTCTGACTCCAGTATTGATAGATTCATGTCAATGCCCAATCGCACCCATGTCATGGGGAAAAGGCTCAAACTGGTTCCCCCTACGACTAAACGGAGTACTCCCTAAACTGGGGGCCAAAAATGAAAAGTCCTCGCACTAAGAGCGCGACGCCTAGCAGCGTTGTTAGCTCCCCTAAGAAAATGATGCAGGGGGCGGGCGTGGGTATTGTTATTCCTGGTCAAGCCATGCCGGTGGCATCCCCTGCCAAAGCCTCCCCTTTAATGAGCCCAGGTCTTGATGACCTGGGTGCTTTGATGAAACAAGTTCTCGAGGATTTCTTGTTAGCCTATGATCTTGAGCTCCCTTCGAGGAATGATTATATGGATGGGCTTTTCGAATTCCCTTCAGTACTTGTAGCAGATTCCTCATCTGATAGTGGGAGTGATTTGAACGACATATACGCCGCCTTTACTTTGGGTGTGTTTGGGGGAGGGGTGCTCGATATTCCCGTTCCTGTGGTTTGTGGTGCTGCGACTGGCGCTGAAGGTGGCGTCACAGATTCCTGTGCAGGGTTAGGTTCCTTTTTGTATTCTTTGCCTCGTACTAATTCAGGCAGCAAGATTCCGCCCACAGATCAAGATATGGTGTCCATCCCTTCGCCGATGACGTCGTCATTTGGCGAGGAGGGGGACACCACTCCTTACGAAGGCGGGTAGGTCCCTGAAGATCAGGTGGGCATGGAGGCTGGGGCCCAAGGTGGAGACTAGGTTGGTGGGCGAGTAGACCTTCACCAAGATGAGTTTGCCAATGAACCGTTTGGCGCCCAAGTTGAAGATGGCCTGCCCTCACCCACGCCTGAGGTTAAGACAGCCTTGGACCTCACGTTGGGGTGTCCAGCACATGCTGAAGCCGGTTCGATGAGAGACGCCTCGTGGGAGGAGGATGTTAGTCCTCGTACCTCATTGCCTCATTTGAAGGCGATTACAAAGATGACAAGGCGCCTGAGAAGAATACTGGCTCCAGTAAGGCTTCTTTTTTTTTTTCTTGTTTTCGTTTGTAGGTGCTTTCTTTGGCGTGTATTGGATCCTAACTTTATTGTGCTTGTGTAGAACGTTGAAGCCCTAGTGTATTGGATCGTGAAGGAAAGAACCAGTTTGGAGGAAAGAGGTTTGCGAAAGACGAAAGTTCTCCTTCTTTGCCAAGCAAGAGAGCAACCGCCTTAAGGATAGGGGTGGCAATATGTGATACGACCCGTTAATCCAACACGAACACGACACGACAAAAGCGGGTTAGCGTTTATCCTTAACGGGTTTGGGTCAAAACAGGTTGATCCGTTAAGACATGATTGCTTAATGGGTTGATAGCGAGTCAATCTGTTTTGACCCGTTATGACCCATTAAGAAAGTTAAAATTAAAATTATACCTTTATACCTAAAAATAAAATTGTTGAAATTTTAATTTTGATATTTTTATTGTTTGGATTATAATTTTGGACTTATAGTTAGTTTTATATTTTTTTTTTATAGATATTGTGCCTTTAATATTTATATAAAATTATGCTAAATTTAACTAGGTCAAACGGGTTAATTTCGAGTCTGTTTAATCGATTTACATAAACGGTTCAAAACAGGTTAACACGACACGACCCGTTATGTTAACGAGTCGTGTTAGGATTTGAGATTTTGACACGATAAGTTTAATGGGTCAGATTAGGGTTAACCTATATAACATAATATACATGTCTTAACACGACACGAACACGACTCGTTAACACGATTTGATACCCCTGCTTAAGGATGAGGCAAATTACTTGTGATGCTGTCTGGAACAGGCTGATGGTCATGTCCAGTCCTTGGAAGCTGATCTTGATTCTTTCCGTGAGGAGTCGTCAAGCCTTCGGTCTAAGCACCTTCATGTCGAGAGCCTCCACGCCTGTGACAACTTTGCCTTGCATGCAGCTGAGATAGAGAAGGCCACCACTCGGGCAGAGATTCTACCCCTTAAAGGGGCATTGGACTCCTCTGAGCACTCTCGGGCTGATGCTGGAAGGAAGTTCAAGGAAGCGGCAGCCTCTTTGGCTTCCTTTGAAAAGGAGCACGAGAAAGTGGCACAGGAGCTGGCTTGGAAGAAAGAAGTGTTCTGGAAGGAGCTTCATGAGAAGGACACCAAGATTATCAAGCTGCAAGGTGACTTGGTTCAAGAGAAGGCTGATTTTGACAAGTACAAAAGGGAGCGTGCCACGATTGACGCCCACCAAGATAAGAATCTAGCGAGTTTGGAGATCTCTAGAGAGAATCTTTCTGACCTCCACGCCCATTCATTGGCGATCTCTAAAGAGGGTTGTGTGGTCTTTGTAACCTCCACACCCATTTGTTAGCGATTTCTGAGAGAGTTGTGTGGTCTTTGCAACCTCTACACACGTTCATTTGGAGAGGGTCGTGTAGTCTTTCCGACCTTTGTGCCAGTTCGTTTGGAGAGGGTCGTGTGGTCTTTACGACCTTCATGCCTGTTCATTAGCAATATTTGAAGAGGGTCGTGTGGTCTTTGAGACCTCTATGCCCATTCATTGGCGATCTTCGGAGAGGGTTGTGCGGTCTTTTTGACCTCCATGCCCATTTGTTTGGAGAGGGCCGTGTGGTCTTTACGACCTCCACGCCTGTTCATCTAGAAAGGGTCGTGTGGTATTTTCGACTTCCACGCCCATTCATTGGAGATCTTCGGAGAGGGTCGTTTGGTCTTTTGACCTCCACGCCAGTTTGACGGCACAATAATTGACTAAAGCATATATTTCAAAAAAAAAAAGAATATTGTCTCTAAAATAAATATAGATGAATAAAGAGATAAACTTTCTAAGGATAGAACCTTTTTAGGTGCTCAGTGTTCCATGGATGCTGCAACTCTTTCCCCTCACTATCTTTGAGTCGATATGATCCTGGGCGGTTAGTAGTTGTTACTATGTAAGGCTCTTCCCACCGTGGACTGAGCTTCTGTTCATCTTGTGTGGTGACTCTTGTTTCTCTTAAGACCAGATCGTCAACTTTAAATGACCTCGGTTTGGCCCGTTTGTTGAAATATTACTATGTCCTTTTCTTGCTGATAATGTTTTGGACTTCTGCTTCCTCTCTTATCTCTTCAAGGAGTTCTAGTTGTTCGCTAAGAACTTAGTCGTTCTCCGCCTGATCAAAGTGTCTAGTTTGGTCTGTTGGTAAGCTAACTTTTGTGGGGACAACTACCTCACTCCCGTATGCCAAGGTAAAAGGCAACTCCCCCGTTAGGGTCTTCACCGAAGTCCTGTAAGCTCATAAACTCCTGGTAGCTCTTCTGCCCATTCGCCTTTCTGATCACCTATTTTCTTCTTCAAAATTTTGAGTAGGGATTTGTTTGTTGACTCTGCTTGCCCATTTTCCTGTGGGTGGTCTGGTGACGAGTACTTCACTTTTATCACTAGTTCCTGGCATCACGCCCTGTAATGCTCGGAATCGAACTGCTTCCCGTTATCTGAGATTATTGTATTGGGGATCCCGAACTTGCACACGATGTTCTTCCATAAAAATCTGATCACAACTTTAGCAATTATGGTAGTTAGGGCTTCCGCTTCTGCCCACTTCGTAAAGTAGTCAACTATTACTATCATGTACTTTACCCTGCCCTTTACAGGTGGGAATGGTCCAACTAGGTCAATTCTCCTTTGGGCGAAGGGCCATAGGGAAGTGACGAATGATCATTTTTCTGGTGAGCAGTGGAGAACTAGGGCGTACGCCTAGCATTGGGCGCATCTTCTGGCAAACTATTGGGTGTCCTTAAAGGCGTTGGGCCAATAGTACTCTGTCCTTAGGGCTTTCCTTGCTAATATTTTTCCACCTTAATGGTTGCTGCATATGCCTTCGTGTATCTCTGCAAGTATATATTGTGCTTGTTCTGGTGAGATGCACCTGAGTAAGGGTGTTGCAAAGCCCTTTTTGTACAGGACACCGTCGATTTTGACAAACCGTGCCACTTTCTTCTTAATCTTTCTTGCCGCCTCCTTCCCCTCAGGGAGCTTTCCTGTATCTAGATATTCTTCTATTTCACTGGCCCATTCTGGCGTTCCAGGCCCTATTTGTGGAACTGAGATTCTGACAGCTGGCACTTCAATCATTCTCCTTTGTACTTCCCATGGTAACTCTGCTTCATCCCTGGTTGAAGCCGCCTTTGCTAACTTGTCCATCATAGAGTTATCCGCCCTTGGAATTTGCATTTTGGAGAAGTGTTCGAATTGGTCGCGTAGTGCTAGTACCTGTTCGAGATATTTTTTAAGTTTCTCCCCATTAGTGGCATAGGCCCCTGTGACTTGGTTAACCACTATTTAGGAGTCCGACTTAACTTCTACTTGCTTGGCGCCTAATGCCTTGGCAACAGATAATCCTGCTATCAAGGCTTTGTACTCTAACTCATTATTGGTGACTTTGAAGGAGAGCATCGCCATGAAATTAAGGTCCTATATTGCTTCCATGATGATATGTATTCATATGCCGTCCCCTACTCGGCAGGTTGAGCCATCAACATAGATTGTCCAGAGTTTTCCTGGCAGCGGGGCTGTGGTTTCAGCGGGAGCCCCCTGAACTCCGCTACGAAGTCTACGAGTGCTTGGCCCTTGCAATGTTTATGGGAGAGTAGTTGATTTCGAACTCACTAAGATCGATGGACCAAACGACCAAATGCCCGGAGGAGTCTAGTTTTTGTAACACTCTTCCGAGAGGATTTTCTGTCAAGACCTTTATTAGGTGGGTCTAAAAGTACGATCGTAGCCTTCTAACGGCCATTACTAGCGAGAATGCCAGCATTTGTATCCGCAAGTATCTGACTACGAAACCTCGTAGGCCCTTACTTGTATAGTATACTGCCGCCTATGTCCCTTCTTCTTCTTTTACTAAGACAGCTGACAGGGCTTGGAGGCATACTGCCAGGTACACATACAAAACTTCCCCTTGATTAGGCTTTTTCAATAGGGACAGGCTGGCTAAATATTTCTTTAGCTCTTGAAAAGTTTGGTCATACTCTTCATTCTAAGGGTGTACTTTCTTCAGAACACGAAAAAATGGGAGACATTTATCCGTAGATCATGACACAAATCTGTTTGGAGCCTTTACTCTCCTTGCTAGGCGCTGAGTATCGTTGATGGTTCGAGGCGGCACCATTCTCAAGATTGCTTCTATCTTCTCAGTGTTGGCCTCTATTACTCTCTATGAGACTATTAACTCCAGGAATTTGTCCAAATTTACCTCGAATGCGCATTTGGCTGAGTTCAACTTCATTTTGTACTTTCACAATATCGCGAAGGACTCCTTAAGATCCGTTAGGTGTTGTGCGGCGTCCTTACTTTTCACCAATAAATCGTCTACATATACCACCATAGTCTTTCTGATTTGATGCTTGAACATCCGATTAACCAGCTTTTGATATGTTGCTCTAGCATTCTTCAGCCCAAAAGGCATTATCCGATAGCAATAGAGTCATCTATCTGTTATGAATGTCGTCTTCTCCTCATCCGCCTTGTTCATCCAAATTTGATTGTACCCGGAGTAGGCATTCATAAAGCTCAAAAATTGGTGTCTGGTTGAGGTTCCATGATGACATCAATTTGAGGCAGTGGAAAGTTATCCTTGGGGCAAACTTTTTCAAGGTTGACGGTGAAGTCTACGCACATCCTCCATTTACCATTGGCCTTTTTTACTAGTACTATGTTGGAGAGCCATTCTGGACAGTGTGCCTCCCGTATGAAGCCCGCTGCTAGGAGCTTTCCTTTGCTATGGCCATGCACTTTTTAGCGCTAAATGACCTCCTCTTCTACTGTACTTTCTTGGCTTTTGGATCAACACACAGGTTATGCTCTGTGATTGAATTATTGATCCCAGACATTCTTCATGGCTCCAGGCAAATACATCTTTATGCTTGATCAATAGTTGTTCCAAGGCTGCTTGATACTCTGGCAGGAGCTTGGAGCCAACGTCGACAAGCCCAGTCATGGCCACCTCCCCCGCGACAGACAACACTGATGGGCTCAGTCGTGGCCACTGCTTCTGGTGGTGAGATACTAGCGGGGAGACCATTGTCGGCTCATTCCTAATGCTCAGCCTAGTGGCTGGGATTGTGGCGGGCTAGTCACCAAGGTGATGGGCAACAAGCCCGACATGCATGGCGAGCTCTGCTGGGGGTTGCATCGTGTCTTCCCCACGCTAGCGCAAGAGACCATGCACATTACGTGTCGTGCATGGCGTACTTCGCCTACGTATTTGGTGCACGTGCACAGTGCACACTCCTAGGTCCTTCCACAAACACAAAGATATATATATTATATCTGATATGTTTCAGAGCATTCTCATTGTAAAATTCAACTTTAAATAAATTTAACTAATAAAATACTTAAAACACTCAATATATAATATTAATTATTAATTTAATTAGAATATAATTATTATTAATTTAATTAGTAGAACTATAAAATGTGATAAAATTAAAAATTTTAAAAATTATTAAATTAATAATATTTTATTATTATATAGAGAGTAAATAGATAATCTAATATGGATGCAGACCGATGTTCATACTTTACTGAAGTTTGAATTTTTTTTTAATCTTTATTTTTTTATCTTCTTTAACCTTGTATTTTCTTTTATTAGACAAATAAATTACTAACTTTTTCACTTTTTTTATTTAAATTATTATGTTAGGTGCACCGCAGAGCTAATGCACCCAGGGTCGTTCCTTAGTATATATATTATATATATAACATATGCATAAAATTTGAGTAAATTAAATTCAAAGAGACATTTTGGCTGTTGCATATATATTGATGCAGTTACTATTAAAAAAAAGAATATTTGTAACGAGATCACTGATTTCTTTTAATAAGAAATTGTCATTTTCGTAACAAATAAGTGTTTTTCATGTAATGAGTGTTGATATATACACAGTTAAATATATGCAGATTATAAATAAGAGTTTTGTTATTCATCCTCCCTATACTCTACATTTAATATTTTTTAATATTTTTTTAAATTTTTTTTGAATTTATTTTTTTAAAAATATTTATAATTTTTTATTCACTATTCATATAAAAATATATTTGATAAAAAAAAATTAAAAAAAAGGTGGAGTGTGGTGTGAATAGTGGAGGTTGAATAGATTTTTTCTATAAATAATGTGTTATTATTCATGCACGGTTTATATACTTAAATCTCACTACTCTTTCTCATAATAAATTATCCACTTAATTAGAAATTAATATTTAATATAGCTAATTTCCATCAATTTCATTTGAAAAATGATAGACATACAACACTTTTTAGATAGATATGTTTGAAACGAACTTATAAAAATAATATCAATTTACATAAATATTCTCATTTTAAAATATAGTTATATAAAAAATCATTAAAAAGGTTGTACAGATATAACTACTTAATGAATTATTCATGTGCTCAAGGATTTTAATAATGTTGTACTAGAATCTGTGTCCTACACATACAGATTCTAGTACTACTAGCACAACAAAAACGTCAAAAAAATATATAAAAACAAGAAGATTCTACTCCTTGTGTGCTCAATTTGGGTTTATGGCTATGTTTGGTTATTAAAATTAATTCAACTCATTTTAAAAAAATATATATTGATGAGATTTATTATTTTTTTAATTATATATATAAAAAATTAAATATATATCAACATATTTCATATATTTAGATATATATTAATTTATTTATATTCAAACACATATTAATAAATTTATAAAATATTACTATTTATAAATCAATTTAAATCATCTAAAATCACCATTACAAACTGTAATCAACAGATTCGGATGCGACTAACAATAGAAAAATAAAAAAGAATCTAGTCAAAGCTGATTTATCTTAGTCAACCCATCGGGAATTCGGATGTCATCAAAGCTCGACAAGATATTCTTTTGAGAGGCTTCCCCCAATTTAGCTGAATTTCCATAATTCTGTGTTTCAAATAAAAACATAATTTCTACACGAAAACCAAAAATCGAAGGTAAACAATAAATTTTTACCTAACATTTTTTAAAATAATAAATTTAAAAATTAATAGATAATTTCACGTCATCATAATTGTATAGAAGCTTGAAATTAAAGTACAGTATATATTACTTAAGTAAAAAAATAATTTTTTATTTTTAATACTCTCATAACAGAGAGTGATCAGACCATGTGAAATTTACAAATGAACCGGACATTGTAAAAAACATTGGACAATTAACGATTTAGATCGGAGAGAAAAGATATTTATAATTGAGAATTATGTAATTGTCGTGTAATTTTTTTGAAAAAAAATAATAAAACATAAAATTCATATGAAAAAAATAATTTTTAATAATAAACTCTACTCTTTTTTAAAAAGATTAAATGATATTTACGTACTTCATAATTATATGTAAAATTACTCTAGATCAAATTAAAAAACATGAGGAACGTACTATGTAGTACTTCTCCATAATTAAGAACGACAACTAATTTAGACAAAATGAAGAAGAAGAAGAAGAACGACAACTAATTTAGAAGTGATCTGCTGGTGCCATTTTGACATTATTTTCATAATTAAGAGACAAAGAAGCAAACTTTATTCACACTATTATTGAGAATATTAGTGAACGACATTGATCAAAAGAAGAATCACAATAATAAAACTATTTATTTATGGTCAATTATCTAAGAGAATAACTTCTAATCAATACATCCAATAAAGGGCTGAAATTAGCCACCAATGTACACCTGCAACATAGCCCATTCATTAAACCCAGCATGCGTCTCACCGCACCCAAACCAGATCTCTGTCTCTCTCTCTCACCAAAGCCAGATCCCTCGCCTCCCCTCACCCTCGTCTCTGTCTATCTTCGAATAATAAAAAATATTCTGATAAAATAATTGAAAGAAAATTCTCGTCCAGGCTGTTATACTCCCAGTACTCGAACTTCATCAATCGTCTGTTTTGTCTTGTTTGGCTATGGACCTTTTCTGCGGTTTCTCACCCACCAACCTCATTTCCGGAAATGGAATTTGGCAACAACGAAGCTAACGGTATGCGTTGGTGATGGAGTCTTGCTGTTGGTGTTCTGCACGTGGAGCCTTTGCTTTGCTTCGGGTTGTCTAATACAGGGACCCTTTTGTGATTTGCAGAAGGTGGCATGCGGACAATGTGCGACGGTGTTGCTGCCAGGGTTGATGGTGGCTCACGGAGAAACGGGAAATGAGCATGGATAGTGCTCCAACGCTGTTTGTAGCGACAAAAAGCCGTGGGCATGGAAAATCGGTGCTTGGTATCTTTCCGTCGGATGCTCTGTTTTGAGAAACCAAAATAGGGCTGGGCGAGGTTCCTTTGGTTGCGCACGGTGAGGCTTGCATGGTGGTTCCTGGTGGTGTGGTTTTGGAGGTTGGTGGAGGAGGCTTTGGCGGTAATGGTGCAAGGAGGTTGGTGGTTGCCGCGGAAGCTGAGGCTCATGGTTTGTTCAAGATGGTGCAAGGCAGAACCATGCATAGAGATGGTGGTCTCGCGAGGTTGTGTTTCTACATGCAGGTAGCTGGTCTGAGTTGTTCGTAGTGCATGAACGTGCAGGCTGTGGGTGGTGTCGAACTACGTGGTGGCTATGGGTGGGTGGATGGCGTCAAACGCATTATTGCGTGGTGGCTGTGGCTGCTGCGTCGGACTGGTTGGTTGGTGTTGGATTTGGTGGCTGCGTTGGGTTGCTGGCGTGGGAATGGCTGGGCGGCGATGGGAGATAACAACGGGTAGCAAAAGAGAAGGGAAAGACGTAGGGTATGGTGTTCTGATGTAGTCATCCTCATTGTGTTATAATGTATATTGCTAACGTGTCAATACCTTATTGGCTGCTGATCTACAGGCAAAAACAGTAGTGACCGCTCCGAAGCGGGACTGATTATCTGATCATCATGTTAAAATGATTTTTTCATGTCAAAATGAGTTTATTCAAGTTACAAATAGTCTTTCTCATCTCAAATATCTCGTCATGTATACTGATTTTTTTTTTTTTATAATGAATCAAAGTAGAACATATATATATAAATTTACATATATGTATATGTTTGTGTAATTTATATAGTTTTGACTTTCCATCATATTATAAAATTTGTTGCTTAAGTCACCGGGTTGCCGTTGTCCAAGATTTAGGATAATGATAAAGATTGAATTCCATTTCAAGCATTTGAATTATGCATAGAAAATGCAAGAAAACGAAAGACTCTTTATAAAAGAACATACTATTTTGCATGGCGTGATGTGGTAGTGCATGCCAAATTGATCAATAATCAGATCGTAACTGTTAATATTGAGATGGCATGCCAGCCTTGTTAACATATAATAAAAGGAGAAGTGCTACAGTCGTAAACAGGTGAAGCAAACTAAGGTAAAAGTTTCATGCAAGAAAAAATTGGATAACCCAACCTTTTGTGCCAAATATTAACAGTATCACTACTAAAAGTACTGAAAGCATAATATATAAAAGAGGCAGAAGACATCTCTAGAGTGAAAGCCATAATCTGGTTGAAGTTGGAGCAAGTACAAACCTTCTTTAGTTTGTCCCCTCCCAATCGTCCTCCAATGTATGAGGTCTTGAATGAAGCAAGCATTATCAAGAAATATGAGACAACAAGAAGAACTGGTCAGTTTGTTTACAGACAAGAGATTAGAAGTAAAGGAATGGACGCATATTACATTATGCAAAATAAGAGTAGGTGACAAAAATATGGAACCTATATGAGTGACAATGGTATTGCGAACAAGATAAGAAGAACTAAATAAGGATGTTGAGTGGATTATATGATCTGTCGCACCAGTATCGATTATCCAGTCATGATTAAAAAATTTGGTGGGGGAAAAAATAGAATGTTGGAGGAGAGATTTACCTGAGAGATGGTTAAGAGAAAAGGGAGAGATTACAGTTGCTGCTTGGAGCGTAGGAACAGATGACTTTGAATTAAGGAGAGCTAGAAGTTGTTGGCATTGTGATTGAGATATAGGTAGATTTTGAGTAGAATTTGTGGAAGCAACTTGATGAGCAAAAGGAGCCGAGGACCTTGCTTATATCGATATCCAGGTGGATATCCATGAATTTTGAAACATTTATCAACCGTGTGTCCTTGTAGTCCACAGTGAGAACAATTAGGCCTCTCTTTTCAAATGAAATTCTTATTGCCAGTGGAAGGCTTGCCAGAAGAATTGGAAGATAGAGCAGTAGATTGTATGGAAGGGAGCAAGAAAGATCCAACATCACGATGTCTTTCTTCTCGAAGAACAAGGAAAAAACCTTGTTAATTAGAGGAAAATGCTCAAAAAGTAAAATCTAACCTCGGATATAGGAAAAAGAATCATTCAGCTCCATCAGAAAATGCATCACATAATCTCGTCGATGTAGATCAAGCAGTGAATGTAATCCTCCATAGGAACATGTAGGTATCAGCCTGTAATTGAGTAAGTCATCCCATAATCTTTTCATCTGTGTGAAACAGGCACTAGCAGTAAGATTATCTTGCGTAAGAGAGGCAATTGCTTTCTGTAGCTGGAAAATTCTAGGTCAGTTGCCTTGAGAGAATTGTTCTTTGATATCAGACCACATTTCCATGGCAGAATCGACATAAATCACACTTGCTGTGATTTCTTTGGAAAGGGAATTCAAGAGCCAAGAACGAACCATATTGTTGCATCTGGTCCAGGAATGAAACAAATGAGAAGAATTCAAAGGCTGCGAGATGGATCCATCCACAAAGTCGATCTTATTTTTTGCCATCAATATGGAACGGCAACAAGTGTGGTAATTATCGCCGATGAGGACTTGAGTAACCAGTATGGTGTCGGGAGTGTCACCATGATGAAGGTAATAAGGGCCTGATGCATCTTCATGAGGAAGATGAGTATAAGGGGAAACAGATGAGGAACTCTTGTTTTTAGAGTGCGGAGAGAGAAAACAACTATTACCATGTAAAGAAGGAAGGGAAATCTTCTTGTATTGCTCAACTCACTGAAATATTATACATGTCTTTTATGAGTCCTGATACGCATTTGCCACTGTAGCGGTGTGCGTTTTCGCACACCTTACGTGGCGTTCTTTTTTTTTTTTTTACCCTCTCACCCGCTCGTCTCTCTCTCTCATCCGACTCATCAGTCTCCGTCTCTCTCTCATCTTCTCTCTCTCTCTCATCCTCTCGGTCTCTCTCTCTCATCAGCTCTCTCTCTCCTCAACTCTCTCTCTCATCCTCTCATTCTCAGTCTCTCTCTTTCTCTCATCGTCTCTCTTTCGCCTTCTCATTCTCTCTCATTATCCCTTTCAATATTCAGAGTTTGAAATGTGGAAAGGAAAGAAAATGAGGTTTTATTGCGAGGATATTTTGATCATTTTATAATGGTGTGTGTTGTGTGAGCTGAAATAGTGGTGGATTCCAATATTAATTCGTCTTTTATATACAGATAAAAAAGAGCGGGAAAATTAAAATTATCAAATCTCTAATAAAAATATATAAATTCACAGACTAGCATAACTTGATATAGTACGTTAAATTTATTTTATAATAAAAATAGCTTTTCAAACTAACATACTACATCAAGCTAAGTTAGTTTGTGAATTTATTTTCATTTTTGATAATTTATTTGACATTTGATGATTTTGCATGTGGCAATGACGCCACATTTAATCTTATATTCTCTCTTTTAGTATTATAAATAAAATTCACAGTAGATAATACAAATTTCATTTCTCTATAAAAAAAAAAAAAAAAAAAAAGAGATTGGATGTGGTACAATAAATTATGAATTGTTAATATGTCTGAATATCCAATGTATACTTTTTTATTTTTTTCATTTACGGTTTTGCTATACACCAACCACTATTCACCCCCACATCCCACACCTGACGGCTTTTTTTTTCATAAGGTGTGGGGTAGTAAATAGTGGCTGACGAGAAGAATTATTATTTCATTTAATTGAACTTTTTTCACCTTGAAACCCTTGTTGGGTTTTGATTTTTCATTGTGGCGATCTATGTCAATATGTTTTAATGAGATATATATACAGAAATTGTGTTGATGACTTGATCTGAATGTTGGAATTGAGGCAGATTTATTGGAAAACAGAGGTGAATTGAGGATGAATGAGGAATTTGGGAAAAAAAAAAATTGAAACTAGGGGTATAAGGAGTCTGGTTGAACCAGGCTGAACTCCAGATTGGTCAGCCTCGATCTCATAAATTATGGACCGAGAAAATTCAGTCCGATCCCGAGGTCTATAAATTTTGGATTGGACCGAACCAAACCGAATTCTTATATATATTTTAAAAATATTTTTAATAATTTAATATATTATTTTATATAGTATTTATATAAGTTAATGATGTAATTTTGATTTAATTTATTATTATTGACCATATAAAATATTTTTTTAATGAGTTAGTTACATAATACACATTAATAATTCACTTCATGTTAATTTAGTAATTTAAATAATTTTTTTTTATTAATTTATTTTTTTAAAAGAAAAAATAATTAGGCCAAACCGATAGCTACTTGTTTGGTCCGGTCCCTATAGATGTTTGGTCCGGTCCGGAAAAAATGATGGACCAAAAATTTCGATCTATCACCTTCCAGACTGGACCGACTGATTTGCACCTATAATCAAAAGGCTACAATTTTCATTTTATTTAGAAAGGGAAAATTTATATCTTTTGTGTGTGGGGGTAGAAGGTAGAATAATTTTCTTATAATAAAAACAATAATGAAAATGAAAAAAAAAAAATATTATACCCATAAAGAGATTTTATAAAAATAAATCTATAAATCGATATAGTTTTATATAATACGTTAGATTTACTTTATAATAAATGTAGCTTTAAAATATAACGTATCACATCAAGTTACGTCAGTTTGGAAATTTTTTTTGTAAAATATGTCTATGAATAAAACATTTCTAAAGAAAAAATAAGCATCGAGAGAAAGAAAGATAGAAGCACTGGCTCATTGAGTTCCGTTCGGGTCTTAGGATGAGGCTCTTGTTGCCCACCATTCATCAAAGATAATAACTAGAGAAATATATGAACCATCTCCTTTGTTCATCCAAGATAGCCTGAAGGACGCAGATAATATACAAGATAGCAGCATGGCTCTCAGAATGTGGGCTTCTTCAACCGTCAATGCACTCCGAATTTCCCGTGCCTCCAGTTCCCATCTCTCCCCTGCATTCTCTCTCTCCCGCTGCTTCTCTACCGGTACTTTTTCCTCCAACTCTCTCTCTCTCTTGGTTTGAGAGTGCAAGTAAGGCTAACTAGTCTGTTCTGACTTGAGCTTTGCTTCAAACAACAGAAGAAATGCTTGGTTCTTTTAACCAGAGCTGGTTTTCTCTGCATACAAATGCTTTTCTTTCTTTCTGTATCATCATGTCATGATGGTGGGAGTGAGTCGATTTGCTTAGTGCTGATTTTTTGCAGTTTTGGATGGGTTGAAGTATGCACCTTCTCATGAGTGGGTGAAGCCTGAAGGCGCTGTGGCCACAATCGGCATCACTGATCATGCTCAGGTTATTCTTCTTCCCAATATCCCACTTCAGTTCTTAGCAATTTTCTTCTGTCGCCAGTGACATTATAACGTAAATGAGCCAAAATCTTGCCATTTTTTTACACTTTTTTTGTCGAATATGTCTTAGCTAGATGATAGCTTGTACTGATTACATCAAATATAGTGAATAAAATTCACAACTGACTCCATTGAAATTGAAATATGGAACTTGAACTTCCATTTGTTGCAGGACCATCTTGGAGAAGTAGTGTTTGTGGAACTGCCAGAAGCAGGTGGTTCTGTTTCTCAAGGTAGCAGCTTCGGAGCAGTGGAAAGTGTCAAAGCAACCAGTGATGTCAATTCCCCTATCTCTGGTGAGATTGTTGAGGTCAACACAAAGCTTACTGAAACACCAGGCTTGGTAATTCTTTCCCCTACCTCTGTTTTTCTTCCCCTGCATACACATTGGCATCATATATTTTAGATAAGATTCCATGGTGTTTGTTTCCTTGGCCACTTCCTTCGCTGCAAATGAAGCTGAATTCTGTATGCCATTGTTTTAATGACACATTTTGTAATGAAGATCAATTCAAGCCCATACGAAGGAGGATGGATGATCAAGGTGAAGCCTAGCAGTCCATCAGAGTTGGAATCCTTGTTGGGTCCAAAAGAATATACAAAATTCTGTGAGGAGGAGGATGCTGCACATTAGAATTTGAACTTGCAGCAGGAAACATCTTGGATTGTTTTCTGCTACAAAAGATTAATGGTTATATTTCTTATGTTCTTATCACTTGTTGCTGTTTTTCACTATCAAATAACACAAAAAGGGGAAGGTAAAAGTTGTTGTCAAAGATTACAAAGTTGCTGGCTCTAAGTCAGTCAAATATGCATGTTTGTTTTCCTTTCAGCCTTTTTTACTGTCTCCCACTTTTGTTATTCTGCATCTTCATGTAACTAAGATCCCTTTCCCTTTCATTCCAACATTTTAATCTTTCCCTTTGTTCTTTACTTGGCAAGGGTGGGGCGAAGATGATTATTTTCAGAAATTTGTTCAAAGAAGACTCTTGTAGAATAAAACATTGAAATGTTGTACTAAGTGAATATAATCAAAGCTAGAAAAGGGAGGGGGGGAAGGGGGTTAAGTTGCAGATAAGAAAAATCAGCTACTATTCACTATCCCACACCCACACCCTATGAAAAACACCCCCACACCTTATAAAAAAACTGTAAGTGTGGGGTGTGGAAGTGAATAGCGGTTGATGAGTATAATTCCTCTACAGATAAATGCAGCACTTCAGTGCATTCTTTACAATTTTGTAAGCTCTGTGAATTGATTTATTGAAAAATCTTTACTTCTCTTTAGAAAAATATTGTACAAAGGGCATGTAATATAGCTCTGTTTGTGTAAATTATGTGAAGGAGAGGCGTGAAAACAAATAAATTAAACTATTATTTTCTTCAGTACAATCTTCTGAAATACAAGACTGTGGGATATGGGCCTATTAATTTTTTAGCTCAGTATAGTCTAAGATATGCATGAAATTGCCCAGATCTTCACTTAAACGGGCTAATCGAATGCACCTAACGGCCCATCATATCGACGGTACGTTTTGTACAACAATCAACGATTCAAAGTAGAAACCCTAAGGCAGATACTCAAGGTCCTTTAATTTGGACAAATTTCATGTGAACTTGTGTTTATCTCCAAAAAGAATATTATGTGTATGAATGTGCTAGCTAGTATGTATTCAATATATATGAACTGTAATATCATTTGATTAAACTAATTTAGAGGGTCCAAATTAAGCATGTTAATTAATCCATTGGCACCTTTCGATAACTTAGGGGACATCTAGATACAAATGAGATATGAAATTCTAAAATTTTCTTATAATTTCATTTCCAAATATTATTAAAATACAAAAAATTTTTTAATTTCAAATATTCAACTTTTTCATTTAATCATTACTTAATAATTATTTAAACTCAAAAATCAATAAAAAATTTACAAACTTCAAAATAAACTACAAAAATCAATGCAATTTTTATAAACTTCAAAACAAAAGTAATATTCAAATAATTTTTTAACTTATAATATTTTTATTCAACTTTTTTTCCTCATTTCACAAAACTCAATTAAACATTTTCATTCAAACCATTTCACTACTATTTATAAAATTCTAAGATACTTCAAGTGCCCAAACATACCCTAAGACTTATAACTTATAAAGTTACTATATATCCAAACTCTAGGGCCTAGAGCAATAGAGAGATAGATATATAATGTGGGTCTTACAATATTTATAGCTACTCAAATGAATTTCTCCAATAGTATTAAATGCCCAATAAATATTGGAATGTCTGCTTCATATATCTATTTCTTCTTCATTCTAGATTCTAGATCTAATTAGGGGTGTAACTGGTTCGATCCGGTCTAATTTTGGACAAAATCTAAGACTGCACCAATATGTACCGGTCCTGCATTTTCAAAACCGATTACGCACCAGTTACCTTCCTAAACCAGTACTTTCGATTTTACCGATTTCCGATCCACTCCAGTCCGATTTTTCGGTCTTTTTAAATTGTAAGTTTGACATTTTGTTATGAAAAATATGTTTATAAAAAAAAAACAGTTTTAAAAAAATTTGTTTTATACTTTTATTAAAAAAATCTGTTTTATACTTTTATTAAAAAAATTCTGTTTTACTAAAAAAATCTGCTTTACTAAAACCAACTTCAATGAAAAAATCTGCTTTACTAAAAAAAATCTGATTTACTAAATCTGTTTTACTAAAAAAAATCTTCTACAAACTTATAAATATTACTACAAAAATTGAAAAAAAAATTGTAATAAAAAGAAAAATCTGCTATGAGCCTATGAAATAAAATAAGTTCAAAAGTCTAAATTAAAAGTCCAAAAGTCCAATAAATTACAAGTCCAAACACTAAAATTCTAAATTACAAGGCTAAAAGTCCAACAATTTACAAATCCAAATTACAAATCCATATTAGAAGTCTAAATTATAATAACTTAGAATATCCAACAAAAAACTTTACAACTAAAACTAATAGCAATGCACCAATCCACCAACTCCAATAGTCCATTCAACAAACCTTGCAATTGTATGAAAATAAATCAAACAATTAATTCCAATAAAAAGTTTGTAATTACATTAAATAGAAAAAAAAAAAAACTTAAGGAAAGATGTTATACAAGTTGACCTATCTTAAATTTAATTATCTCCAACCAAAGAAGTAGGTCTTGAAGAATTCTTTACCCTAGGTCTTCCATGAGCTCTACAGAAAAGAAAAAAAATAAGCATAATAATTAAAATAAATTACTAATATAATTTACACTTTAGAGATAGTTAAAGAAAATGTGAATGATGCTACATACCTGTATCAATTTTCTCAAACTCCTCAATATCATCCATTAAAGTGTGAATGTTAATCAAGGCAGAAGAACGGAACCAATTTTGTGTACAAATAAGAACTTCTACCATAAATGTAGATAGGCTACTACGGAAAGGATCAAGTACTCGACCTGCTGTGCTAAAAACCGACTCAGAGGCCACTGTAGATATCGGAATTGCAAGAACATCCCGTACAACTCTTGATTGCACGCGGTATGTAATGGAGTTAACCTTCCACAAAGTCAACAAGTCGAATTTCACATCATCTTCTTCACATTTTTCAGATAAATATCTCTCTAATTCAGATTTACTCTCCAAAGAGTTCTCTGACTCCAAATGCTTCTTCAATTGTGCACGGATAAATGATTTGAAATCACCTTGACCTACCTTAGTAGTTGAACTTGTACTACTAGCCCCTCCCTCGCTTGATTGGCTCATAGTTTGATTTTGTGCCCCAATATCACTTCCATCATTTTCACAATAATCATCGTATAAACGAGTCAAGACATCTTTAACCCGATCCACCAACATAAGAACTTTTGAACTATTATCCTCATATATTCCTTCAAAAATAAATGTTAAACAATAATTTTATATCGAGAATCAAGAGCCAACCCAACATACAACAAAAGATTCATTTTTTCAAAATTCTCCCAATACTTCTCACATTTAGATTTCATACTAAATGCCATTGCCCTCAAATTATAAGGCCCTTCCACACACTCCAAATTAATTGCAACTTGAATTGTTACTAGTTCAAATTCAAAACTGTTGCAAGTGACATAATTGGTCCCCGAGAAATGTAAGGTTGCATCGTAAAAAAGTTTTAAAAATTTTACAAACAACCTACTCTTATCTCAATCATCCATGGTTGGAGGCCCTAACTTGGATGTCCCTCATTTACCCAACTCACTAATACCATCACCATCCTCACTATCATCCTCCCCAACATTCTTAACATATCCCGAATCTTCATCTTCTAACCGTTGAAATGCTTCTTGAAACTTTTCAGCCCTATCTAACATCATATAAGTGGAGTTTCAACGAGTTGCTACATCTAAGCATACACTACTTTTACAAGTAATATCCTCACTCTCACAACATTGCTTAAATGTGTTCCACCTTTGTGGAGATGATTTCACATACATCACAACCCTTCTAATTCGTGCAATTGATTGATCATATTCTTTCAAACCATCCCGAACAATCAAGTTCAAGATATGGGCACAACATCTTATATGTAAGAATTCATGTTCCAAAATCGTATCCTTTCTATTATTTGTCTTTCTTTTGATATACAAAACTGTCCCATTATTTGAACTTGCATTATTGAGTGTAATTGTTAATATTTTGGGCCTCCCTCATTCAAGCAAACACACTTCAATTTGTCTACCTAGTGTCTCACCCTTATGGTTTTCAACCTTACAAAAATTGATTATTCTTTTGTGCATTTTTCAATCTTCATCAATAAAATGTGCAGTGAGACACATGTAATTAAAATTTTGTACGGATGTCCATGTATCCGTGATTAGTCAAACACCTTTTCAACTTCTCTTTCTCTCTCAAATAAGTTTAAAAATATCTTTTGCAATCGTTACACGTGATGGAATCCCGGTTGCACAATAAGCATAAATTTCTTAAACCCCTCCCCTTCCGCATGTTTAAAAGGAAGCTCATCAACAACCAACATTTCGGCTAAAACTCATCAACAATCAATATTATACTATGAGTATAGTATAGTTATAAACTTATATATTAGTATTAGTTATAAACTTATAGTGATTTAGTATATTGTATAACTATATTAGTATAACTATAACTATAGTCTATATTAGACTATTAGTATTAGTTATAAACTTATATATTACTATATTAGTATAGCTATATAATATATTAGACTATATATAATATAATTTAATATAAATTATATATATTCTATATACAACTTTCACATATAATTATATATTATATATAAAACTTATATATAAAAAATATTTTGTATAATATTAATTTTATATAAAATATTAATTTATATATATATTTCCCCAACCGGTCTGGTCCGAAAAATCTTAAAATCAGAACTAGACAGTTTCAATCGGTCCTCCAAATCTAAGAACCGATCCAAGACCGGACCGGTTCAAAACCGGACCAACCGGTCTTGTCCGGTTTTCTGATTTTTCATTCTAAATTTACACCCCTAGATGTAGTGCATGTTCGGATAAAGATATTAGGCATCCAAATCCCCAAAACTCTTAAGTCTAGTTGAATTATTTCCACTCAACATGGAGCTAGCCAATATGATACTTAGGTCTCGTTTGTTTTAGCAGATGAATTGAGTCAAGATTAAAGTTAAAAGTTGAATAATATATTGTTAGAATATTTATATTTTTTTAATATTATTTTTGTTTTTGAGTTTGAAAAAGTTAAATTTTTTACTTTATTTTGTGTGAATTTAAAAAAATTGTAATGATTAAAAGAGATAAAATGAGTTGAGATGAGTTATGAAAATAAACGAGGCCTTAACTACTCCTTATTTTCATAAATCTATTCGTTTGCATTTTGAGGCTCCATGTTGTTAAATGAATTCAAGTACATTTTCTAAGCATTATGCATGCAGCATGTAGTTCTTAACAGAAGTTATATATTTATATATATATATATATATAGCTAGTTGATGTGAAGATTAAATCACTTATTATAATTGACAAAGAAAAAAAAAAGGGAAATATTGTAAGATAGAGAATCCAATGATGCAAAGGAATAGATGCAACTGATCTGATTTCCTTCGTGGGATGACCTAACTGATCATGATAAGGTAGCTCATGGTCATGGACATATGGCTGGCTGGCATGCAGTGACGTTTCATGTCTTCACTCTTCATCTCTATATAAAGTAAGTGGCTAGAAAAGTCTTTGTCTTCCATCTGGAGTTAAATTATAATTGTTAATTGAAAAGCTAAAAAAGCATAAGCACCATGTTTCTAATTCCATGGCGCGCTCAAGCTGTATCCAAATTGACATTACCATAATATATAATACATATGGCCATCAATATTCTCTAGTACTCTTTGGACGATCCAAGTTCTTAATTAATTAATTAAATTACCTGCAGGAAGGTGGTATATCCTTGGTTATTCATCATCCTCGCATGCACGAATGGACATCATGACATCATGTAAAGGTTTAGCTAGGAGACAGGTTGAATTTTCCCACTAAGATAAAGTTATGAACTGTTCCTTATGGGCAGAGCTCAATCTTATCCCGTTCTCTGATTATTCCATGCATGTCAAGAAACAGATCATATGGGAGAGATCGAGATCATCGAGCTTTCCGAGATAGCAGATCGATCGATATTAAAGCATGGAAAATATTAATATTGCAGATCAGCTACTCCGTACATGATCATGAGATGAGCTCTATTTATCATGAAGATCATGATCAGCCAATCCTATTTTTGCAGCATGTGTACAAATATATACATATATATATACATATATATATATATATTTATATATAGACTTTGTGGAATGACCTAACTGGTGAAAAGATAGGTCAAGGCCGCCGACGACATGTCATGAATTGTGATCATTCTCGTATACCCTCCTGCATCGATCTTAGTGGCTAGAGAGATCAGGCGGCACTGTCTACGTCTACCTGCAAAGAGGACCTAAATCATTGTTAAATATTAAACAAAAGTAGAAGGCCCAGCAGCAGCATCATGTAATGTTTTGTTTGAGGGTTATAAATCAAGCTGTATCCAAATTAAACTGGATTTGCTGATCTAACATAAGATCATGCGCATGATCTTTTAGCTAATTAGCTCGCTAGTGCTCTAAATCCATTATCTAATTATTATTTCCCAGCTTGCTCGATCGAGGTTTATAATTACACATGGAAGAACATGCAGCTGGTAACATTAAATATATATCGGCCACCTCGATTCTCCTCCTCTTGCATGAACGGACACCACCATAGATTTTTATGAAAGATTAATAAGTTTAAACAAATAGGGTTAGATTTTCGCTCCTAGTGGCTAACAAAGTCATAATTTACCAACCTTATTGGTCATTATATTAATGATGAATTCCCTTGTAATCTTGATCTTATTAATTAACTATATGACCTGATTCATGATCTTGTAATTATTATATATCTAACATGACATGAACGATCGAAATACTATTGATAAGGGCCGGGTCGGTGGATTTTAAACGTCCACAGATCATACAAAATGTGTAATATATATCGATGACTAGTGCATGCATGATAAGTGAATTCGAAGATTAATGATTATGGGATTAAACTAACAGTGATCAAAGGTATATTGATTGACTATATATCTGCTTTTATGGTGAAAGAGGAGAAGGATCTTTTAAAGAGCTCATGGAAAAGGTGGGGGGGCAGATCAAAGAAGCTGAACGACCAATGAATTTCTAGAAGTATGCCTTTAACGATGAAAAAAAAGCTAGGGTTATTGTTCCATCTTTAATATATATATATATATATATATATATATAGTGATGATACAGCTGCAATTAAATTCATGATCATTTGTTCAATCAAATCATGTACATGGTTATTCCAATCAATTAAATTTGGTCACGATGTTGATCTTTTTTACTAAAATGAGTGGGATCTGACTCGCATTACGTATATATATATATATACACACACACACACACAAATTACTTTATTATACAGAATTGAAAAATGGAAAGATGATCATGATCGGCAGCAATGGAAAACATGGTACAGGCCATCCCCGGCCAGGAGCACACAAATTAATAATTAATTAATTAGAAGAATCATCAACATTACTTTTTAATGTGGAAGATTAAATGCACCTAGTGTATGCGTGCGTAAGAAATATCCGAAATGACCTATCATCATGCGGTATTGTTGTGTTGATTGATAAGTTCGTGCAAGGGCATATTATACGAGCAATTGCGTTTCACCATCATAATATTAGTTAATACTAATTATGTTGAATTCATCATGTTAATTATTAAACATGGCTAAAATGATTTTCATTCAAATTAGTTTCTCTCCAACTTGCAATTTGTTAATATATATTTCTTGAACTACTTAAGGTGATGTGAAGAGGTAAATTAATTTTATTATTTATTTTATATCTTAACACTGCCCTCACGTGTGGGCCAGACTCCTCCTCAATGAATAGTCCTACACGTGAAATATTTAATTAGATGGATAGAGTGTAGAGTTAGAGTTCGAACTCAAAACCTCTGTTCTAATACCACTTGTTCCAAAAACTTAAATGAATGAGAACAAATAGATTTTATTATTTATTTTATATCTTAACACTTAGTAATATAAGCTTTTTGCTTTAATTTCTTTTTGATATAATTAATCCATGTAATAATAATTAACATTAATATATGTGAAGTTAAACATATAGTTGAGGTTTCCCATGATGTCATGATACAAAGTTAGGGGTGTATTCGGTCCAGTTCAGACCGGTTTTGAACAAATTTTGGAAGCGAACCGATATATACCAATTTTAGATATTTAAGAATCGACATGGACCGATTCATCACCGAAACTGAAAGTTTTGGTTTTTCCTATTTTGGTCCGGTCCAATTTGATTTTTTCAATTTACTGTTTACAGTTCATGTGGCACTTCATCAGTTGAGACTTGAGAGCTGATTTCTCTAATGCTTGTTTAAGCTTAAAATTTTCTATTATAAGATTAAAATTTACATGGTATATCAAATGTTATTTTAAAAATTATAAGATTAATTTCATGTTATATCAAATGTTATATTAATTTCATGTTATGAGATTAATAGACATGAATAATAAGATTATAATTTCATGTTATATTAATTAGTAATTTAACATATAATAAATATAGTATAACATACAAATTTAAAAATATATGTATACCAGTTAGGTTCAAACCGGCTTTCAAAATATAAAAACTAGTACTGAACCGGTTTCGATTTTTAAGAACCAATTAAGAACCAGATTTCCGTTGGTTCAATCAATTTTTTGATTTTTTTTTACACCCCTATACATAACAATGTTTTGAGAACAAAGTGAAAAAAAAATAAAGGAATATTAATATCCAAGCCATTCGATCCACTTATCATGATAGAAGGGATTAGGGTTTACGCTCATCTTCTATCTTCTCAACGCGCGCTCCATGCACTATGCAAGTTTCATCTTTTTGTTATAAAGTACTTTCTATTTTAATTAAAAAGAATCCGCAAATCCATAACTATATCTAACATTTATCTAAATTTAACAAGTGAATCCATCTACGTTGGCATTTTTAAATTTCCACGCGTATTAGTTAGTGCAGAGTACTACTCATGATCAGCGCACAGACAAGCTATAGCCCCCACATGCCCAAAAAAAAATTAGAAAAGCATATATGCAGCCTAGCTATCAATGTATCATGACAAGATATTTGATCATGATTCATTAAGGAGTAGTTTAGATTAAGAAAACTTTTAATCAATCTTATCTCAGCATTATAATTTTTTTAAATTTCTATATAAAATATAATAAATAATTCAATTTTTTCAAATTCTAAAATAATATTAATATTAAAAAATAATATTCTAACAATATTTTATTTAACTTTCATCTAAACTAATCTCAATTCATCTCATTTCACTATTCATATAGGTTTTAAAAGTCACGAATGTTCAGGCCACGATGCATCTAATTAATTTAGGACTCCCATTGGACTCTTAGAGCATGCACTAGCATTGGACTCATCAAATTTATCTTCAAATTTTGATGAAAAGTACATGTTTTGCATATATCTAAAGCCTCTTTATCTATAACTCCACATTGGATTAGCTATTGAATTCATCAAAATAATAATATAATATTATTTTTTAATAATAATATTTTTTATTTTTTTTCATATTTTATAATTACACTAATCATATGTTAATTAATAATTTAATTTGGTTCTTGCATTATTATTACAAGACGGTTGGAGATTAAACGTGAATAAAAAATACCATTGGAGATAAAAAAAAAAGTGAATAAAAAATATATTTGATGGATGAACAGTAACCCTTCAAATTTGAAGAAACACATCCATTTACTGTAACTCAAAACTTTTCATTTATTTTTTTGGCTAATCTAATGCAGCTCTCTTTTGATGAATTCATCATATTTTACATTGACTAGACTTTTAATGAAACCAATACCAATGCTACAGACCGGCCAAGTGCGTGTATATAACATGTATGTAGTATTTTACAAAAGTGAGTGATCGATGTTGAAGATAAAACGGTACCCGCCATTAACAAATTATATAGATATCAATACCTGATCAATTAATGGTCATTTCCTAATTAATTAATTAGGTGTACGTACGTAAGGATCATCACGATTACTGATTCATAATTAATAATTAGTGGGAAATTATATAACTTTTAAGCTTTGAAATGAGATAATTAAGAATTATTATAAGCAGTTCGTAGTTAATTAGTACCTAATTAATTAATTAATTAATTAATTAATTTGCTTCAAAAGTTAGAATTGAAACTATCGATTCATCTTCCATTAAGTTGTAGATCATAGAATATTGTTAGGCATATGATCATCATAGATCATAGCCCATTGCTATTTTCTTTTCCTAATTAGAAAAAAAAAAAAACAATTACTTTTCTCTAAGGCAAGGGGCAACGATGAATATAGAGACAAAAGTACTCTTCAATTAAATACAGGGCACTACGTACTTGTCCCCTGCCAGGTAAGATAATTGCACTTTAATTGCATAGTACATTTTCTTTCTTTTTTTAATGCTATTCTCTTCTTTAGATTTATATGCTGCATTTGGTGGCCAAGAAATTTGTGGAATAAACTGGTTAGGTAATTAGAAAATATGCATTTTAAATCAATTTAGATATTGATGCATAAGATTTATTATGCATCAACTATTATTTATTTTCACACTCTATATCTATAAATTTTTTATAAGATATGTAAGTGTTTTTCATAAGATGTAAGGTGTGAGTTGGTCAATAATGACTGATAAGAAGAATTTTTTATTGATGCATATATGGGAATATTAGTACTTCATAATGAGAAATTAATACTTTAGCCACAAAAGAACTTCATTATAATTATAAACGCACAAATTGACGTGTTTTGATGTAATGCGTTAGATTGTAAAATTATTTTTATTATAAATTAAATCTAATAGATCACATGAATCTATGTCAATTTCTGAATTTATTTTTGTTAAATCTCTTTATAACTGTAGCACTTTATCTCTTTCAGAATGTTTATATATCTTGGTGGGTTTGGATACACAAAACATCTCATCTCATCATTACAACTTTCTCAAATTCTTGTATAAAAATATAATAAACAATTTAATTTTTTCAAATCTCAAAATATAAATAATACTAAAAAATTATATTTAATAATATTTTATTCAATTTTCAACAAAACATTTTATCTCATCTCATTTGAACTGTGTATCACACGTCTAACCTAGCTATCTTTCTCAAGTAGGTTAGGTGTGTGATAAGTTTTTACAACAAGATCAAGATGCATGGAGAGAATCTAACCCTGCAAAATTCTGACCAGAACTTTTCTAAACTTTTTTATGGTACATCTTGTCTTGCTAAAAGAATTATTCTGCATTTTGAATTTTGGAGAGGTTTAAGATCAACTTTGATGCTAGCTAGCTTCTTGATGCATGGTTTGATCAGGAAATAAATGATGCAATTTTGTGGACGAAAATGGGAACATGTTTCTTGGAGAATCGACAGGCAGGCTAGCTAGGGGAATATCTAAAGCACTATAAGGACATTAGCATATATTATCTTATGCTGTTCTCCAAATTAAAGCATGCATGCACATCGTGTCCGAATACAGATCATCGGTAGTAGAAGATCATCAAAATTAACGTACGAGTAGATGTTTAATTTTGTGCATGATCAGACGCATGATCGATATATGAAACTAAATATCTTAGCTAGGTTCGAGCTAGGCATAAAATAATCATGAAATAAATAAATATTATTAGCTTTATATATTATAAATACCTCAACATGACTTATCGACTAAATAATTGTACATAAAAGTGCTTTTAAAGACACCTTCGGATCATGAAAAGCTAGCAAATTGGGCATGTTGAGGATATATTGTGTGCGAGAATGTCTTAGCCAGTTGTGGTAAAGAAGTGTATTATTTGTTCATAATTCAATATTCAGTTCTCTAATAATTGCAATATCAATTAATGAAAGATCGATCAAAAACTCTGCATGTAATCTTCTATCTTGTATGTCATCGTGTAGTGAAATGAGCATATTAATTATATTGTCATGTTGGAATCCTATCCTTTCTAATAATTGAGCGGGAAAGATACATATAAAATATTGTTTGATGCAAATCTTGAGGAAAATATATATATATATATATATATATATATATATATATATATATATATATAATTAAATAAGTAATCGATCCTTTATTCCATAACATGATGAATTATTTCTAGAATCATCATCTTGTTACTGTTTATGAGAGTAAACCAGCTAGATAGGTTTATGCTCTAGAAAAATATGCATGCATGCATGCCGTTCCGAATATGCTGAAATTTTGTACGTACAATTGATGTGTCATAAGCTGAAAGAAAGCCTCGAATTACGTACTATTGGTGACAAACTAATCTCGTCGGCACTCCCATTAATTAATTTCTATCTCATTCTATAAATATAAACATGCAAGTTGGTCAGCAGGACTTATATATAATTAATGACTTTCCAAAGACATTTAAGAATTGATAGGACCGCATTGAGGGTACTGAATAATTAAGAGCTGATCGATACATATGAAGTTCATGGTCAAAATTAGACAATAAATTATAGGATACCATTCTCTTATTAAAAAAAATGTTTAAAGTTGAGACGGGAGATCTCAAAATATTAACATGATACCATATTAAATCTGTATATGTGAATGATTTATTCGGGAAGCTTTTCTACAAGAGAAATATTTTAGCTATAAAGAAATCATACAAATTGATGTGGATTAATGTAGTATGTTAGATTGTAAAACTATTTTTACTGTAAATTAAATCTAACGTATCATATGAAGTCATGTCGATTTTTAGATTTACTTCTATGGGATCTCTCTTTGACTATAAAACTTCTCTTCCTCTTCCGTTTGAGACCCACCTAGCTATATAATTTCTACTCATTTTTTTCGTCTTTTCCTACCCACCTAGCTATTGGGGGAGGTGAACTCAGTTACCCCTTCCTTCCTTCGCTTACCAATGAAGTGGTAAGGTCCACAACCACTAGGGGAATCTCAGCTTAGCATTAATGCTCTTTTTAAGATTGTGTTGAACTTTCCAATATGTCGATGTAAAAGTACTACTCTCAGCAGTGCAACACCCCCCCCCCCCCCTCTTCTCTCCTCCTCTTTTAGTACCTAATAATTCATTAAAAGGAATTTATAAGCTTGAAAGACTTCCCATCCCCTTTTCAGCCAAACAAATTGCTTCTTAATTGGCAACATTTTTTTTATGATTCGGCAAGTGGGTTTCCTAGTGCTTTATATCTCTAGATCTACACCGTCCATCCCACACCCTTTGCTCTATTTATACCACCCCACTCTCTTCTTTGATAATCACCACACACTCTCTCTGCTCACTTCCCCTGCATTAATATCTGCACAACTCTTAGACAATGGCTTGCTTAGAGTTGTGTAAGGAAGTAAGTGAAAGTCTCCTTGTTCTCTCTCTCTCTCTGCACAAAGTACCTTTTATGTCATTGCATGTCATATTATTCTTTAAGATTTTCTTGTTTATACGGCAAGAATTGTACGTAGTTGCATTAATTCTTGGAATATAGCAAAGCTGTAGTACTGTGATTTCGATAGTAATTACATCGATTGTAGTTTGGAAGTTTTACTGATTATTTCAAGAATACGCAGGTTAAATTCAAAGAAGGGCAAGAAGCATGCACTCTTGATGGAAGTGTTGACTGGGATGGCCGCCCCGCAATCAGCGCAAAATCTGGAGGATGGGTTGCTGGAATTATCATACTTTGTAAGCTTTCTAGACATGATGACTTTTATCGAAAATAATTCTGGGAATGATTTTAAACAAACAAGATTTCTTAGTTTCATTGCATTGCATATAGGATTTCTCATTTCTTAAACCAGTTTATGCACTGTGACGAAACCCTTTTCAATGATCCCATCTTCTCAGCCAGAGTAGTATATATCCCTAAATCTAAAAATATACCAGAGAATCTTGACTACGCGCGTACGTAGTTTTTACATTGCTCTCTCTCTCTCTCTCTCTCTCTCTCTCCAAGATCCTCTGCGTGCTCCACCAGAGAAAAAGGTCCAGCTAGCCAGCCAGCTCCCAGCTTGTATTATGGATGCATGATGGCGCCATTTGATGCGGCATATCCATCTTGTTTCTATTGCTTAATCCCAACGCGTTTCAGAATTTTACATGCTGCCATATCCTTGCACACATATATATCATGAATACCAAATACATATACATATATCACGCGTGTGTAATTGTTTGGTGTAGCCATTTTCTATAATTTTGGCGGCGCTTTTAGGAACAAGAACATACATGACTCGAAACTTTCAAAGAATATAGTGAGGTTTTTGTCTCGATGTAACATATTTAGATATAAGAAGAGATTTGATAAGAGCTCATCGATATATACCAAAGTCCCCGGAAAAGGACAGTTCTATAAATGAAGGTTTGGGTGTACTTATTATTAATTTGGCACTGAAAACCTAACCATGTGTTGCACCCTTTGTGCCTGAGCCTGACCACCCTACTTTGAGAACTAAACGACATGCCTCTCGATCACAGATAGAGAGAGAGAGAGAGAGAGCATGGATCGATGCATATGAAGGACGCGCTTGACACGTAACGAGTACTTCTGATCGATTTTGCATGATGTGGGTCACTTCCACGTGTTATTTGGCACAAATTTGCATCAAAAGAATGCATGGGAAATGAAAATAGAAGCCAAGCCCACATTATCCCACGTCACTTCAGCAGCTAGGCCTAACCACTTGTCCCAAAAAAATAAAGGGTAGAAGGAAAGCTAGACACAAAAGCTAATATTTTTAGTGCTTGGTCAGTGGTGATCTTGTCTGTGTTGATGTGAATATATATATATATATATAATTAAATTAAATTAAATAAATAAATAAAACCATAGTCATGTTCTTATAGTGTTATTATATGGATTTATAACTTCTGTTATTGTAAAATCTTAAACGTGCCAAATAGGATGAGAAGGGAAAATGATTTATATAGTATTAGAGTGTGCATGATTTACGTATTCTCTTAAAAAAAAATAGATAAATTTGATACCCACATTAAAAAAATGATAGAGCCCACTTTTTTTTTAATAAAAATACGTGAAAACTTTATATCTTAAGACTGTATAACATACTACTCAATAAAAAAAAATTGTAACTTAAATTTTCTTTTTAATTAGACGTTCCCTTGTCAGGGGTCATAGAGAATGTGTGTATGTAAATGGTTTGACCGCTATTTTTTTTTTTTTTAATTTTTATCTCTACTCATACTTACTTATAAGTACGATAAAGTTTAAAAAATAAAAAGTTACTTAAATTTTAACGCATTAATAAATTTGATTGAAAATAATAAAATTTATGATGAAAAATAAAATAAAATTTCTCTAAATTTTATGATAACTCGAATGACTCATGATTTCCTCTTCATGCGAAAGAGTAGTGTTTTCTTTGGATCATGATCATGATCATGTGTGCTGTTTCATCCAACCTTTGTAAAATATTCTTTGATAGCTTGTACGTCTAAAGTTCGAAGTTTATGGGGTGTAGCTAGCTGTTTCCATCATCATATAAAGTAATTATTATTAAATCGAGATCAGTATATGCTTATAAATCCCAATCAAATTTACCGTACGTAGCATTCTCATGTTTCTTTTTTTTTTTTTAATCTTTTTTGGTTGACAAATTAAATATATTAATTTGGGGTCCACCTACCTCCAAACTAGTCAAAGTCATGACAAAGAATGTTTGGTATTAATGGAAGGCCGAATTTTCTTTCTTCTGCATGTATGCATGCAGTAGTACTATTAATTTAAAATTAATAATATCTAGTGTTAAATGTTTCTTTTTCTAATTCCCTTTACACCCGTGGAATGTTTTAATGCCCCACTAACCTGATTAATTAATGAGTAATGACACGAAAATCACTTGTACGGACTAGTATTAGTGGAAGAAGCTGCTAATTAATTAGGATTAGTGGAAGATTTAGGTTCATTTTGTTCATGATTAATTAATTAGTAACTTCAAGGCACGCATCATTAATATTCTGATTTTGTGTTAATTATTTGAAGAGTATTTAAGTAATCTTTACTTAAGGCTCGGTTTGGATTGAGAGTTAATCTCAATCCATCTTATCTCATCTTATCATTACAATTTTCACAAATTCTCAAACAAAATACAATAAACAATTTAACTTTTTCAAATCTCAAAATAATAATAATATTAAAAAATAATATTTTAATAATATTTTATTTAATTTTCAACTTTCATCTCATCTCAACTCATTATCAAACCTAACCTTAGGAATATGAGAGCAATCAATATTGCTTAGAGTGAGCTGCATGGAAGACACTTTCTTGGCTTCTTCCATGAGGCCGTTTTCCTTGTCTTCTGCAAAGAATAATTAGATCGAACAGAAGGCACACCTTAAAACTGAATACCACTAGCTTAGCTTAATTGGCAATAAAAAGAATTTCTAAAGTGTTCTATATACATATATATCATTAAGCAATTGCAGCTAGCTTCTAACTTTGTGTTCTTCTTTAATATTTTGCTCATGAAATCAATAGTGAACCAAGGTCTAGCTACCCTAGCATTTTTTGGAGTGGGAGTGAATCTTGTGTTGTTCCTCACAAGGGTCTTGCAGCAAAACAATGCTGATGCTGCTAACAGCGTGAGCAAATGGACTGGAACAGTTTACATCTTCTCTCTAGTTGGGGCTTTCCTAAGTGATTCCTACTGGGGAAGATACAAAACCTGTGCCATCTTTCAGCTCATCTTTGTCATAGTGAGTATCCTGAAATATTGCTATATATGTTTGAACGCTAGCTTTTATTTGATTGTGTTTTTTCAAATTCCTGGACTAAAGTTCCTATATATGTGCATTTGTCGACAGGGCTTGGTATCATTATCACTGTCATCATACCTCTCCTTGGTCAAACCTAAAGGCTGTGGGGATGGAAAAACTCTATGTGGTACCCATTCAAGCATGGAGATGGCATTATTTTACTTCTCAATCTACCTTGTTGCCCTGGGAAATGGAGGTTATCAACCTAGTATTTGTACATTTGGAGCTGATCAGTTTGATGAGGAAAACCCCAAGGAGGGACTCTCCAAGGTGGCCTTTTTTAGCTACTTTTACCTTGCTCTAAACCTCGGTTCCCTCTTCTCAAACACCATATTGGTGTACTTTGAGGATGAAGGGATGTGGGCATTAGGATTTTGGGTGTCTGCCGGATCTGCCTTTGCAGCACTGGTCTTGTTTCTTATTGGGACCCCAAGGTACAGGCACTTCAAGCCAAGCGGCAACCCACTCTCCAGGTTTTGCCAGGTCATTGTTTCTGCAGTGAAGAAATGGAGGGTCCAGATGCCACCAAATGCAGGGGACTTGTATGGTGTGGATGGAAAAGATTCTTCCACAAATGGCAGTAGAAGGATACTACACACCCATGGATTCAAGTAAGTCTAAAGATCCACCAAATTGCTTACTTTCCATTGTTTCAATGGATGGCATGAGATACCGAATTTTAACCCCACTATACTTTAATTTTGGACCAACTTAGTTTTCAAATATATATCTAAGCTAAACCTGAATGGGAATAATGCACTGCAAGTTAGATGACTATTCATTATGATGCTAACTCATTTTCATCTATGTTGTAGATTCTTGGATAGGGCAGCATTTATCTCATCAAGGGATTTTGATGACCAGAACCATGGCCTTGAGAATCCCTGGCGTCTCTGCCCAATCACCCAAGTGGAAGAAGTTAAATGCGTTCTTAGACTACTCCCAATTTGGCTCTGCACCATACTCTACTCTGTGGTCTTCACACAAATGGCCTCTCTCTTCGTGGAGCAAGGTGCCGCCATGAAAACTACCATCTCCAACTTCCAAATCCCACCGGCAAGCATGTCTAGCTTCGACATAATCAGCGTAGCAGCTTTTATCTTCCTTTACCGGCGAGTTCTCGACCCGCTTGTGGGTAAAATTAAGAAATCAGATTCCAAGGGGCTCACTGAGCTTCAGAGAATGGGTGTCGGCCTTGTTATAGCAGTGATGGCAATGGTTTCAGCAGGAATTCTGGAGTGCTATAGGCTGAAGTATGCAAGAAGAGACTGCACACATTGTGAAGGTTCAAGCTCCCTGAGTATCCTTTGGCAAATTCCTCAGTACGCATGTATAGGAGCTTCTGAAGTTTTTATGTATGTGGGCCAATTGGAGTTCTTCAATGCACAGACACCAGATGGGTTAAAGAGCTTTGGAAGTGCACTCTGCATGGCATCTATCTCCCTTGGGAATTATGTGAGCAGCTTGCTTGTGAGCATGGTAATGAAGATCTCTACAGAGGATCACATGCCAGGATGGATCCCAGGAAATCTCAACAAAGGTCACCTGGACAGGTTTTTCTTCCTTCTAGCCTCCTTGACAACAATAGATTTGGTTGTCTATGTTGGTTGCGCTAAGTGGTTCAAGTGTATCAAGTTGGAAGGTAGATTCCAAGAGAAGGATGATCAAGATGAGTTCAGAGTCTGATGTTTTTATTGAAAACAAACATCAGCAAGACATGTTAAGGCCTGCGGTTCCAGCTTATATAAAAATAAGTGGAGGAATGGTGTACCACAAAACACCAGCACATGTTTCTGCTTGAATGAAGATAGATGGAGTAACAGAAACCCATTTTTCTCTGTGTCTCTTGCATCACTTCTTGCTGTTTCTATAAACACCTAACTCGATGTAGTTTCTCTCCTTCCTCTTGGAGCAAACTAGGTTATGTAGAGTTGAGTCAAAGAGGTGTTAACCATTGAGTTAAGTCCTTTTGGTAACATGGCTACAATGGATTTGACATTTGCTTGTCAGAAGTTCTTATGTAAAATGCTATCTGCCTGTGCATAGATAGAAGCAGATCCTATCTGTGTATTAGAGCTACTATTTTGACATTAATAGAAGCACCCCTTTCCTCCATATTTATTTTCAGATCATTTAGTGGCAAGTAATCATATGATTCTAGACTATAATGGCATCGTTAGCATGTGAAGGATTTATTTATATACTTTGAGAACAACTGCTAGGCATATCAGCTCCAAAAGCAGAGCATAAGATCGCAACAGGAGATTTTTGAACTAAACCAGTGAGGAAGATGCAACAGGAAAAATACTTTTTAAGCGTAAATTAAGTTTTGGTAGCATTATTTCAGTTCCGAAGTGACCCCAAATTTTCATAAAACAAGAGTACCAAGTGAAAATGCACCTAAAGCTATCAATGCTGCACACTAGAGCATAAAAGGACTCTCATCGGACTAGAAGCACCCTAAAAATTCCTGAAAGAAGAGAGGAATATCTGAAGAAATAATTGCAAAAACCTTCCAAGATTGTAACTGATGTATGCATGACGTCCTACAGCTCATAGAAACAGACATACGTAACGGAGCTTGCATTTAGCACGTTTCCAAGATCTGCCCATGTTATTGGAGAACTAGAAACCATGATGGTCGGCGAGAAGATTCTCATATGCAGCCCCAAGAAGGAAAAAGAGAACCATCTGAATCAGAATGAAACTAGTGGAGCTGCTTCGTAATAACAGCCCCGAATGGAGAGCTAGGTGTTAACCTGTGAGGAGAGTCAGGAGACTAACTGGTTGAGCTTATATAGGAGATCACAGGCAAGTCGTTTCAGGCAAAGGTCCTCAGACTCCGAAGCATCAGATAGCCTAATGGCACCTTGTTAAAAGTCGATATACTTACACAGCCACGACCCTTTAGCCCTAGCATCTCTCGTGCTTTGCCTAATTTTATGGGATGGGAGAAACCCTTTGGTCCTTGTGTGGACTGCAGTTGCGAATTGTGAGGTAAATAGTTCTCGTGCTTCATTGATTGGCTTATAATGGATGCCAAAACAAAGAAAGCAGTGGTTTGCAGGCCTAGCACTAGCAGCAGTAGCTCTGCATTTGGTGTTATATAAAAGGAGTAAGCTGCTGCATACCCTGTAACAGCTTCCTCAGAGCCACGACCATCAAGAAAATCCTACACGGTTTGCACTCAACTCCAGCAGTTTCTTTTCCTTTTCTTTTCTTGCGTAAGGATCAACTATTAAGAGCGTTTTATCAACCAATTCTTTATGTATAATCCAAAAGAAAGAACCGCCACAAATGACACTTACATGCTCAAGGAAAATAACAGACGTACATGAGTCACGTACTACTACCGGCAAAGCAGTCCAGGATAGCTTGGTCTCATATATAACGTATACACATAATGGCGCTGATATGAATGAATTCTATAGTAAATGGGGTAGCGAACCTCAAAAGGAATATTTGGGGTAGAATGAAAAAGAACTTCTACGTTCATGAACTGATTGAAGATACCTTTTTCTGGTAAGTAAATACACGTTCAATATGGCACAAATTTGCAAAAACAATCCACAAAGCCAGATTTGAGAAATTTGAAACAAGTTTGGAAAACAATGATGACTTGGCACCTTTGATATCAAACAAAGAAATATATAACTGCTAAATTTAAGGTTAATGGAGCACCTTGCAAGATCGAAGATTCTAAATCAATGAGATAACCATTCTCTGCTAAAATCCCAATAAATAGCAAACTTCGTGATTATCAAATTTGTTAGAATTGACCCTGGTTCAAACTAGGAACAAGATATCACAAGATTGTTAAGTCACAACTAAAAGATACTTCGATTTAATATTAGATACTGTGAACTAATATTATTAGTTCACATTATCTACCTATAAAAAAATATGGATATTGAAGTAAAAGCCTCTTCACTAGTGAAAATCAACCTTGGACCTTTCGAACTTGAATGTGGTGAGTCGATTCTACACGCCAGATTGGCTGTGCACCACTTTGGACAAGAGTAACATGCTCTCCCTCCTTCAACAGACCCTTATCCTGAAGCATAGAATTAAAATATTTTAGCTTGAGATAATAATTGGAAGTATAAAAAGTAATATCTTTTCAAGAAATCTCTGACCACTAATAACTTCAGTGCTCTGGAGAAGGTTTCCTCTGCGTCATCTGAAAACTGCATATATATGGGCATGACACCATGGTAAAGCACCAGCCTCTGCTTAATCCTCTGTCTGCTATGCATGAAATCATATCAGATAAGTTTTTCTCATTGATGACCGCAGACATTTCCTGCCTATAATGCAATAAAACTGTGCAGTTATAAGTATATAGATTTTGTGCAGGTTTTCTCTAAAGGAACTCCAGAACTTTGCATCTCTGTCTATTTTCCCAACATGGATACTGCCATCATGCAGTTAAAAAATCTGAAAAACCCCGTACCTCTTTCAACACAAAAGTATTGATCTTGTACGCCCTAAAGTTTCATAAAACTTCATTGCTTCCAAATGGTTTCAAATTCTAGTTAGAAAGGGAGGGGTGGAGAGAGGAAGAAATGTGTTGGTTTCTAGTGAGAAAGCAAGTCCAGAATACCTAACCATTTCAGATTGTCATACAGAGCCATTTAAAAACTTAGAAAAGAGAGGGAAAAAAAAAAGTGGACATATCCGAGTGGTGTCTTTTTTTCTTCTTCTGTACTTCATGTTTTTTTTTTTTTGGGGGGGGGGGGGGGAGAGATATTCAGATCCATCATCTGATTGAGTATAGATGAGCTTTGGTTTAATCAAACAAAAAGCATATTTGAATGAACCATATAAATCTACAGATGCATGTCAATCATTCCAAAGTAAAATGTTGGCAGACATATTACCAAAGAAAAAAAAAATTCCAGTGCAAATACCATGATTATTTACTAATATAAATTCTGTTGTGGGCTTCACCTATACATTTGTTTCTAATAAAATTACTTCTTACTTATAAAAAATATATAAATTATGTTGTCCAGGTTATAAATCAGAAAAGAAATCAAGACATGTGACTTGAAATAATATTATACACAATACGGCAACTGAACTCACTCGTTTGTGAAGGCAAAGATTGTTGAGCATGGGCGATAGTGACTTAAAAGTACGGCCATGGATCCTGTTCTTGTGAAAACAATGATTGGAGTATTGAGAGTGTTAGCCATAGTCGTGGCATGGAAAGCAAACATTTCGCCCATATTGCTCTGCAAAAGAACGTCCACAACATCATCAGATATTGAATAAGAAGCTAAAGATGGATTTTGATAAACAGTTGTTAAGCCACTGCAACATTGAACAGAAATCCTTTTTTCCAGTTATGTCGAACCAAACATGATAATTTCAAAGTACTTAAAATGGTAAAATGTGATAATTCCCAAGTACTTGAAAAGGTAAGATGTGAACTCGTACCAACTTAAATAACATAAGAAACAGGCAGTGACATCTCATTGTAATGAATGCATACCTTATAGGCAGTCAGTTGATTTGCAGGAGTTGAGCTAATTGGTAGACTTGACTCGGTCCTCAAGGCCACAGTATGCATTACTTTGACAGCTTTTAAAGGATACCTTGAGACAGTGTTATTAATAAACAGTAATAAACAATATCAGATACAAAGATAAAATGTCGTTTAAAAGAAGAGTGAAACAACAAACTCAAACATGAAACATTGCATGCCTGGAAAGAAAACGCCATTGATGTTGTTAGCGGGTGTGAATCATAATTTGAACTGCTATTATTATATTGACCAAAACTAATTACAAGAGCAGCCAATTGTAAACCTGTAAACTTACTTTCCATGGGCAGTTTCTCCTGAAAGCATGATTGCATCAGCACCTTCTCGTACTGCAATTGCAATGTCAGATACCTCTGCCCTTGTTGGTGTAGGATGATTTATCATACTTTCCAGCATGTTTGTCGCTACGATCACTGGTTTCCGCATACTATGACATCTCTGAATGATGTCCTCCTGTTACACAAACTTAGGATTCAGATCCATGATGATTTAGAATACACATTAATCATACCTGCTGAACTTCAGAGTTAGGAAAAGATAAAAAATATAATCATATGAAAAAAAGAGGCGACAGACGTGTCAAGATAACAAAGTATGGTTAATCATGCAAGCATGATAAGATCAGGACTTCAACAAAGAAGACAGACTGAATTGTACACTGCAACATATTCCATCCATCATAACTAAGCCCAAATAATTGATAATCCAATTTATTTTGGAAGTGCTATTTGGAGTCTAAATATCTGACTTTTTTCTCCTTTTTCAGTGAAATGAACAAGCTATGCCCAATGAAAGATGACACACAGGCCAGGAGACCATGACTATCATAGTTCAGAAGTTGATTCAGAACCTCAGGTGTGTAAAATGCTCTTGGGCTGAGAAAAGAATTTGAAATAAGATACAAACAAAAATGTATAGAAAAACCTGGCTATGAACATTTTCATCAACCCTTGAAAAGCACTGATAAACCTTCTATTTGGATCAAAGCTAGGTTCAGAAAAATATTCCATGCATTTTATGATTCCATAAGGAGCTTTTAGAAGCCCATAAACTATACGAGAACAAATTCATTTGTGAAACCGTGGAGCTAAACGCCATCAGCACCTCAAATGAAACCCCAGCTGTGAGGGAGGGGGAGGCCCGAAGGGATGTCCTGACATCCCTCAAACTTATCAGCCACCTTTTACTTCTCCTTCCACAGTTTTGAGTAAAAAACTACCTGGTTAAAGTAAATCTCTTTCCTAAAATTTAGTGCACATGTATTAAATAAAAGAAAGTAAATTTCTATTCTCTTATACAGCTATTATAAACTAAAGTAAAAGTGCGAAACTTGCAACAAAGTTTGAATCAAGATGTATGGGGGTTCTTCCTTTAACTTGTTAATTGAACATGCATATGATTTAAATCTATTCTTCCCAACATTAGATGTACAATATCTAACATTTTTAACCCATACCAAAAGAATAGATCATACACCAAAGCTATTTATGTCGAGCAACTTTGTCTCAAACTTGACATACATTGAGATGTGATGCATAGAGCTAACATCAATTCACCTGTAATAAAGGAACTTCCTCGATTGGCAGTTCTGCTCCAAGGTCTCCACGGGCAACCATTGCCTGCAAAGTCAAGAAAACTAGTTCAGAAGCATTAGGAAGGATGATATTGATTTAAGATCACAAACAGATTGTTACTTTACAAACAGTAAGTACTAGCATGTTCTTTTTTTTTTTTTGGAGGGGGGAGGGGGAGGGACCATATAAACAATATTACATTAATGCATGTCTGTGAGAATTATTATTTTTAAATAATCATCTGAAATTAATGCTTTGAGAATATTAAGCAGGTAATGAACTTAATTCAAAACTTCCAAAGCAGTATAATCCGAGATTAGGGATCACCTGTGAAACACTTTCTAACTTTTAACAAGCGAACCACACCCTTCAGCGCACTTTTCCTCAAAAAATTTAGCTCTTAATGAAAATAATTACACTCTAGAATATTCATTTCCCACCCAGAAAAAAATTATTCCACAAAACAGAAAAAGAAATTGAAGAGAGTAAGCACAAAAGGTGTGAGTGGCAAAGATGTGAGTGATTCACTTTCACTTCTCATAACAGCACCAACTGCAGAAAAAGATTGGGTCATACGACCAATATCACTGTTTACAGTTCATCTTGATCCGCTGAACTCCACAACCTATAATAATCTGCTTAGTACATAATAGATGGCTAGCACTCCCAACCCCGCCCCCACCTATTTCACCCATGAAAAGAAGGAATCTATAATACTTGGGCTCTCTCAATAACTCATAAGTGTATCATGCCTGAATCTAACTAGGGTTAGCGACAGTGCAAACGGTTTAATAACTGTCTTTGTAGCTCCAGATTGTTCCAGGTTATGCCCCTACCTATAATCTGGAATTGCCAAGAAAGATGTACAGTCTAATGAGGCTACTTAGCCTCTTCATTCTCCCCTTAAGCCTTCTCCTATACATCCACCACAGAAATGGTGATCACATTCTCCAAAACATCTCGAGCACAGCTTTCATGGAGTTAATTTGGTGGCTAACATCTGACTTGTTTTTCTTTGTTCTCATCTACTTTGTTCTCATCTATTTTGATAATTTAACCCATATCAATTTACTGTAGGAGAAATTTCAAAATCTTATAAAAATAAATTATTTCTGTTTCATCAAATTTCTGATTTTAATAGCAACTGTGAGAGCTCTCTCAATGAATTTGAGAACTAATAAGCCTTTAGCAAGCTACAGAATACAAAAATCTATTAGCCCAATTGCGAATCCACCTGCAAGAGAACTCTAATTCCTAGAACTCTTTGAATATTCTCAAGCTAAGCAAAGGAATTTTCTTTTTCCATGGCCTTTTGTATACTTAAGGCAATAATCATTTCCTTGCCTATTCAGAGGTTTTTTTCCTGAAGAAAATCGTGCCTAATTGATATTTATATATAATTTAAAATATATTGTTTCCAAAGCATATCCAGACAAAACATTAACGTAGCAAAGAGGTAACAAGGGTAGGCAAAAAATAGATCAGTAAATTTTCTCCCCTCGTTAATTTCAGATGTCAAACATATCTGCTAAATCAAACACAATTCATCAGGAAACTTATAACTAACCCCATCGGATGCTGAAAGTATTGAATGAAGATTTGGTATGGAGTCTGCACTTTCAATTTTGACAACCACATGTATATCTGCATTGCAACCTACAGAAGGTTTTGTAGTACTTCCAATTAAAAAGAATAAATAAGAGTAAAAAAACCCCCAATAAACAATTAAAGATAATTAAAACAAGAATTACTTTTTAGGTAATCTTTCAACTCATTGACCACTCTAGCATCCTTCACAAACGAGACGGCATAGAAATCAACTTGGTTGTCCACCCCAAATTTGATATCTTCCCAGTCTTTATCTGAGGACACGAGACATAAAGCAGATCAAAATGGTGACTGTAAATACAGATAAGGGATTAAAGCCTCAAATCAAGATGGAACAACCTTTTATATGAGTGATTGAAGAAACATTTTTTTATGTTATATAATCAAGGTTCACCTGTTATGGAAGGTAGATTTGCACTTTTTCCACGCACATTTAGATGACGCCTTGATTTGAGTTCTCCACCATCGACTACTACGCATTTGACCAGATCTTCCGTCTTTGACTTAACAGCTAAAGACATCATTCCACCTAGCACATGGACAAAAACAAATCTCACCAGGTCACAAGAATAAAACTCATCAGGTCTCATGGACAAAAAGATAATTCATCAGGTCTAATGAACAGATCATCAAACTTAAAGCTTACATATATAAAGTTTGAACACAAGTGAATATTAATTTCAGTGGGAAGATTTATGTCATAACACAATCACAGAGTCTGAGATGCAACATATTTTTGAGATTGGCACAAATCCATTAAAAAATATATATAAAATAAAGACTTGCAACATAAAAATGAGGCAAGAGTAGCCATCTGCCAAACCAGTAAAGGACAAAACGTCATCTATTCTGGGAAAAAATAGTTTTTTCTATAAGTAAGAAGATATTTTATTTATTCTGGGAAAAATATTTTAAAGACACTTAAAAGCAAAAGCCTTTATTCAATTAATAGGTCTTACCTGTATCTACAAAGTAAAAGGTCTCAACTCCACGAATTCTACTTTAACAAATTGAGGTTAACTTGAAGCCAGCAAATATGGGTCAAGATTTCTAATCCACATAAAATATTGGCCAAAACATTAAATTGACTACAAAATTTGGACAAAGTGGATATAATCTACAAGCAGTCTGAATTCTCAACCATCCCGTCAGAAAAATTAATAGTTTAGTGAGTTCAAAAACATGAAACATCTTTTGTCCTATATCCAGTAAAACTCTGATGAGTGGAGGGCTATTTTCCATATCTAATAATTTAAACCATATATGCAGAACAAACTATCCATCAGTTCGGACAACAACCTGACATTCCATTAATTCATGCACCAACTTAACTTCCATGACACGCATCCATACTTACCATCAATCAGCAGTATGTCTCCAACCTCTACATCACTCACAAAGTCATCATAATTTACACTGACGGTGTCATCTGTGCTGACTCCTCTTTTGATAGTGAAGTTAAATTCTTGTCCCTCCTTAAGCATAATTGGTTGAGGTACATCTCCACTTCTAACCTCAGGACCCTGCATATAAAAAATAATGCATCAAAAAATTCCATTTATGTTTATCCTAAGGACAAAAAAAAGAACGGAAAAAATCAGTATGCATATGTAGATACAAGAAATTGAAATTTTGAAAAAGATTTCAAAATTGAAAAATTGACTGGATGCTGGATATGTAGATACAAGAAATGGGAAGAAAGGATATTTGCTATGAAATCACAATTATGCATAATCTATTAATTCTACTTCAGAATGACAATATAAATTAACACATCATATAAACGTTGAGTTATAGAGGCACAATATTTTGACATTCACCATAAGCTTCAATAACAATCCCAACTACCAAGGGTGGTGGCTCAATGATCCTTGGGTTACCCCCAAGTCGTATGACATGTAATAGGTCCTGGGTTCAAATCCGAATATGGATTCACCTTAGACTATTAGTATTATTCGCCTAAGGATTCATTGAATTCCCTACTTCAGAGTGCCTACAGCTTGTAGAATTCTAGGCTCCTCCAATCCAGTTCCTAGCAGGTAGGTATTACTATGGTCACCCAAGGTAGGGAAGCCACCTCTAGTTGCGCCCTCTTACCTTTTTGGTAAGAGGGCGCAATCTCTAAGCCAAGAAGTATAATTCAAAAAACTAAAAATGTATTCTTTAAAACGAAAAACTAATTCAAGTTCTGTGTCCAAACAAGAATTTCTCCACCATAAATAAAGGAGGAGATACTTTGAAAAGAAAAGGAATGAAAAAAACTTATGATTTAATGAGATTTTTTATTCGTATATTCTGTCAACACTGATCCACTGTGAATATGACCTAGTTAAAAAAATTGCATCAATGGATTATTTCCTACATGAAACCATTTGGTAAAGAATTAATATATATTTATAAGTAAAGTGACTAACAGACCTTTGTGTCCAGCATTATGGCTATAACCTTGTCTTCAAATTGAGCATTGTATTCTTTTACCAGGTCAATGGTCTTCTGGTGTGATGCATGATCTCCATGTGACATATTTAAACGTGCCACATTCATTCCAGTTTCTGCAAGTTTCCATATCATTTCTCGTGTGCTCGTGGAAGGACCAATTGTACATACTATCTTAGTTTTTCTCTGAAAATTTGAGGTTACCCCTTCCTGCCCAAGGATGCTATCACTTGACTGATGGTCAAACTGAGAGCTCAGCTTTCCCTGCAGAAAAAAATGAAAGAAAATGAAGAATGAGCATAAGAAGGTTATAGAATTACATAATTCCATATTTAGTTAATTGCAAAAGAAAGAAAAACACATGGATTGAGAAACAATTGTAAGCTTCCATCAAGACCAAAAGGTTAGTTCTATAACTCCTAGTGTAAAATCAAATAGAGTTTGTCCGAGTCTAACGCTCATCTCCAGCCCACCATTAGACCACTAGGCTGCACCAACCTAGTATTCCCTCATAATATTTTTTTTGTAACTAATCCCTCATAATGTTCTTCAAAAGGCAAACCCAAAAAGACACAACAACTTCGTGAGAACACCAACCAACTCCCAAGTTCTCATACGTGATAACCACTAATATCCACCAGTAACTCTCTCATAAGCATAATGTCTTCACCACTTCCCCAATAAGAACATGATTAAAAGGATCAAATTCCACACCCACAAACCATCCTCAGCAACCGGAGAAAAAATCTTGGCCACAGGCTAGGCTATGTGAGCCACATCTGAAGCGAATGAAGCCTCCTCTGTAGGCAGCATTCCTTCCGTTCATTGCCTCTACTAGGTAAGCCTCTAGGCGACCGATCACTACACATAAGCACTCCTTTTATCCTTTTTTCTCTTTGATTTGTTGTTATTTCCGGTCCTATGTACAAGCGCACTTCCAATCACTTCTAGCTGATCTACAGTAAGCCTGCCACTTCACAATATAAAAGCTAGGCTTTGCACCTATACATTCCTCTCCACACCAAAAAAAAATTGTAATTTCTCTAAACAATTGGCCATACTTACATAAGAGGAAAGAGAGACACGTAATAGCCAGGCAAATTAAACAGCGTTCAATGAAAATGCATCACAAAAAAAAAGGTTCAAAACTTGTTCTAGAATTACTTGTGAACGTGTCTGTAAGGGTAGAGTACGTAGTTCATTAAAGCTATATCAATAAATTCACCCTCCCTATGGTTACCAAAAAGTGAAAAGAAAATAAAGGAAAATTCTAAATCTAATGTCATTAGGATCACCTAAATGTGCCAGAAGACTTGTATTGGGATTTTCTCAAAAGGGAAGGCCTTTATAATTTCAGGTTCCATATGGTGAAATCTCTATTATTCTTTGAGTATGTGTGTTTCCTAAATTATGAATTTCTTGTATCTCTACACAATCATGCATAGGTGTTGCACTTGTATATGTCTCATTTAATTGGGCCATGCCCATTTCTCTAATCAATAAAATCCTTGTTCACCGTTAAAAAAATATGTTTCCTAAACTTTCTCAGTAACCAACGAAAGCAAAATTATATATAGGATTTTTATGGAAGCCTTCGCTCGCTCGCCTATAAAAAACTAAAAAACTTACAAAGACTCATTTTATCAGTTTTCTATTAGATTCAAATTTTGAATTTTAAATTTTATAATTTTCGGCCTCTCAATACCTCAGGCTCACACTGTAGAACTAAATTTTTTGTAAATTTTTCTTAACTACAATTAGCATTTTTCATAAGAAAAACCACACGATTCGAAATGCTTTATTTACCACAGTTCCACAGTAAGAGAACAGAGCAAAACAGTTATATAGAGTAACCATGTGCCGCTTTTTTTCCACACCTTCCCAAGAACAAAACAGAAAACTCCAGTAAAAATCAATGACATTTCCAATTACCAGAAACAGAAAAGAAAAGACCCAAAATTCAAACCTTCCATTCTTCCCTTTTTTCCACACCTTCCCAAGAACAAAACAGAAAACACCACTAAAAATCAGTGACACTTCCAACTTCAAAAAAAAAATCCAGGAGAGAAAAACCTACAACACCCGGAGGACCATTTGGGGAAGTGAGCCGTCCAAGATGGCTTGGTTCCGTGATCGCCATCGATCTGACGGCAAATATTTGCTTCTGAACGCATTTCCTTCTGAGTAGTTTCGATTGGAAGACAAAGTCGCTAAAGTGCTTGGAAGCCCCAAGGCGATCAGAGGCCCTGGAGGAGTCGAGATTCGTCAGGGACGTTCTCGAATGAAGATTAATCGTCGCCATCGGAGAAGAAAGAGCGAGCGAGAGGGAGGGAGAGAGAGGAACTGGAAGGTGGCGGAGACTTCTAAATTGGCGTAGCGAAATAGAGTTTGTTTGTGTGTGCGCGCGCGCGTGGCAGCTCGCATGCGTGCGCAAGAGAGGAGAGAGAGAGAGAGAGAGAGAGAGAGAGAGAGAGGATGAAAGGACGAGAGACAATCTCGTTAGGACGGTTGGATTTTATGCCCTTCGTCTGTTTGCTGGCTCTCATTCTGAACATTGAACAATTAACTTAACAATATCTGCAACGAAAAATCTTCACTTAAAAACTATATTCAAAAGAGATATAGAAAATTTTACAAACTGAGTTAACGTGATTTTTCAATTTTATTTTACACAAAAAAAAAATTACAATTTAATAGATTACATTAAGTTACGTTATTTTATAAATTTTTATCTGTTCGAAATATTCCAAAAAAAAATAACAATAACAGCAGCAAAAACATCTGCTTTGAATAAAAATCCTCAAATAAACAAAAGATGTTAGTAGTAACACTAATGTTAACGTTGGTTTCCCCATTTTCTAGCATGTACTCCTAATTATTAAATTTAATACATTTATATATGAAAAATGTTAGAAAATCCGTTTTGGGCTTCCGTTGGTATTGCCCGATTCGTTTTTTTTTTTTTTTTTTAGTTGGTCATTAAGATTTTTTTATTTTTTATTTACATTATTTTTTTAACACTTTTAAATATTTTTAAAAAATTAAAAAATTCATAACATTATTAAATATTAATCATTAAATTAAAAAAAATTAATAAAAAAATAATCGGACAAATCCATCGAGAGTCCAAAACGGAATTTCCCTTTATATATTCTCTGGGAACCTGCTAAGTTTACGTTGCATGGAACAGTACCTATAATTATTGCTAAAAATATCCATAAAAGATCATTGCATGCAACAGTACCTACTCTGCCGCCTGAAGTATATGGTTGGAGTTATTCCATTGATGCGGCACCATACCAAAACTTTGGTGCCACGTACCTTACTAAAAAAGGGAAAAAATATATCCAAAATAAAATGGAGTAAAAAAACATAAAAAAAAAATGAAAACTGAAATTCTAAACTCCCTATCCGGCTATACCCCTTTAATATTTGTGTTTTTTATTTATTGAAAATAAATAATTAGTCAAAATCTCAATAAACAAGTATCACGTAAGTTCATTGAAAAAAAATAGACCTACTTTTACTTTTTTTTAGTAAAACTCACATTTTTACAAAAGTTTTACACGGAGTCTACTTGAAACTTATACCTAATATTATTATATTTTTAATAAGCTACATAACACCACATAATGGTGACAGATCAACAAGGCAACTCCAACCATATACTTCAAGAGACATTGTAGCATTTCTTTATTAGAAATGTAAATAATACGATAAGAGATCATTTGACCACGTGAGTTCTTCATAATAATAATAATTACGACCCAATTTATTTAATCAATTTAACTCTTGATACAAGTTATTTTGAGTCAAAAGTGTTTTTATTATACCGGATGCAATAATTTTTCATCATCGAGCTCGAACACAAATCAAACGAACGAGTAATTGAGTTGTAATTAAATATTTACAATTATTTATTTATTTTAAAATACTTTGAATATGAGATTATTTTATTAGGCCAATAAATATTGTTTATGCCATTGAATTGATTGATTACGTATAGAGAAATATTCTAATCATAAAGTGATCGTGTAAAAGTAATCTTATAAATTGATGTGACTTGATATGATTTGTCAAATTATAAAATTATTTTTATTATAAAATAGATCTAACGGATTACATAAAATCGTGTCAATTTATGAGATTATTTTTATGTAATTTTTTTATAACTTGCTGAAAACAAAAATAGTCAACTTTGAGATTTAAAAACAATTATGGATTGTGATTCAAATTTTAATGCATTTAAGCAGCCGTGTGTTTTGATTCACCCATCAAGTATTAAAAAATAATCAATCCATTTCATCATTTTCACTTAAATTGAAGTTTCCTTTAGATCCCTGCCGCGTACATTGGCATGTCATCCAACGGCCTATAGAGTATAGACACCCATATCAGACCAATTAACCAGAACCTCGTCCTACAACACCCACGGGCAAAGTGACACGTGGATAGACAGCACGTGGGCATATTCTCGATTTCCTTGGAGCATATCGCTTGTCCGTCGGCATATTCAATATTTCCATCCATTTTCTCTCACGAAGCTTTTAAATAAAATTATTCATTTCGCAAACTTACAAAAAAAATAAAAAATAATAATAAGGCAAGGAACAACCACAAGGAAAAATAAGATGATTTATTTGAATTTATATCCAATTCAAACAATATCTTTGAAGTACATGGGCTGCAAGGGAGCCCATTACCACAAACTTATTTTCAAGACCCATAGGCCCAAATCCCAAACTGAACTATTTCATCGATTGATTTGGATGCACAACAGATGGAAATCATGTTCAATTTTGCAGACATAATGTTGGTATTTTTTAATAATACAGTATTAGTTAGTAATCCGCCTATTTCTTAGCATAACTGTTGCTTTCCTTCAGCCTTTTTCTTGAGACGTTATAAATGGCAGCATTCAAAGTGCACGTGTTAAAATAGTCAAAATTGGTTTTAACGGATGGAAAAAATCAAGGTAGCCGTTTGTATCATTTTTGTCAGTTTTATAAAATCTAGGAGCAAGAGATCTGCACATGGGATCTCAAAAACCACTAACGTGTAGTTCTATTTTGGAAAAAATGGCTTTAAGAGATAGCCTACTGGGGGTGTACGGATCAAGAAGGGAAAAGTTGAAGTTTTTTTTTTTTTTTTTTGTCTATAATGAGAATCGAATCTTTAAGGTGAGAAAAAATAAGATAGTGCTTAGAGATTATTGAGAACTTTTTAAACAAAAAAGTGGTGTTATTTTTAGAGGAGTTTTGGGCTCAATAACTTATGCAGAGTTTATTCGAGCTATACAACGATCAGTTGAGTTATTGTATCATATAGGAGACAAGTCAAGAGGAGGTCTGTTGCACTGGTTCAATTGAAACTTTACATACCGCAGAAAGTTTGAATCTCTTTAAATATAGCGAGATTTTCATGCTTCAGTCTAAACTGGTTTCATTTGAATTTTTCATTTTATTACTATGTATTTCCTAATACATAATATGCAAATCCTATATATAAAAATGATTTGCACAAATTTTAAATAGACAAATCTCATATAAGTCATTACAAATTTTAAACGTCATCTTTAAAAAGTATAAAAAAAATTATTATTTATTTGTGTGACCCGTTTTTTTTTTTTTTTTTATAAAAAACATATATGAGATTTGTCTATTTGAAGCCTATACCTATCATGATTCATTACTCTTCACTCTTCTATATAATTCTGGTTAATTTTAAAGGTGTAAATTTAAACCAATAAATCAGTCCAAACCGGTTCTATTGGTTTTGGACTAGTTCTTATAATTCATAAACCGGCCGGAATCAGACCCGATTTTAGGATTTTTCAGACCGAATTGAACCAGTTAATAAAAATATATAAAAAATAATATTTTATATATAAGTTTTATACAAAATTAAAATTATACAAAATATTTTTTATATATTAATATATAAGTTTTATATATAATGTATAATTATATGTGAAATTTTTATATATAATTATATATCATATATGAAATAATTTCATATCATAACTAATAGTCTAATACTAATATATAACTATACTAATAATCTAATATTAATACTGTTATACTATTATATAGTCTAATATATTATAATTTATATAGCTATATTAATATATAAATTTATAACTAATACTAATATATAGTTTATAACTAATACTAATATATAACTATACTAATAGCTTAATATTAATACTATTATATAGTCTAATATATTATTTAGCTATACTAATATATAAGTCTATAACTATTTAATTAATATTAATAGTCTAATATAGATTATACTAATACTTATACTATAGTCTAAAATGTCCAATTTACAATTAAAAAAAATCAAAAAATGGACCGGATCAGACCAAAAACGAGTAAAATCAGAAGTACCGGTTTAGGAGGGTAACTGGGGCGTAATCAGTTTTGAAAAATGTAAAACCAGTCATACTGGTTCGCTTCTAAATTTTGTCCAAAACCGAACAGAACCGGACCGATTATACCCTTAGTTAATTTCAAAGGTCAAAGAAGACAAAAACAGGATTTTGACTTCCAGATGAATACAATTAATAAGACTTTTATATAGTAAAAACTACTCTCTCTCTAGAGTCTCTCTGCACTCCAGTGCGCTAAACCAGCTCTCACAAAATCAAAACATAACAGTCCAGTATCATCCTAACTCAAGAACAACCATCAATTGAAAGCAAGCTCATGGAAATGGAATTGCTCATCACACAGATAGAAGCACTCTCATGGCAAGATATGGATCTTGAACCTACACCAAAAATAGCACAAACAATATTAGACTCTATGCTGATAGGAAGGTTAGTAGCAGACAGACCTCTCAACAAATTTGCAGTTCACTCAAGCATCAAGGCAGTCACTCAAGCATCAAGGCAACATGGAATTTAATCCAAAAATTTCTTATAGAAGATTTGAAAATCAATATGCTTATGTTCACCTTTCATTCTCCTCAAGATAAACTAAGAGTGCACAATCAAGCCCCCTGGAATTTTAAAGGTCATCTGCTCATTTTAAAGCCATGGTCAGTAGGAGCAACTCTTCAAGAATTCAGTCTAAATTAGGGGTGCTACCCACCCCTTACGGGGCGGGGCCACCCCTTCCCCACACTCCACCCTGCATGCGGCAGATACCCAATTTGTCACGCCTCCATCTACTTAAAAAATATACTACATTTTCACTAGGTTTAAAAATTATTCATAAGTTAAAAAGTGATTAAAAATACATTTTTAAACCCAAATTGTAAATATGATTATAATTTAAAAACTATGTCATTTTTAAATTTGATAATACATATTTTGTGTAAGTTATAGTGTATTAGTTTTTAAACTATGTAGTTTTTAAATTTGTTAGTGCATATTTTGTAAACAAGTTTAACAAATTGTAATATATATTTATATATACACAATTTGTAAAATATAAATATATATTTACCTTTATAATATATATATATATGTAAGCGGGGCGAGGTTGGGCCCTCCCCGTCCCTCGTCCCTGCTAGGGGCTCTAGATGCGGGGCGAGGCAGCGGGGTGCGGGGCCTTGCTGCCCACTCCTAGTCTAAATCACTCAGCCTTCTACGTCCAAATTCATGGACTGCCTTTGGATCACATGACTTTAAGAAATGCAGCAAACATAAGGAAAGCTTTAGGCAATTTGATCAAGATAGAAGAAAACCCTATTTATGGTATAACATGTAGGAAATTCATTAGACTGAAAGTAGAAATAGACATTACTAAACCACTACAGCAAGGATTTATGCTGCCAAGGTTAGGTAATCAAGAAACTTGGATCTCTTTCAAGTATGAGCGACTCTCTGTTTTTTGCTATGCATGTGGTAGATTGGGCCATTCTCAAATATTTTGTAGCAACCAAAAAACCCCACCCACAACACTAAGCTATGGACCATGGCTGAGAGCTGAATTTGTAAGACCCAATTCCACTAAGTCATTTTATCAAGCACAAGGCAACCATGAAGTGGATATAAGCCACAAGAAGCTAGAAGGAGAGGGAAGGAAATCCAAATAACTGAGAACAGAAGAGGGGACCCAACTAGCAATCTACCAACGAAATATGTTATTAGTGTAGCAGCTAGAGACTCATTCTCAACAATAGCAGCAGTATGCAGAGACCACTATGGAGAAATCCTAGAGATCAAAACGAAAAAAATTCAGACCACAAATCCCTTGGTAGCTAAAGCATCAACAGTGCTCCTAGTTTCAAAAATGACATCTCAAAATCAACAACTCTAAGCATTAATCGAGGGAGACGCTCGATATGTCATTGACGACATTGAAAGCACATATTTGACCTTGTACTAGCAAATCTCTCTTATCATTTAATACATTCAACAAATCTTTTGCCATAACCAGCATGGAAAGTAATTAAAATTAATCGATTTTAAAATTGATGTGCGCTTCGGTAGCGCAATGGGCAGCAACCAATTTAGTTTTTAGAAATATACTCCTAGATAATTTTATTAGATGTTTTATTTTCATTGACAATGGAAAAGATCTACCTTGAACACTCTTGTATTTTAGTTTCATTTAATATAACGCATGCTTGATTGGAAAAAGAAAAAAAGAAAAAGGAAAAAAAAAAAGAGTTTTATATGTTTAAGCTTAAAGCAGTAGTAATGGAGAGATTTTTTGCAGCGGTGTTGCTAGGCAGCTTAGGAGTTAGGTCTGAGAATGGAGTGGGCCATTATTAATCCCCAAAAGTAAAGCGTGTTCTGAAATAGAAGCAAAAGAAAGAAAAAAAATGGCAGCCTCGACGACCGGTGGGAGCAGCAAAGGAGGCACGGCCAAAGCTCTGGTGGCCGATCAGATCTCTCAGACCGTTCAGTCCACCTCCAATCTTCTTCACCTCATGCAACAGTCCTCCGCTTCTCAGGTAAACTCTCTACCTTCCCCTCTTTCTCTCGGCATATGTATAATATGTATTCTTGTGATTGAATTTTCACGTTCTCGAAGGTGTAGTACGTAGTGGCTAAATGGGTTTCTCGTGTTTTCTATAAAGAAAGCCGTCTTGCATGTCAATTTTTGTTGAACGGTTAGAATGTGAGTATAACCATTTAATTTATATGCTAATAGAATGTGCTTGAGAAAGAACTTCTGTATTTTGATGAACGTTGGAAACTGAGTTCAATCAGCATCGGAGTACAAAAATTTATTCTTCTTTCCTTTTTTCTTTGGAATTTCTGAAAATAGCACTGGAGGAGACAAGTTGAATTTTAGGATGGGGAATTCCCAATTTTTTTTGTCAAATTGGTGTGGGTAGGGTGGACTACATTTTCTTTTTTCAAATGAAGTATATTTGATAGACGCTGAACAGTTGGGTTGTTTCTCTGTGGGTTTTGAGACGCGTGACTAAACATTCATACGCTGTTGACAAGAAGATGAAGCAGCGGCTAGTTAGAGAGACAATGGACAGGAACTACTAACAACGAGGCAGCCTTTTATATAATTTTTAATATAAAAATGTGAAATCTGACAATATGGGAACACTTTGATCAACCTTTTTAAAGGTTTAGATAGAATAAATACTTTATAATTGGCGGTGAATTCTCCAATTCTATTTGGGATGGTGTGATTGAGAAAATTGACCACCGATTGGTCGGTTGGATGAGAATCTATTTGTCTAAAGGTGCAAGATTACTTTAATCAAGAGTATTCTTTCCAATTTTTTCACATGTTTCTTATCCCTGTTTCCTCTCCCCACTAGTGTGGCCAATAGAATAAAGGGAGCTTTAACAGAACTTTCTGTGAATCAGGTTAGTGAAGAGTTCAAATTTTACATACTAAACTGGGCCAATACGTGCTCTCCGATTGCCAAGAGAGGTCTAGGAGTTCGAAACTTGCTTCTGTTTAACCAGGCCCTTCTAGAGAATTGGTATTTGCATTACCAACATGGGTGGAGTGCCTTGCGGAGAGCCATGGTTGATTCTAAATTCGGATGTGCATGGGTGGGTTTTGTGGAGAAAAATATCAGAAGAGGGTGAGAGGTTTTTTCTAGTCATAAATTTGAGGTTGGAGACATGATCATCAAGGAAACTTTCCCAGAGGTTTATGGCATTGGGCATGTACAAAAGGCCTCAATGGTTGATCTGGTAGAGTTCTCTAATAGCTCCCCTTAATGAAATGTTAGTTTCTTTAAAGCGGCCCTTTACTCAGAAGTTGATGACTTCATTAAAATTGTCAATCCCTTGTATACTTTATGTCTTGGAGGTGTGGATAAAGTTTTTTGGGCCCCTTCAAAGAAAAGAAAGAATATTTTTTGATCATCGTATTAAGTACTTAGGCCTCGTGATGGTAACCCTTTTCCTTGGAAGTGTATTTGGCAAACTAAGGCGCCTCCAGACTCCAAGAGCATCTTTCTTCACAGCCTCCATAGGAAAGATCCTCACTTTCTTTTTTTCTTGAACCATGTACATAATTGATGCTTCTCAAAAGCATCTTAAATCTTCAAAAACCCACTATTCCTTTGCAATCCATTGTGCACTGTTACTCTTAAATTCTTTTTGTAACATCTGCAGGCCCAACTGATAAAGCTACCAAAGGACCTTTTGGCAAAAACCTCTGTAATCAAGAATACTGGGCAAGTACGTAGACCCGCTGCACACAATAAGCATGGAGTATCTATGTGTTTATATATACATTATATAGAAGAATAGAATATCTGAAACAAGACCCACAGTTCTTATCTTTCTATCCCTCTCCTATTGTGCTGCTGCAGGTGTTGGAGCAGATGCCTCATGTCATTTCATCCTTGGATGCGCATATGGAGAAAGGATTACAAAGGTTGCATTTATGTTGTACACCATTGTTATTTTAGATTACCATCGATCTTGGCATGGCCTTTAATACACGAGTAACTTTCTGAAGTCGCTCTAGTTTCAAAGGAGACATGTAACTAGGCATGGCACATCTTTATGACAGATTATGAACACATTTTGAAATACTTTTGGTCTCTTTCCTTGTTGGAGATGGGGAAGTTTAATGTGTCCCATTGCTATTTTAGATCCTGAAACTTTAAACGTAGAAACACATTTTGTTTGCAGAAAGAACTTTTATCTAGAATTAGGTGGAAATTTCCTACTCAATCATCCAGCTTTACGCACCAGCCACATGGCCCATTTCTATTTAGTCTAGGGGTCAAACAGAAACATGTTGACTTCTGCAAAAACTACAATTGTTCTTGGCAGCAAAATGCAATCTAGATTGTAATTTGTCGACTTCAATTCTCTAGTTTTCTTCTTCTTCTTTTTTTAGGGTAATAAAAGGTTTCCTGTTTATAACGTTTGCCCCCCATTTTTTCAGATTTGGATCTAAATTACCCAATCTAACACAATCTTCATGCCAATTTCGTGACCATTGCTGTAATAATGCTCTGCATTACATGCATCCTGCATGAGGACATAATCCACAATCATTTCACAGAATGAAAGAAAGTAAATATTTTATTTGTCTCTCTGATAATTAAGTCCACGGTATTTCCTACCTGGCTCCCTTGGCTTATATGAGTCATAATTTTTTGCAGTGTTCCTCGTCTGAGAACAGTAGTCCAGTTACTTGCAAATATGGAAAGCTGCCAGCTTAATTCCATCTCTCAAGCTCATCTTTCTAAGGAGGTATACTCTCTCTTTCTGCGCCATACACCACCTTGCACTGACCACTTTTTTTTTGGTATTTAAAAGTCTCCACAAAAAGGTCCATTAATGAAAGTACTTATAACCTAGTTTTTGTTGTTTTCCTGTTTCAACTCTCCGTGTCTTTCTTCAGGAACATGACTGGGCAACACCTTCGGAGGTGCCATAGCCGAATGAAGTCCTGAACTCCGATCCGAACCTTCTTTGCTGTATGCCTGAAATGGTACGTTAGGACTGCGGCCTACGTCATGGCAGGCTATGTAATTCTAACTCGGGATGATCACTTCTTTATGGTGTAACATTTGATCTATCCCTAGTCTCTGTGTAACATTCAACATTACCAGAAAATAGAAATCATGTGTACATTGAAGCATGAGAAGAAACTATGTTCCAGCTTGTGATGTTCTGTATATTTGTGTAACATCCCGATCCTAAAAAGTGTATTTTCTTATTATTATTATTATTATTATTTTATTAGATATATTTTGAGGTAGTGATTTATTTTGAATAGGATTTATTTACTGTTAATTATACACCTCAGTTATCGCTCCGTTTGGTCTGGGAGTTCCTAATTTGAAATTATCCCTATCTCAACCACTTCAAAACTCTAACAATCCCAACACTTCACACTCTATCTTTTAAAAAAAAAAAATTTTAATTTTTTTTATTAAATAATTTTTATATGAATAGTAAATAAAAAATTTGAAATATTTAAAAAAAAAATTCAAAAAAAAATTTAAAAAAAATATTAAAAAATATGGAGTGTAGAGTGTGGATGAATAGTAGGAGGTTGTGTAGCAAAACTCAAACTCTAATATCCTCTTAGTGTCCCTTTCCATGTGGGAGTAGTTTTCCAAGTTTAAGTCAAACTCAACCCTCTCCAGATCACTCACGATAGCTCCCCACCCCTCATCTATAAAGCCACTTTGAGACCTCCAGAAATAAACTCAAGAAACCTTATACACAGCCACCATAGCAGCCTCGGCAGACAGAGAAAACCCACCAACGGTGACACCTACCTCACCAGAAACCACCACTTGAGCACGCCGACAGTGAAGCCTTCCTTCCTCCACTGCGTGCGTGAACCATAAAGTCCTATACGTCCTTGCTTTTCTCCCCACTGAGAACAAAACAGCCCCTGCATTCTTCCCAACCACCGTAAACCACATCAGGAAACATCGGACAACCACCCGGCAGCCACAGAGATCGCCGACCAGCCCAACCCCGTCGAGCCACTCCCTTCCGGTAACCCACCGCCGTCGACCAGCATTGTCTCTCCTTAGGTTATGCTTGGTAGGTGAGATAAGATGAGAATTTTTAAAAATTTGTGAATAGTGTTAAGATAAAAGTTTAAAATATTAATTTAAAATATTAAAATTTGAAAAAGTTGTATTGGGATTTGAAAAAGTTGAATTGTTTATTATATTTTATATGAAAATTTAAAAAAGTTGTAATGATGAGATGAGATAGAGATAGAGATGAGAAATCTCATTTTTGTCCCCAAACATATCCTTAGTGTTTTTCGGGTTGATAGTTCTCTCTCTACACTCGCTAAACTCACTCTCTCTCTTGCGTCGCACCACCACAGAGACCTTGTTAGGGACCCCGGTCCTGTCCCTAAACATTAAGTCCACGAGCTTGCCTTGGGTGATGATGGGACCGAGTGACCTTGCCAACTTGCTTGGTCTTTAGATAATAATGGCCGTGTATGGTGGGAATGATGGGTTCCTAGGTTGATGAAGGTTTATTGTTGAAGTGATGGAATGATGACGATGATGAGTTCGAGTGATCTAATGGATGAATATGAGTGTTTGATGCAATGTGGAATGGATGGAAGGTTGCCCTCGATGTTGGGGCCAATTGGATGATGATTAGGGTTGGTTTGATGAAGTGTAGTTAGGGTTTTGTGTGGTGGCTAAAGAGGATTTCGAGATTAGAAGAGTTGGCTTAGGGTTGGTTTCTAAGATGAGTTGCTAGGGTTTGGGAATGATGTGGTTGGATGAGGTTAGGACTCCTTGATTGATGAGCCACTTTGGGAAAGATGGGAATTAGGTTAAGGATGAAGATGAGTTGTGTTTGAATGGGTCTAGGGTTGTTCCTTGAGTTTAGGGATTTGGAGATGGAAGATGAGATTTGAATATGGCAAGATAGGATGATAGTTTTTGATTGATTTGAGTGATTCTAGGGAATGAGTGGTTTGAGGGATTGGATATGGAAGATGAGATTTAGTTATGGTAAGATAAAGGAGGTATGATTTGAATATGGCAAGAGGTGGAAAGTCTTTGGTTGACTTGAGAAATTCTAGGAATGGAGTGATTCTAGGGAAGTTGAGTGATTGGAGGGATTGGGATTCGGTTTTGGCTATTGAGGTAAGTCTTGGTTGGATAGAGATATTGTAGGGATGGGGAGGTTTAAGGGATTGACAATGGGTTGACAATTCCTTAAATCAAGAGATATGGATTTGGAAGATAGGTTTGTGATGATGGGTAAGGTGGTTAGGGTTGATCCTAAATGGTAAGAGGCATGAGAGTTGTTGGGAATTGGGAGTTTGACTAGGCCAAAGGATAGATTTCGAATTTTGATTATTTGGGAGATGGGATAAGGATTCCTAAGTGGTAGGAATTACCTTGTGGGAGTTTAGGGTTAAGTTGGATGAAGGGTGGCTAGGGTTAGAATTCCTCAAGTTTAGGAGATGGTTTTGGGATTGGTAGGATTTGTGGGATTGATTGGAATGAGTCAACTTTCCCTAAGTTAAGGAAATTGCCTAGTGGGACTCTTGAGGGGTGGTTAGGGTTTATGGAAGACAAGGGTTTCGGCTAAGGTTATGGAAATGATGGAGGCTAGGTCTTATGGTAGTGATGTGTATGGAAAGTAGAGCAAACATACATTGGTCGAGATATATGAGTGGGAAAGATCAAATGGGTGAATGGATTGTGTTTGTGATATGGAATGATGCAAGACAATGTATGAATAATGGAAAAGTTATGAACAAGGGATGAATGGACTCAACAATTGACTATGAAGACTCTTTTTATGGTTTTTATGGGTATTTTGTGAAACCAAAGAATACTAAAATTGAGATTTAGGATATCTTTGATTTGCATGAAAATAAAGATGAACAAGATGGAAAATATAAGAATAATGTATTTTTAGATTTTGAATAGAGAATGGAAAACATAAACAAGAGATTGACAAATTGAATGGAACAAAAGAAATAACAAAACAATTTTGATTCACGAATTTCACAAAGTTGCAAAGAAATAAGATAGATTGAATCACCACCTATTCACGAATTTCAAGGTGATGATCCTCTACTAGGGATTCACGAATTTCACCCAAGTAGCCCAAGTGCTAAGCACCGATGGTGATCTCAAGAACACAAGCCGCCCACTAAGGGATTTGCCAAATTGTCAAAAGATGTAAAATGAAATGCCTAAGGGTCCTATTTATAGAGATTACAAAGTGGAAATCCCGAATAGGTCCCTTGAAATATAATAAAATAAAATAAATAAAGATAAATAAATGATATGGTCTTGCATGGCCAATGTGGCCCGTGATATGTCTTGGCCCTTGGTTGGCCTTGGCTAGCCTTGATCATGGAAGTGGTCCGATCTTTGTTGTCCATGCATGGCTAGGAGCTTGTCTAGGACCTTGTTCTAGGGCGGTTTTTGATGGGATCCCAACAGACCTCCCAACTGCGTCGCCGGCCACCCACAAACACCCAGAACCGCTGTCGTAGCTGTTTTTCCCCTCGATGAGTATCGCACGGCACCTTTCCCCTGTCAACCATCTCTCAGACGCATGTGTTATGCTTTTAATAGTAAAATGGGCCATGGGCCTTAGGCCCATTCGGCCATAAGCCTTCCAGGAGGCTGATCTTCCACAAAGGGCTTTTACCCTTGAAATTAGAGTGGGCCTTGGGCCTTAAAGCCCATTCGGCTAGTGTTTTCTTGAGTTAGTATTGGGCCTAGTTTTTTTAAATGAATTTGTTGGACTTATTTCAGAAACTATACTAATTTAAGTGGGTTAATTTTTGAGTTAACAGAAACTGTTTTCTATTATTTTAAAGTGGGCTGGAATTTAAGCTAGCTTAAAATTTATGGACCCAAATCACAATTTTTATAAAAGATATTCAAAGGATTTTAAAGTATATTATTGAGCCTATTATTTAATTAATGTCCAAATTGACTTTTAAACTGGATTTTTATAAAATTATTAAGTTATATTTTTAGAAGTCGGGGAATATGTTATGAGTTTGGAAGAATATTATCTCTATTTATGATCTTAAGCATTTAGAATAATACGACACATCTTTCTAGGAAAGTTAGTGACGATTAGTGTCTCATATAGGTCACGAGCTACGACATGAGATTGTAGAAGCAACGCTAAGAGGTAATTAGTATGATCATATAATTGCATGTGTATTTTAAATGTTCCAATTGTATATGAAAATGTGATATTTGTCTATGCTACGCTACGAGTTAAGTCAAGGTTAGATCCCTTTTATGACCTTCGATTAATTATAATGACATGCATGTAAGTGAGCGTATGTATGTTATGCTACTATGGATTGCGATGTGATGGATGACATGTTATGAAAATCACATGTAAGTAATGTAATGTCATGAAGTATTTAGATCATATAAGTCATGTATGTTCATGTTCTCAGATCATGTATGCCATGGAATGTTTATGTTCAGATCACATTATGCCATGTCATGTAATGCTATGCACAAGTGTATGTTATGCTAGAAAAGTTCATAAAGTCCAACAAACTTCTCATGCATTAAGAAAGATAAGATTTTAAGGGTGGCACGGACCTAAGCGTGTTCATCACAAGTTATGTTTAAGGATGACACGGACCTAAGCGTGTTAATCACAAGTTATGTTTAAGGATGACACGGATCTAAGCGTGTTCATCGCAAGTTATGTTAAGGATGACACGGACCTAAGCGTGTTCATCGCAAGTTATGTTAAGGATGACATGGACCTAAGCGTGTTCATCATAAGTTATGTAAAAGGTGACATGGACCTAAGCGTGTTAACTACCAGTTATGTAAAAGGTGACATGGACCTTAGCGTGTTCACTACCAGTTATGAAAAGCGGTGCCACGGACTTAAGCGTTGGTCACCATATGATAAGTGAAAGACAAGATAAGCAAGTTATTTATGCATTCACGTTATATGTCTACTATGTTTATGTATGTTTCCGCTCATGCTGATGGTGTAGATATATTTATGGGAAATTGTGATGCTTTATGTATGTAGAATTGTTCATAAACTAAATCAAGTTACGGTTACGGTATGATTGTGGATCTGTAATGATGTATGTATGTTATGAAGAGTCTTTCAAAAATTAAGTCTATGCTAAGCTAAGCTATATTTTACGATATGATGTACTAATTACTGAGTATTCGAATCGTTTTTTGTCTGTTTGTTTTTCTGTTTTCTCTATGTTTAACTATCACAGATGATAATTGTAAAGACGCAGAGCTGGAAGGCTAGGAATAGATCTAGTGTAAAGACCTAGAAAGGAATGAGGGTTACTCACACAAGAATTAGCTTAGTTTATGTTTTTCTTTTATGTTTTCAGTTTCATGTTTCGAAAACAATTATGTTCAATCAGTTCAGTTTTAATATTCGATACTTTTCAATAAATGAGACATTTCAGGATATGAATCTCTTTACCGGGCATTATGTTATGAATGCTAGTAATATCTCTATCCTACGGGAACGGAGTGTTACAATTTGTCTCCCCTCATTGTAACCAGAAATTTGTCCAATATTGACTTCTCCAAGCGTTTGAAACATGTTTACGACTTAAAAAAGAAACATGAATGCTTAGTCATGTTGTGTACTTGTTTGTTCATTTTCCCACTTAGCGTGGTTCTAATAGAAAATACTTTAGCTATAAAGTGATTAGACAAAAATAAATTTACAAACTGATGTGGCTAGATGTAGTATGTTAGATTGTAAAGTTACTTTTATTATAAAATAAATTTAATGTATTATATAAAGTCATATCAATTTATGAGTTTATTTTGTATAGTCTCTTTATGTCTGTAGTAGTTTTTGATCCTAATTAAAGGACCCAAAACCAAAAGCAATTCTCTCTCTATGAATACAAATGGGGGCAATAATTAAGAGCATGACCAAGACCAGGTCATGGAATTCATTTGTCTCTTTAATCATTATAGATTTCGGAGTATCTGCAAATCCTGATTGCATAATATGGGAAAATATTGGGCAAGTTCAGGACTGGTTGGTTGAGAGCTTCTGCTTCTCATGATGAGATTTACGGAGGCAAAGCATGCTCATTTCCCAGCAGAAAGCATCTCCCCGTGTGTTTCATATGATTGCTGTCATACTGTCATTGTTAAATCATAGCATACGATCTGTCAAACGTTATTGCTATATACGTTCTACCCATTTTTATGGCATGCAAACACAAAAAAGACTTTGTGGAGCCAAAAATGCCATCCATCAGAAAAATTTCACAGAAAATAAAAAGCTTGTTTTTTAAAGAGTAAGTGCTATATCTACGATAAGATTTTATAAAAATAAATTTACAAATTGTCGTGATTTTATGTGATATTTTAGATTTATTTTATAATAAAAATAATTTTATAATTTGAATTATTATATAAAATAATGTTAATTTATAAATTTATTTTTATGAAAATATCAATATCTAAAATATTTCTCTTATTATTTAAATACAAATTTCTGGACCCATGGACACAGAATAATAACAAAATATAAGTCATTTTCCTCTTTCCTTTTTTTAAGTAATAATTTCATGGTCAGAATTCAGAAAGGAGAAAGGTTTTTGTATGGCGCAATATGGATGGATTCTGGTCTGCCACGTGGAATGAGGATAATAAACGGTATTCTCTATTAATGCTATTATTATTATTTTATTTGAACTTTTTAGCAAAAAAGGGGCTGTGTCTTTTTTTGTGGCAGACTTGTTGGCTAGGATTTAGATTTGGGGCAGCCCAAGTTGCCAGCCCCGAACGGCGTCGTATATGCTTTCTCTTCACAGTCCCCGCCTCCCCCCATCCCTACGTTTTGTGCGAAAATCCGAAACCAGTGGAAAACACGAAGACCCGCCATTATTATAATCAAGCAGCTCCATAGAAAGAACCTCCCTCTTTTCCTCTCTCCTTCTCTCCCTCTCTTCTCAAGGTTTAGCGGAACCCTACCCCTACTTCATAGAAATCCATGGCTGCTGCCTCCCTGACTCTGCCATTTGCTTCTTCTTCTTCTGCCGCTGCCGCTGCCGCTGCCGCTTCTTCTTCTTCTTCTTATTCTGCTTCGTCTCTATTCTCTCGCTATACTCTCAGCCATAGACGCTTTGTCTCCTCCGGCTTTCGCTCTCGATTTCACGCCCATAACACCGTCGTAATCTCTCTCTCTCTCTCTCTCTCTCTCTCTCTCTAGTAATATATACATGCGAAGTTTTCTTTTTTATTCTTTTTGTTGTTGTTCTTCTTCTTCTTCTTCTTCTTTTGTCATAAATTGTACAGCTTCAAAATGTGAATTATTGGGCTTGCTTTGGTTGGGTGCTCATCAATTCCAGTGCAATTTCAACAGAAACTAATAAAAAAAAAAGTATATAATAGAGTTCAACATTTTTCATTGTGTATTCCAATTACTTTTTTTTCGGCTGTAATATCAATGGTTTTTTATTTTTTTTCAACGTGTTTGGGTCAGAAGTCTAATTTTTTTAGAAAAGAAATGCTTTGGCCAGAAATGAATTTTATAAAAGGAAATTTATAAACTGAGGTTGTTACGGTCGTAACGGTTCTCTTTTTAAAATTCTTTGAAAATGGGATGTTGAACTCCAAGTGAATATCTGCAAATCATTTTTAATTTACTGTTCGATTCTTTTGCTATGGGCTTATACCAGCAAAGTTTGTGGTTTTCTTTTGAGGTATATGCAAACTAGGTCGTTATCAAATATTATTGATTTGGGTATTCTTTTATGGTATTAGAAATGTGATCTATCCGAGCCGTTCAAAAATATAAATGGGAAGCCCATTGTTCCTATCCTTAACGAGCGGAATCTACCCAACTTTTTGGAAACTGCACGCATGGAGAAGACAGTCAACCGAACTAGTACCAGGCTGAAATTATTTTCTGGCACTGCAAATCCTACCCTTTCTCAGGTAGGACTATTACTTTATTGTTTTGGTTCTTTGGATTAACGAGGTATTGTTAATGAAGTTCTTTCGGATTAATTAGTGGATTGATTAGTCATTTAAAGAAACTGAATTTGCAGGTTGCGAGTGGTTTATCCTGTGCTTTTTTTTGTTTTTTCTTCTAATGGTTGTTGCCACCATTCTCTCTGATGAAATTGGTCTGAAAATTATCTACAGACCAGGGTTGGGCACTGCTCAATATCTTCAAGTTGTGAATTTTGTAAACATTGTACGATTGACGTTATCTCCTTACTTGTCGTTCAGCTTTTCATTGCTAAGTGCCATACGGCTATACGTCTGTGATTAATCTGGATATGGTTATTTGTTAAAACCTCACTGTCTTCAATGGAATTGCTCTAAACTTTACCCATAAAGAAGTACTCTGTCAAAATTCTTAGAAATTCCTGTGCTTCAGAATCAATATTTTTTCTCTTTAATTTTTTTTTTTTTGATAAGTAATATTTTTTCTCTTTAAATTTGCAGGATATTATAGTTTTTTATAGGATTTTAATACTTCTGGGTCAAGGCCAACTGCCTAAATGATTATATGTTTGCTTTTGACAAATATTTTTCACCCAAAAATATGTTGGGTATAGTTATTTATTTCCTAGCCAACAGATAGACAGGCACTCTAGCACACAGACATACGCATTTGAACGCACGCACCCATCCACTCATGCACACAACACATGTGTGCAGGCCAGCACACACAATCATGCACACACACATGTATATTTTTGGAATGTTGTGCTTATGTTGCTGGCACTTTGTTAATTGCCCCCAGGAAATTGCTTGGTACATGGGCCTGGAACTTGGAAAGATCAACATAAAGCGATTTGCAGATGGGGAAATATATGTTCAGTTGCAAGAGAGTGTCAGAGGATGTGATGTATACCTAGTACAGCCTACCTGCCCACCTGCAAATGAGAATCTCATGGAGCTATTAGTAATGATAGATGCTTGTCGTAGAGCTTCGGCCAAAACCATTACTGCAGTGATTCCATATTTTGGATATGCTAGAGCTGACAGAAAGGCAAGTTCTAAATTGTGGTGTACTTTAATGAGCGTTTATGAAATAAATCAGTTGTTATAGTTTACATAAACATTACATATTGCAAATCTGCCCGACATGGGGATCATTGGGAATCTACTATTCCAATTTTAATGGTCTTGGGCATATCGTCAAACCTATTAGAAAGAAAAATCCTGGATGAACCCTTCTAGTTTTCAACGAGGGGGATAGGATTTGAAATTCAGTGTCATCCTTTTGCTGTAGTACATTTGAATTTGACTGGTCACTGAGATGATTGGTTCTACCAATGCATCTTAAGAAAATCAATGATTCGTAAAAATTTCCACTATATTGTGTTCTATATAGGCTGGCTAACATTGTCTTCTCCATCTATGAACTTTTTTCCCCAGTCCCAAGGCCGCGAATCAATTGCAGCCAAACTAGTTGCAAACCTGATCACAGAAGCAGGTGCTAACCGTGTTCTAGCTTGTGACCTTCATTCTGGGCAGTCCATGGGTTATTTCGATATCCCAGTGGATCATGTGTATTCTCTGGTAAAGTAGTCCATACACTTAATTGTTGACTTTCAAGGTTGTAATGGCCTCTGATCTCTGATACTATTGTTTGTTATGTGGACTCTAGCCTGTGATTCTTGATTATCTTGCCAGCAAGACAATCAGTTCTCAAGATTTGGTAGTTGTTTCCCCTGATGTTGGTGGGGTAGCAAGGGCACGTGCTTTTGCAAAAAAATTATCCGATGCACCTTTAGCCATTGTAGACAAAAGGCGCTATGGACACAATGTTGCTGAGGTAAATTTCGCATCAGTACTCTGTTAAATTATCTTCTTCTTTTTTTCTTTTTTTCAGCTTACATGTGTCTTGGTCAAATTCTTGATTCTCTTATATATTATACTAGATGTCTGTGAAGACTTGTGCTAAAGCAGTATAGCATGTTTTGTCTTTCACGTCCTAAAAACCGTGGCTAATGTTCATCTTGTAGGTGATGAATCTGATTGGAGATGTAAAAGGAAAAGTTGCAGTGATGATGGATGACATGATTGACACTGCTGGTGAGTCAAGTGCTTTTGAATGCCAAAATGCAACACTGAAACTTCCTTCAATTGAAGAAAAGAGACATTATCGGTTGTATTCATTTCCTTTAACCCATATAAGCTTATAAGTAGTGAATTGGTTGTGTGCTGTAGGGACCATTGCTAAAGGTGCAGCTCTTTTACATGAAGAGGGGGCCAGAGAGGTCTATGCATGCTGCACTCATGCTGTGTTCAGGTATTGAATTCATTTACAGCAGTTCTTCTTGTTTGTTTCTCTAGATGCTTAGCACAAACTTGTTAGCTTATTTATGAGATTACCATACAGATTTTAATGAAGTGGGAGAATCTTAAATTTATCAAACCATCTCTGTTTTTGTTTTGTAACTTAAATTAACTCCTTTTTACTAAGAAGTCTACATACCAAATACAGAGTGATTCTTATTCAGTTTAATGCTGGACAGATGCTAAATACTGCCAAACCCTAAAGAAATTTCTGGGTAGATAATAGCCAGAAAAGAGTTATCTTACCTACTCCTACACCATGCTCGAATTATAAAAATACTAGGAAATTTTCTTTTTATGCTACACTTGTAGTAAGACTCATTTTATTTGGTTAGAGGTAATTATATCCCAATCAGTCTTTTCTAAGCAGTAGTTTTTCTTCCTTGCATAACTATAAAGCCGGGGCCTGCATTTTGACTAGAGCTTATTGTGATTTCAAGATCTTACTGTCAGACCTCCGGGTTAAAAAGTGAGTGTGTTTGAGGTTTCAACAACGATTACCCACGGGCCTTTGGGTTAGACGATCTCAATATATGACTCTTTTATCGTTAACTTTTTCTTTACAGCCCTCCTGCAATTGAGAGGTTGTCAAGCGGCCTGTTTCAAGAGGTGATTGTTACAAACACGATCCCAGTTGCAGAGAGGAACTACTTCCCCCAGTTGACTGTTCTTTCAGTGGCAAACCTGCTGGGTGAAACTATTTGGCGTGTTCATGATGATTGTTCAGTGAGTAGCATTTTCCAATGAAATCATATTGGAAGACGTCAATTAGGTTAAGCTGGTAAAGTCAATTGAAGCAGTACCAGAGACCCAGATCAAGTCCTGATTCACCAAGAATGAGAAGGATTTAAGGAATAGAGAAGGTTAACTCTTTATTTAATGGCCCATAAGCCGAATTTATGGCCGAAGAGGAGAAAAAAAAAAGGGAAAAGAAAATTGATTTAAAGAGTCAAATGTCAGCCTTTCATTCAATCTACCATTCATGGCTATTTTCTACTGTTTTCTACATATTTTGGGGCAATTTTTCTTCCAATACACGCCCTTTTTGGTTCATGTTCCTTCCATTTTCCTTTAGAGCTGGTTGCCTGCTTCTTCAAACTGGTTTGTTCACTCAAATGTGGACTTGGCTCAGATTAAGATTTCTTAAAATTTTTTCATCGAAACATATTTTACAATTTAGAGAGGTATGAATGTACATGCAGCATTTAATGCTGAGGTTTATGGGCTGTTTATCTTTATCTCATCAAATTGTAGGAAAATTGAAACCCCAAGGGGTTGGCCGAGTGGTGAAGGCCTTGGTCTTGAAATATCATTTATTCAAAGTCCAAGGTTTAACATCTCATGGGTGCAAATAATTTTTTAGGATTACACTTTCTGGTGAAAAGTTAGCGATTTAACCAGTTTTGTGTAGGAAAACTTTCAAGAGTGCGGTGTACAGGACTATGATTTACTCTGCAGGGGCGAGTCCGAAGTGCCTTACCTTGGAGAGGTTCTCTGACATTAAAAAAAAATATATATAGGAAAATTGTGGATAAAAAAATTGTAAGATCCAATTTGTTACATTCCAAGGAAGATAATATATATTTGTTGTAGTAATAACAATGATAATGTAAATTGTCTTTATTCATGGGTTCATTAGGGTGCGAAAGCGATCAAGCATGAGATCAATTTTTACATTGGATCTTTATGCCATTGGTCCATAATAAGGATCAAGACAACTTTTTAGCTTGCACCCTAAAATCTTGGCAAAATGATCGTTCGATGCAAGATTTTCTCTAAAATTAATTTTAATGATAATAAAATATACTATACAAGTTGAGATTTGTTCTAATTGTCTAATTGAATTGAATAATCTAATATTAAAAAAAAGACGGACACAGTATTAAAGGTTAATAATATTAAGATAGGAGTATGGTATGTAATATATATAAAGAGTCCTACAACATTTATAATTATCCTATCGAAAATTTAAGACAATATTAAATATTTAGTAAATATTATAAATTCGATTGATACATTTATTTCTTTCCCATTTTAGATTGACACAAAAATCTAAATTGAAATTATTTATAGACAATGTTAGGATGACTCTGTATGTGTATCCCAAACATGCTTAGTGCAATTGGACTTTTTATTATTATTATTATTATTATTTTTTAAATAATTTTAAACATATTTAATTATTGAGAAATTTTTTTACAGATTTATAAATTCACTAATAATTAATTTTTAACTATTAAAAATAAAAAATAAAATAAAATACACATGAGTAACGTTTGGAGTTACCCAATCATTTTCCATTATTTATTTCTTTGTTCAACAAATCGAACCCGACCCGATTCGCCCATAACTGGTCCCTTCGCAGACTAGGGTTTCAGTTGTCCATGCCTATAAATACCCTCTTCGACGCCCATCTTTTTCATTCCGCCTCGCGCAACATACTTCCCTTGTAAATCTCTCTCTCTCTCTCGTTTTCTTTTTCTTTGAAAGGTGAAGCTGTGATGAAGATCTACCTGTGTACCGGAGGCGGTTTCTAACGATTCCGTCGTTGACGGCAACACAACCCTCTAAGAAGTTCTGAGCTTTCCCTTTCACAGTTATATCGTTCTCCTTTTTTCTTCTTCTTTGTTTTTTTTAAAGCTGAAATCTTTTGTTTATTGTGGAAATGGATATGGTGGTGGGGTAAATTGGCGAGGTGATGATAGAAATTCAGACCAAGTCTGTCAATCCGCTGAACTATAGTGTGACGACTCCATGAATCCCGACAGGTTCTGATCGCTATTTTATGTCGCCACTGATTTGAATTTCTAGGGCACGGTTGTAGGTCTTAGCCATACACTCATACCCAAGTTCTTTCTAACCCAAGGAAACTAGGGTCCTATTGTGATGCTTTTTGTTTCTCTATTTAATTGAAGTGCTGTCTGTTTTTGCTGTGTTCAGAGTTTGGTTGGGCAAGTGATGAATCTCATTGTAATTTAATGGGTAATTTGCGTCTGAGATCTTTCATTGATGCTTTATCACCTTGGAGAACTGATGCCCTCTTTTATTTTGGGTGAGATGCACTTCAAATCTAATACAAAACTTGTTCATCAGTTGCACAGAGGCGCACGGCCTACGTAGTCTGCTTAGTGTACCTAACCCTCTTATTTTGCAACTATATTGCGTTCATTTTGGGGGGTATGTCATTGAGCAAGATTTGAATGTCTTGACGGTATATTCATCTGAGTAGGTTCTGGATTTTCACCTTTTTTTTATCTGTTTAACAATTACTATTTGTTAGCTACTTTTGATGTCTAATGATGTTAGTGTTCTTGTGCTGTTGAGTGTTGTGGAAACGATATCATACTTTACTGGCATATTTAGTTAAAGGGGTTGCTAGAAACAATATTGCTCAAATAATTGAATCCTCATCACTCTACTCTCTTTGAATGTCTTTATCAACAGCATATGATAGATAACTTAAGATCGTTGTAACAGGTTTTAAAGGCTTGAATGCCTTTATAATCAATTATGATGACTTATGAGATTGTTATAGCATGATGGTAAAGACATCTGTGGGTTGAGTGTGATTTGGATTCATTTATTGTAGTGAACTGTTTTGTCACCGTTTGAATATGTTGGTTGGTTGGTTGGTATCGACCTGTAGATCACCTGAAATTCTTCATTGTAGCAGCCGAATTGCATGGGACGTTGGTTAGGAATTGACGGTGCGTAGATAGTGATTATCTGTGCTACTAATGTTTTGTTCATCTATTTGGTGGGGCACATGACGAATATAAGTGTTGTAATGGGTAATTTGCGTCTGAGATTTACAGTGATGCCATTTCATCTTAAAGACTGATGCCCCCCATCTTTACGTCTTTAAATTTTTTAATCTGATGGTATTATTGTTTTTCGTTGAGATGATCGACCAACAGGCTCTGTTTTTTTTTTTTTTGGGAAATGATGCATCCACCAAAAGATGCATCTCGATAAAATCTATAGAGATCTTTTTTTAATTTAATCTTTTTTTTATTAATTATTAAGAAAGTGTTTTAAATGTTTTTTTTAATTTATTTTAAATATTTAAAGTGATTTAAAAAATGTTTAAAAAAACACAGAATAAAATTATTGTATTTTATATTTCTCACCACCTCTTGGACCCTTGGTGGCTCTACCAGTTATTTCTTAAATATTTTTAAAAAAAATTTTAAACTCCATTAAAAGTACTTTCTTAATAATTAATTAAAAAAAATTACAGTTGATGATTATTTTTAAGATCTATTTTAGGTGGGAATGTCATTTTTCTTTGAGAAATGATGTTGTACCGTTTATACAGATTATTGTCTTCATGTCGTGTCTGCATGCCGTGTTACGGTGTCTATTAAAATATAAAAACATATATAAAAGAGTATTTACTGTTTGGATTGGGGGATGTGATAGTTGAGATTATTTTTGAATAGTAATAAGATTTGTAAGTTGAGATGTCTTTTAAAAATTGTGTTTGGATTGGAGTAGAGGTGAGATAGTTTTAAGTTGGAGAGAAGATAGATGTGGATTTTACATAGTATTTATAATGATTTTGTTTTATGTATAAATATATTTGTAAATAATTAATAATTATCTCAAAAGTGGGATAACAGTATTTGGATTAGTGTCTTGTCTATTTTATAATTTTGAATGTAGGTTTTTTTATATTTTTAGTAAGTCACATGTTAACAAGTGGTGAGCACTCGGGTTCATCAGCCCCGCCTGCCTCGCCCTTGCATGGTGGGATGGGTAATCTTGACTGTCCATGCGTGGTTGGGACGGTCTGGTCCAAGTGGCACCCCACGTATTTATATATTTTATAGGATAATGTTAGATTGATTATTGAATGTGTCTTAAACATTTTTAACAATTAAGAAAAAAAATATATAAATTCTCTGATAGTAATCATTAAGGAAAAATAAAAACATATGAGTTGGTACATTGATTGACATATTTGTTAATCATATTATCATTTTTCTTTATAATATATATCTATAAATATTTATTATTATTGTTACTATATATAAATATAGTAATATTTATTAAGTATAATTTTTATTTAATATTTTGTGTAAATTGTAATATAGATAGTGTGATTCTTTTTTAGGAACTCAAAGCACTATAATCAATATAAGACTTGTATTGTTTTGACATATGACAATACATGAGTTTCACATTGTTAAAAAATCATCTTTTTTTGTTCGGAGATGAAAAGTGAGTATTATTTATTTTTAAAGTTTTCAAACAAAATTATATTATTTTGCATATGTTAAAAAGTATATTAATTACTTTTCAAAGTTTTCAAACAAAACTTATATATGAAAGATGATAAATAATCATTTTTCATATTATTTTTTAAATTTTGTTTGAAAATTTTAAAAAGTGATTAAAGTTCTTTCTAATATGTAAAAGAAAAATAATTTTGTTTGAAAATTTTGAACATTAAATCATTTTTCCTTTGTTATATGTCAAAAATAAAAGATTTGATTTGAACATTTTAATTATGTATTGAACAAATGTTTAATGTCCAAATTTGTTATTAGTCTTTTTAATTAAATGGCTTTTTTGACAACTTTTGTCATAAATATGTGATCAGCATTTGTAGATGTTGCAATTGTGATCACATCTTGTTGTCTATCAGCACTTGTCAAGAGCACATACATATTCTAAGTCAACATATCAAATTACAGACTATCAATATCATCACTTTTCTTGAATTTCAAATCAAGATTTACGGTCCCTAAAATATATCATAGAATTCATTTAACTACATACTTGTATGTCTTTTTAGGATTGTGGATGATATTGCAATTGTGATCACATCTTGTTGTTAATCAGCACTTGTCAAGAGCACCTACATAGTTTGAGTCAACATACTCAATTACTAGACTATCAATATCATTACCTTTCTTGAATTTCAAACTAAGATCTACGGATTCTTGAATATACCATAGAATTCATTTAGTTGCATACCTGTATGTATTTTTAGGATTGTATATATATCGATTGACTAAACTTATGGCTTGTGAGATGTCAGGTTGTGTATACACAATAACATACATTAGACTTCCAATAATACTTGCATATGAGATATTTTTCATATAGTTTTTTTTCTCATGATTATTAGGAGCCTGCGATGAACTAAACTTGAAGTATGGGGTCATTGGAGTACTTATCGACTTTGTCTTCAAGTCTATGTTGAGACGTTGTAGTATTCTCATCAGATGCTACTTTTAAGTAAGATGAATTGTGCCTTTCACCATACCTATTAATTTTCATCTTCAATATTCTTCATGCTTCTCTTAAATCTTTCATTTTAAACTCCTGATTCAACTGAACTTTCAAATGATTTATCTCCATCTTGATTTTAGATGCAATCAGCATATTATCTACATATAAAAGTAAATATATGAAAGATTCATCTTCAAGTTGTTTGAAATACACAATGATCGAATTGGCCACGAATACGTTTCAAGTCAATTATAAAAGCGGTCGAAATATTTGTACCATTGTCGAGGTGACTGTTTCAAACTATATAAAGATTTTTTCAAATTGCAAACTCATTTATTTTACCATTTTCTTTAAATCCTTCTGGTTGAGACATTTCCTCTTTCAGATCACCACATAAGAAAGTTGTCTTCACGTTAAGTTAAGTTAACTCAAGATCATATTGTGCAACTAAAACTAGTAATATTCGAATGGATGAATGTTTCACAACAGGAGAGAATACTTCATTATATTCAATTTCTTTTGTCTGAGCATAGCTTTTGCCTACCAATTTAGTTTTGAATCGCATCCTATTTTTAGCAACTTGATCATCTTTTTGATTGAAAATCTACTCACAATCAATTGACTTCTTTCTTTCTGGAAACGACATAGGTTCCTATGTTTGTTCTTATGAAGAGATTGCATCTCCTCGCTCATTACCCTTTACCATTCAGCCTGTTCACTAGACTATATGGTTTTTTTGTAAGTGGTTGGGATTTGATCCCCTTCAGCTAAAAGTGCATACGTCACATAGTCTGTATAATGTGTTGGTAAACGTGTCTTTTTTCTTGGCCTATTTGTTGCAATTGATTCAGGTTGGCTTGGAAGTACTGTGATCTGACTATCAATCTTAAGTTGTCATTGCTCTCCATTAGCGACTCCTGAATCTTTTGGAGTAGTAAACTTTATTTTCTGCGAATCACAATGTGTTTCGTTGTCATGATTGTCTTAATGAGATTCTTTATACTCATATGACTTAAGCATATCAAACTCGTTGAATGTAATATCTCTACTTATGATTACCTTATTTGACTTTATGTACCAAATTTTGTACCCTTTTACACCAGTACTAAAGCCTAAGATCAATGATCAAATTTACTTTCTTGAACATGATAGTAAGTAGGACATTTAAAAATATGTAATGATTCATAATAATAGCATGAGTATCTTTTCATATTTCAATGGTTGTCTTTCCGACATTGGTAGTTGCGAGTAATCGGTTGATGAAATGGGAGGTATGTCACAGCTTCAGCTCAAAATTGTTTACTAAATTCAACGTTCAGTAATATACACCGTACTTTCTCCAGCAAAGTATGGTTCATCCATTTTGCCACACTGTCTTGTTGCTATGTTTCTCGTACAATGAAGTGTCTAACAATTCTCTCTTTCGGCATACTTTCATGAAGGGGGTCCAGAGTATACTCATTTCCATTATCTGATATGAGTCGCTTGATTTTCATGCTGATTTGAGTTTTGATCATTTTCTTCAATCAAGGAATATCTTTAACACTCATCTTTATGTTTCATCATGTACACCCACAAACGATGAGAATAATCATTAACAACAATTACAAACTAGTGCTTACCTCCCAAAGATGTAATTTTGATAGGTCGAGCGGATGAGGAATCTGCCCATGCCTCCCAACATTGGGGACCCTATCTTCACATTTCGGGAGCAAGATTTGGGTAGTACCCCTAGTGAGCTCCTGTCAACGGAATAAAGTAAGGGGTATGAGTAAGATTATATAGGAATAATTCCCTTAATTATTAGGGTAATGAAGGGATCGTAGATGTGCACCAATGAAATGTAACTTCATTGGTTTGTTTTTTAATTTAAAATATTAGAAATAATAGATGAAATATATTATTGATGTATTTTATCAGTGCACATCGTTAGTTGACCATTGCATTTTACTAAGTTTTATGTTTTTTCTTTCGCAGCTAATGCACTTACCTTCCACTTTTCATTTTGGTACAAAAGTGTGGATTTTTTTTTAAAATATTATAAAAAAAACACACTTTTTGCACCAGACAAAGTGTGACACTTTGGGAGATCAATTAATATTTTCCTTTTCTTTATTCTCTTCTTGTTTAAGATGAAAATGCTTATTATTTTCCAAAATGAGTGATGCTGATTAAATTGAGCGATCTTTTTTTCTCTTTTTGAGAAACCAAGTCAAGAGTTCTGATCCATATCTTTTATAACTCAACTTTGGATTTTGTTTAAAAATCTATTTAGAAATTTTATTTGTAGGAAAATATTTTTTATTTGAAGAAAAATTATGCTTTAATTACTTCTCAAACAAAAAAATAAATACAAGGAGGAAAGTTTTCCAGATCAGTCAACACATCATTAACCCCTAAAGTATTCTTAGCTAAAGCATGAGCTACATTGTTGGCACCTAGAAAATATTGAATAATCTAGCTATCCACCATGGAAAGGATTTCTAGCCTGTAGTTTTGTATCTTCCTTGACCAAAATCTCCATACATCTTGTGTTGAACAACAACTCCAAATGAAATGTTCCACACTTTATTCATTATTAAGACATATTGGATAGTTTGGATTATCAACTACTTACTTTTTGAACATACTCAGTTTGGTCAGAAGAAAGAGAAATGCAGAATCTGAACATGTTATCAAAATATCAACGTAAAACTTTCTAAAACATTATTTTTCAAAAATCTTTTGGTATATCATAAATCGAGAAATCATTTTCATATCATATCAAAGCATCATATCGGGATAGATACCATGTTTAACTCCCGTGGTAGGATTATAAACTACCATTATACCCGTAATGGAGTCATATACCATGTTTAACCTTGTGGTAGGGTTATAAACTACTATTATACCCGTGATGGAGTCATATACCATGTTTAACCCTTGTGGTAGGATTATAAACCACCATTATACTCATGACGGGTCTGTATGACACTATTATACCTATGACGGGGTTGTATACTACTATTATACCCATAACGGGGTCGTATGCCAATATTATACCCATGATGGGGCCGTATACCATGTTAAACCCCCCGGGTAAGGTTATAAATTATCATTATACCTATGGTGGGATCATATATCACTATTATACCCGTGGCATGGCCTTACAGAACAGAGGCAACATCGGAACCATATTGTAATTAGATACAAAATCAGAAACTCATGCCAAGGTTTTTAGATGTTACATCATATCAAAACATAAAACTGAACATATCAGATCATTTCTCATATTCAAAAATAGTTTCGGAACATTTTCGCATCACATACACAAATTTTCATAAATCTCATATTCGCTCTTTTTGCATAGTTCAGAATATAGAATGCTAAAACTAAGCTCATGTTTACATTAATTATGATAGTAAATCTTCATTCTTATACAGATTTCATGAATATGCAGAACACTTATATGAGGTTGTTTTCAGGTTTCTTTTTAAAATAAACATGCATATTTTCAATTCAATCTCAATCATTTTCTTTAATGCAAAACTAGTAGGAACTCTGCTTACCTGAACTTTTTATCTTCTCTGAATTTTCTCACAACAGAGGCAAGAGAATATTGATCATCACCTATAAAATAGTCACACGTAACTTTTATAAATTTTCAATTGAATAGGTACTTCGTAATTAACAACCAAGATGTTAAAAATATGTATTTCTCTAACGTCTAAAATCCTCGAAACTCTAAAATATCACCACTCCACAAAAAACTTTGATTTTCCATAATTTCTTCAAATAATTATGAGATTAAACTCTGAAATATCCTCAAATTTGAAACATCTAATTTGTCTTAATTTAATCACGAGAATATGCTATCAAATGCTACGGCAATCTGATGTGCATGGGCATACATGTAATTTACTTACTAAGGGCCTATCTATACGTGTTTTAACAAGTGAAGTAAAAGGCTTATGGGAGAGTAGTTATGCGATGTGGTTCGTGGGCGGCCATGCGACGTGGTTTGTCGTTGTGGTTTCTGATGAGCAATGTCGGTTGCTTTCCAAGGAGGAAGAACACGAAATGAGCGAGAGAGAGAGAGAGAGAGAGAGAGAAGTCATCGAGAGAGGGAGAGGAAGTTTATGCACCATGCAACGTGGGGGCTGTCGACTGTGATGCTAGACGTCCATTGGGCGGAGTTCGATGGTGGATTGGGGGCGGCGTTAGCCATGGTGTGGTGGTTGCCATGGGGGTTGGTGTGAAGCTGTGAGATGTAGGTGTTGTCCACTTTGTGTTGCATGTCTGTGGAGGAGAGAAGCACGACGACCGAGTGGTGGGGGCTGCAGTCTGACCATGGAGTCTTGCTTTCCGATGTCTTTTGTTGCTGATGAAGTGCGTGAGGGTGGTAAATGATTGTGTGGGGAAGTATTGAGGCTGAGAGCACATAACTTGCTCTGTTTTCTTGCTTAAAGACAAAGGCTTTTAAGGTGTTTTATAGAGGGTGGGTAGTGGTGGTGCAGGGCAGTGACTGGGTGGTGCGGGGTGGTGGAGCAAGAGAAAAGGCATTGTGCGGCACCATGGAGGACGAAAACGATGGAAGAGAGCAGTGTGCCACTGGACTTGTGTTGAGTGTGGCGACAATGTTGTATGGTGGACAACAGAGGGGTTCACATGGATGTCTGGGCAGGGAGGTTGTTGATGGAGCAACAGTTCAATGTAATGACGGGGACTCACGGTGGAGAGAAAGCTGACTGTGGTGGTTCCGGCTTGAGGCAACGCCTTGCGGGGTGGTTTAATGGTGCAGTGGTTGCTCTGTTTTGAGGAGTAAAAACGGAAGTTTGTTTTTGTTGGCTCACGGTGTCGAAACATGGGTTAGTGGTAGGAGGCAACAACGTGGAGGAGCTTCACAAAAGATTCACGGCTACAACCACCCTTAGGGAAAAAAATGAGCTTGCTATGACCATGAGGGAGAGCCACTTGGTATGTTGTCGTGCTTGTTTTCTGGACGTGGGGATGTCGGGAGGAACGTGCATGCTGAGGGTTGTGGTGGCTGTGTCGTGCTTGATGGAAATTTATGGGGAAGGTGCGGCATGATTTGAGGAAATAGACGAAATCTCTAGGGCTTGAAGAAATTTGTTATGCATGAAGGAGATAGACGTACGTGTCTACACACACACACACATCTAGAAACCTTAGACTGTGGTGAGGACGATCATCTTATGGGATACAATCCATAATTTATAGGAACTGAATGCTTTAGTCGTGGAACGGGTTTAGGAATTTTATTATGAAGATAACTCTAGAGTTGTAATATGGTGTGTTTGAATTGAAGAATTTCATGGGCTTGGAGTTCATAGATAGATGGTCATAGTACTCATCGGTTTGGATCCAAAAATAATAAATGAGTTTTAACTTAATCATCAACTTCAATAAAAGTCCATAATCAACCGTAAGAAAATATTGGGTCTGTGGCCTATTTAAAATTATTCTATAAATCTCAAATGGGCCTCCCATAATATTAAACTAAAAAGAAAAATTATAGAAATCCAATTTAGCCTGAGCTTGGTGCTGGACCCGAGTGTTAAAGAATACTTTTTAGCTTGCACCCTAAAATCTTGGCAAAATGATCGTTCGATGCAAGATTTTCTTTGAAATTAATTTTAATGATAACAAATATACTATGCAAGTTGAGGCTTGTTCTAATTGTCTGATTGAAATGAATAATCTAATATTAAAAAAACAGAACTGCTACATACAACCGGCTGATTGCCACGTCAGCATTTATCAGAAAAATTAAAAAAAAAGGGAAATTTGAGAAAAGTAGAACTTCAAAAAGAAAATAGTCATCTGACTGTAAACATCTGAGAAGTAGAACCTCGGGAAGAATATTTGAGAAAAATTTCATATTTGAGTGAGAGCATTTCACAGATCGCATAGAGAATTTACTACAGAAAATTCTATGCCAACCCATATGCATTTCACTTTCCTAAAACTCATTTTCCAAACATTCAAAACAAAACAAAAAGAATCGGGAAACAGAGAAATTATTTCTAACATAAACAAGCAAATATTTCATTTCAAAAGCACAAATCTCGTTCGTTTGATCTGATAAGACGCTTTCTCTACTAAGACGCTTTCTTATTTCTTTACAGGGAGATCAGGATCTAGAAAGGTCTTGAAAATTAGCTCGAATTGCGCTGCCATCTGATGACGTTGGTGGTCGTGGTGCTGAAGCCACGCCGAAACCCATTTCAGTGGGAAAGGATTCATTGTGCAGGTGGACTCAATTTCATCCGTTTTAAGCAAAAGTCCATTCGGTCTTGGTGGATATTTCTAGAGAGAGAGAATGAGAGAGAGAGAGATTGTGACTTTTCCTTCTTGTTACTCGTTGGTCTCTTTTTTTTTTCTACCACTCATTTCCTTTCTTTACTCTATTTGCAGTAGAATGAAACACATCGTTTTATTTAATGACGTGGAGATTCCCCACCAGTTGTACAGGCCAGTTGCAAGAAGCATTTTTCTAAAAAAAAGACAGACACAGTATTGAAGGTTAATAATGTCACAATATTAAATGCTACAGTTGTATTTAAGAACAATAAAAGTAAGATAGGAGAATGGTATGCAACATATAGAAAGAGTCCTACAACATTTATAATTACCCTATCGAAATTTTAAAACAATGTTAAATATTTAGTAAGTATTATAAAGTGATTGATACATTTATTTCTTTCCCATTTTAGATCATAAATTTGACACAAAGATCTTTACAATCTTGATTCCTTTGAAATTTATGCACGCAGCTAAATTGAAATTATTTATGGACAATGTTAGGATGACTCCGTGTGTGTGTCCCAAACATGTCTTCTAGTGCAATTGGATTTTTATTATTATTATTATTATTATTATTTTTAAATAATTTTAAACATTCTTAATTATTAAGAAAAAAATTTACAAATTCACTAATAATCATTTTCTTAATTATTAAAATAAAAAATAAAATAAAATACGTGAGAACTAACATTTGGTATCACCCAATCATTTTCCATTATTTTTTTTCTTTGTTCAACAAATCGAACCCGACCCGATTCGCCCATAACTAGTCCTTTCGCAGATTAGGGTTTCAGTTGTCCATGCCTAAATACCCTCTTCGACGCCCATCTTTCTCATTCCGCCTCGCCCAACATACTTCCCTTATAAATCTCTCTCTCTCGCTGATTTTCTTTTTCTTTGAAAGGTGAAGCTGTGTACCGGAGACGGTCTCTAACGATTCCGTCGTTGACGGCAACACAACCCTCTAAGAAGTTCCGAGCTTTCCCTTTCACAGTTACATTGTTCTCATTTTTTCTTCTTCTCGGTTTTTTTAAAGCTGAAATCTTTTGTCTATTGTGGAAATAGTTATGGTGGTGAGGTAAATTGACGAGGTGATGATAGAAATTCATATCAAGTCTGTCAATCCGCTGAACTATAGTGTGACGACTCCATGAATCCCGACAGGTTCTGATCGCTCTTTTATCTCGCCACCGATTTGAATTTCTAGGGCTTGTTTATAGGTCTTAGCAATACACTCATACCCAAGTCCTTTCTAACCTAGTGAAACTAGGGTCCCATTGTTGTGATGCTTTTTGTTTCTCTTTTTAATTGAAGTGCTGTCTGTTTTTGCTGTGTTCAGAGTTTGGTTGGGCAAGTAGTTATGAATCTCATTGTAATTTAATGGGTAATTTGCGTCTGAGATTTTTCATTGATGCTTTATCACCTTGGAGAACTGATGCCCGCTTTTATTTTGGGTGAGATGCACATAAAATCTAATACAAAACTTGTTCAGGTGCACAGAAGCACACGGCCTACGTAGTCTGCGAAGTGTACCTAACCCTCTTATCTTGAACTATATCGCGTGCATTTTGAGGGGTATGTCACTGTGCAAGATTTGAAAGTCTAGACGGTATATGCAACTGAGTAAGTTCTGGATTTTCACCTTTTTTTGTTTGATCTGTTTAACAATTACTATTTGTTAGCTACTTTTGATGTCTAATGATGTTAGTGTCCTTGTGCTGTTGAGTGTTGTGGAAATGATGATATACTTTACTGGCATGTTTAGTTAAAGGAGTTGCTAGAAACAATATGCTCAAATAATTGAACCTCATCACTCTACTCTCTTTGAATGTCTTTATCAACATCATATGATAGATAACTTAAGATCGTTGTAACAGGTTTTAAAGGCTTGAATGCCTTTACAATCAGCTATGATGACTTATGAGATTGTTATAGCGGTAAAGACATTTGTGGGCTGAGTGTGATTTGGATTCATTTATTTTGTAGTGAACTGTTTTGTCACCGTTTGAATATGTTGGTTGGTTGGTTGGTATCGACCTGAAGATCACCTGAAATTCTGCATTGTGGCAGCCGAATTGCATGGGACGTGGGTAAGGGAATTGACGGTGCGTAGATAGTGATTATCTATTGACAAAATCAACTCTACAAAATCACACATGCCCAACTTGAGGGGGAATGTCAAATATTGTAGGCTATCAAATATTGTAGGCTCTGTAGGTAGTTAAATATTGTAGGCTCTTTAGGTGGTGTTAGGTAGTGTTAGGAAATTCATCTATATATGTAGCAACAGAAGCAGTGAGAGCAGTCAAAAAAGGGAGTGTCCAAGTTTGATTACCTAAAAGCCTACAATATTTGATAGTCTATAATATTTGACACTCTCCCTCAAGTTGAGCATGTTTGATTTTGGTGGAGTTGATTTTGTCAATATTATTTGTGCTATTAATGTTTTGTTCATCTATTTGGTGGGGCACATGACGAACATAAGTGTTGTAATGGGTAATTTGCGACTGAGATTTACAGTGACGCCATTTCATCTTAAAGAACTGATGCCCCCCCCCCCCCCCAATCTTTACGTCTTTAAATTTTTAATCTGATGGTATTATTTTTCGTTCAGATGATCGAGCAACAGGCTCTGTTTGTTTTATTTTTGGGAAATGATGCATGCAACAAAAGATCGTCTTTAAGAAATCTATCAAATATTTTTTATTTATTTAATTTTTAAGGAAGTGTTTTAAATGTTTTTGTGAATTTTTTAAAAATATTTAAAGTGATTTAAAAATTATTTTTAAAAAAATATTTTAAAATTCTCGTTAGTTCTTTTAAGTAATTATTTTTTAGAAATGCCATTGCTCCCTAATTGAGCGGATATCGAGAAAAGTTATCATTATTTAATTTTTTGTGTTAAAAGTATTTTTAAGTTCTTTAAATATTTTTTTAAAAAATTATAAACTCATTAAAAAATACTTTCTTAATCATTAAGTAAAAAAAATATAATTGATAACTTTTTTAAGATCTATTTTTGGTGGGAATGCCATTTTTCTTTGAGAAATGTAAGTGTTGTACCATTTATATAGATTGTTGTCCGCATGTCGTGTTATGTGGTTTATTAAAAGAGCCAAGTTTTTAATAGATAAGTTTTATGCAAGTCTTTGTAAAAAAATAGATTCTATCTTAAAAAGTGTAAAAGAATCATTTTTTATTTGTGGGATTTATTTTTTTATAAAAGGCTTGTATGAGACTTGTTTATTTAAGGCTTGTCTATTTAGTGGAATCCACTTTTAAATGTAGGTTTAGTTTTAGGGAAATGCTAAGGAGCTCATTTTGAGCTTCCGTTAATTGTGCCCGTTTGACGTAAAAAAGCCACTTGGCTTTTACTTTACTTCTTTTTTTCCTTTGCCACCCCCTCCCCTCTTTTTCTTTTTTATCAGTTTGTTCTTTTCTTTTCACCCATGCTGTCCCTTCCCTTCCCTTTTTTTTTTTTTTTTCATCAGAATCTCACCCATGCTGCCCTTCCCCTCCCCTCCCCTCACCCAACTCTCTCTTTTTTGCGTTGCGAGACCTGTTTCCTCCCCTCACCCAGTTCGGTCTCCATCTCCTCTACCCAGTGAATCGTCAGGTAAATCTATAATTTTTTTTGGGTCATTTTGTTTTTGTAATTTGCTTGGAATTTGTTTGTGGCTGAGACTCATTGTTGAGTTTTGCTGTAGACTAATAAGGTGATTTTCTGTGAGTAATGAATAGTCGAAGGAGTTAAAAAAGAGAGGGAAGGGGAGGGGCAACACAGTGGAGACTCACCCGTGGTGCCCCTTCCCTTCCCTCTTTTTTTTTTCTCCAGAATCTCACTTGTGCAGCCCTTCCCTCTCCTCACCCAGCTCTCTCTTTTTTGTGCCGCGAGACCTGTTTTCGCCCCTCACCTAGTTCGTCTCCATCTCCCCTGCCAATGAAACGTCAGGTAAATCTATAATTTTTTTTGGGTCACTTTGTTTTTGGATTTTGTTTGTGGCTGTTTTGAAATCTGTTTATGGCTGAGACTCGTTGTTGATTATTATTGTCGACTAATAAGGTGATTTCCTGTAAGTGATGAGCAGTCGAAGGAGTTGGAAAGAGAAGAGGGGAGGGGAGGGGCGGGGCAACAAAAGAAAAAAAATAGAGGCCAAGTGGTTTTTATATGTCAAATAGGCACTATTAAAACGGGCTCCTAACACTTTTCATATTTTTTATATTTTTAGTAAGTCACATGGAAACAAGCGGTGAGCTCTCAGGGTAGGCAGCAGCTCAGGCCCGCCCCATGCTGGGATGGGTAAGCTCAACTGTCCATGTGTGGTTGGGGCGTATTTATATATTTTATAGAAAGACAAAGTATAATTTTTTTTTCTTTAATCATTTTTTAAACATCTTTAATAATTAAGAAAAAAAATAGAAATTTATTAATAATCATTTATTTAATTATTAAAAAATAAAAAAATATTAGTTAATAAATTTGGTAGACATATTTGATAATAATATTATCATTTATAATATATATTTATAAATAGTTGTTAAGACTATTATTATAAATATAGTAATATGTATTAAGTACAATTTTTAATTAATATTTTGTGGAAGTTTTAGTGTAGTTAGTTTGACTTTTTTATAGAAGTTTAAAGCACTACAAGTCTCACCATTAAGCAATGGGAGACTCTTTTGCCTTGTGGCATATGTCAATATAAGAGTCATATTGTTTAAGTGTGATATTTGTATTACTTTTAACATTTTATTGAAAAGTCACATTAGGCTACACTACAATTTTATATAAAATATACGCTAACAAATTTTAAACTTATGTTATTAATTTTTAAATTATAGTATTTATAAATTTAAATTTACAATTTTAGTGAAAAATGTGTCTTTAGAATAATTTTTGAATCTATTGAGCCGTAGTGACTATTGAAGTGGGTAGGGGCAGGGCGGATGGTGGTCCCCTCCCTCCCGACACCATGGACCGACCCACCCATGCATCTCGTGAGCAGTGTCCAGGTAGCACTCCTAGTGAGCTCACATCAACGGAATAAAGTAAGTGATATGAGTGAGATTATATAGGAGTAATTCTCTTAATTATTAGGGTTAGAGTAATCATATTCACACAATATATTTTATAATATATGTTTTAAGTTAATTTTATTTTAATAAAGTATTTTATTAAACTACATTTTATTTTAAAATATGATTGTGTAGTGTTGTAAAAAGTAATGTGTATTTATTATTTTTCTTTACATATATATATTTTTTCCATAGCTAATGCACTTGCCTTCCATTTTTTCTTTTGGTACAAAAGTGTGGGTTTGTTTTTTTTAAATATTATAAAAAAAAATACACTTTTTTGCACCGGAGACAAAGTCTGACACTTTGGGAGATCAATTAATATTTTCCTTTTCTTTATTATCTTCTTGTCCAAGATGGAAATGATGATTCTTTTCCTAAAGAAAAAATCTAGTTGCAAGCAATTCTGTGCGCTAATACGCGCACCTATTCAATATGATTGGTCAGAAAGTACACTTTATTAAAAATAATGCTAATTTGAATTTAGAATATGAATGTAACAACATTGGTACGCAGATTAGTACGCAAAGTTATTTGTACCTAACAAAACTCTTTCCCAAATAATCGATGCTGATAAAATTGAGACATTTTTTTTTCTCTTTTTGAGAAACCAAGCCAAGAGTTCTGATTCATCTCTTACGTAACTCAACTCTGAATTTTATTTAAAAATCTATTTAAAAATTTTATTAGTCGAAAAATATATATTTTTTGAATAGAAATTATGCTTTCATTACATCTCAAACAAAAAAAGAGATTCAAGGAGGAAAGTTTTCCAGATCAATCATCACATCATTAACCTTAGTATTTTTAACTAAAGCATGAGCTACATTGTTGGTACCTGGAAAATATTGAATAAACCAGCTATCCACCATGGAAAGGATTTTCCTTATATCCTCAATCATCATTCCTGTGCTGTTCCACCTGTCCTCATATGCTTGAATTGCATTAACAATTTGCAATGAGTCTCCTCCCAAAAGGATCTTCTTTAAATCCAGTTTCGAGGAGAGTGGCAACTTATAAAGCACTTACAGATTCTGCAAGGAAAACATTTGGGTATAGGGATCTTCTCATTCTAAGAGTACCCACCACCCTAACCTTCCCAATTACGAACTACAACTCATATGCCGACCATACATTTTGTCTTGTCATGAGCTGCATCCCACTCGAGTTTCATAAAACCTTCTGAAGGAGGTTGCCATTAAGCTTCTCCATATGAATGAAGGACTATACTCAAGCTTAGCCTTGAGGAAATTTCCTGTTGGGTAGTATTTTGCTTTAAAAACCCTTTCTGCCAATGAGTTTGTAGGAAAATGTTTGGTTGTCTTCTAAATGAGTTTTTTATTTAAATGTTTAAAATGGTTAGAAGCCAACCAAACACATTTAAATAAAATAAAAATAAAAACAAAAACAAAAATATAACGCAAAGTGTCCTCTAGTGATTGTTTGGTATTTTTTTGTCTACGTATAGCAGTTAGGGGAATGTTTTGACCCTTATCGAAAAAATATACAGTTTTTGATTCATACAACGCAAATTGAAAATTTTCGGTAAATTTTGATTTTGCTAACAATTAGATTACAATTATGAATAATGCTTGAGATAAGTCTTACAATCTTTTGTAAAATATTATGGTTTGTCAAGAAAAAGAAAGCTTTTATAATAATAATAATTATAATTATTATTATTATTATTATTATCAATTCATTGTAGAGAATATTAATTTTTAAGATTTGTTGACAATTGTTTTGATTTTGTGTTGGTTGAATTTAAAAGAAAAACTATTTTATGAGTAGTAACTGGCACGTGTTTTTAAGACAGAAAATGAATTGATTTGTATGAACAGTCATCTAGAGGTGTACATTCGACCTGAAAGTCATACCGAAAGTATTGCTTTCAAACCTGATCCGACCCTATTAAACACGGTTTCAAGAAGATGTTCTTAATGCTATAGAGTGTAGGGGTTGAGCTGCTACGAGTCTTTTGTTGCAACAAGATGTATGAAAGGGGTTTGAAGTGGATGATGATGTTCTCCACTTCAACATCTTTGGTTGGAGAATTGCATTTGGGTTGTGAGGTATTTTTAGGTATTTAGTGATAGAATATCGAATAGTAATAAATAGTAGTCAGAAAAATATGTGAAAAATAATAATAAATAGTAGTAAAATATTCTGAGAATATCAAAAGTATTCTCAGTACCCAAACTAGGATTCCGTATCTTCAAGAAGAGAAATATTAAGATCCAATAGAAGGGGGAAACAGATACACAATTACATACACAATTTTTGAATCTGACCTTTGTATACTTGAGGTAAACCAAGCTCAAAATTTGCATGTATTCATCCAATTATTGGTAAAGTGGCTGATGAATTTTTTTTTTTTTTTAGCTCCACAAACTCATAAAACGTACAGAAAGAAAATACGATGTAAACAAAAACAGGAAAACAAATGTATTAGTCCTTTTGTATGTACGTTCATTCACCTGTTATTCCTATAAACTGTTTTCGGATTGTACAGTTGTATGACCTTGACTCAAGTCTTTACTTGTGATCCAAGCTGCAGTAGTACTCGACCGTGACGACCAATTTCGTGTAAGCTTCTAGTCAGACATGATCGATCAGAAGTACCAATCATGCTACCATTGCCAAAATGATTTGTTTGCAATCCCTGATCATGGATTAGTTATAAGAATAACCCCATCACATTTGTTAATAGATAAACAATAGATAGCAAAGACTACTTAACAAGTTGCCAAGTTCCCAGATTGTCAAAAAAAAGGAGAGAAATTTACAAGTTGTCATCTGAGTATCCAACCAGGTTTGAGAGTTTGAGTACAAACATTAAGAATTGTATACTTCGATTCATTTTAAAAAAAAAAAAAACTGAATGTGATTCTTTGATTATAAACTCAACATCTTTTCCAAAGAAATGAAAAAATGAAGAGCCGTGCTTCTTTACTTTTGTGGTTAAAACATTTCTTTAAAACAAAACATCTTTCTAACACTCAATGTTGAAAGACCATGAAACGACTAAGGCCTTCGATAGTGAGATAAGATGAGATGATTTTAGATGAAAGTTGAAACTTGAATAAAATATTTGATAGAATATTATTTTTTAATATTATTATTATTTTGAGATTTGAAAAAATTGAATTGTTTATTATATTTTATGTCGAGAATTTGAAAAAATTGTAATGATGAGATGAGATAAAACCGTTTCTGTATCTAAACAGGACCTAAATCAATAGGATCAAGTGCCTACAAAGGACACACAAAACTTTGTGATTGGGCACTTACCTTGCCTGGTATATGCTAAGATTCATGCATTCCAAATCTAATCGTCCAGGAAAATTTAGGTATGCACAGCTGCAGTGTTGTAACTGAGAGCCCTTCGCAGCTTCCGATGGTCTAGGACTTCAACTTCAACCAAAAAATCTGAACAAACTGGTCGATGATCTGAGAGTCTCATTTCAGCCATTTTGTAGGAAAGTTGTTTTATACCTTTTCCCAACCACAGTATACGATCACACCTGCATAAAATACAAAGTACCCAATTAGCAATTAGTCTATCATTGGTTCACACTGTCTACGTGCGTCTAAAGAAAGCTCTACACTGTCAAAATTAGGTAAATATTCCCTTGAGCATACTCCAGCTAACTATAAATACGGTCTCAAGTTCTGAGGGATCACGTTCTATCAAGTTAATCTGAAATGAAAGAGTTACTAACAGACAACCCAAACCGATCATAGTCGAATTTGTTTGACTTGGGTTTTTTAGTTTAGTCGGTTTGGCTATCAAGCAAGCAGAAGAGGTCAGTTCAGTTTGAGAAGACTTCCTGAACCAAGCCAACCCAGCACATGCACACACCTAATTTATGGAACCATGATGACTATAAGTTTTAGAGAGAAAAGATAAATGATATTTGTAATTTTAGAGTGTGCAGGCGTAATTTTTTTTTTTTAAAGTAGATAAATCTGAGATGTATATGAAGAAATTCTTTTTTTTAATATATATATAGACAAGCCATAAATACTTCAGATGCATTAAATTGTCTATCCTCCTAGTGCAATTAAAAGCATAGCAAACTTTTTACAAGAGGACAGTGTCTTATGACGTCTCTCCCCATTAGTCACTTCTCAAGACGAGGTATGCACTCTTCCCGGTCCTTAGAAAGTTGTACTTACCAGGCCGGAGATCTCTTCTTCTCCCCTTCTTTTGGGTTCTCACCAACATATCTATCGGAATTGATTTCATACTTGTAAGTGGGTGGAAAGTCTATCACCCCTTCGTTCCATCCATCAAATACACGCCCACTCCGAAGTTCTTTGTTTAGCTGCAGCATAACATTACGTTATTAAAATGTCTTGAAATGTTATCATATTTAAAAAGTTCATCCAATACATTAACATCAATCTCAGCCCACAATGTCTCCTTCAGATGCAAGAAACGCAAATAAAGATTTTTAGAAAGCAATAATGTCAATTTTGCTTTTGGTTCAGAATAAACAATATACCAATGTTTTAAGAAAATTCTAAATTGCTCCAAAAATTCTAAAAGAGTAACAAGTTTCTTTGAAGGTCTAAAGATCAGATCTAACACTCTTAAAAGTCTGAGGTAGATTCACATTTGGGCTGGTGTACGAGATATATATTTGTCACTTAAGCTGGCCTGACACGGTATAGGGGCAGAAAGGTTTCCCAATAATAAGACCAGGGCTATCCCTATCACAGTCATGCAAAATTAGAGCATTATGAGTCTCACCTGATCGTTGTTGAGAAGTTCATCCCACCTTCTAAGATCAACCAGTTTCCTAACTTCAGCATCCAACATGTTGATACGATAATTCAAATCCCCAAACCAAAATATCTGACTGTTTACAGTGGGATCCAATCACAAATTCACATTCCAGGTTAAAATGATTAAGAAAAAAATACAGGAGATTCCAAATCTTAATCTTATGCTCCAACAAATTTGCAAAACAAAACAAAATTCAAATGAGCATATTATGATGCTATGTATGAAGATGGAAATTCCAATTCCAAAATAATGCTTACTCATGAGAAGGAATAGTCAGTGGTTGATCTGTATCGAAGATAGATGAGAAATGGGTACGTCGCATTATTTCATACACATCAGAATTTCGCCTCTGCTCAGCTCCATCCTTCTGACCAGAGGTCAGATGAGAACAAACAAAGCACATCCGTGATTGAAACAATGACATACTTACAGAAACAGAGCCCTACATCAGCAACAACCACAAGTTGGTTACAAAATCCAGCAACATCAATATTAGCAGGTTCAATATTCATCATCTATATATATATATATAGTGCCTTGTCCTCCTACAATTGATGAAATCTCAAGCCTGACATCAATCACATTGCAACGCATCACAATATGGAGGTCACTGTTTCCCTTTCATAAAAGCACATAAATCATCAAACATTTCTTCCCATTTAGTGGTACGGAAGTGGCAACCCTTCATAGCATGATGCCAAGCAATGTAACTCCAGACTATTGAAATTATGCAAGTAATTGTAGAGGTTATGAACTTTTAGCATAAATTTACTGGGAGTACCTTGTTTCCCATGTAGCCCATTAGACCAACTCCAACGGGAGAAACTTCCAAATTATTAATATGCCTTCTCAGTATCTTGCGCACCCAAACTGATACATATATCCCTACCATCTGCTTGCTGACAACTCTCACATATCTAGTACGTGACTTCACATCATTTTCGCTAACTTCACAATTATGCTGCTCCTCTGGTAATTCAAGAAATTTGTCATCTTCCTCATCAGAAAAAGTGTTGGACACATCAGAGAGTGACTTAAGAATTTCAGGCTTCTCTTTCTGCTCCATCCACATCAAGCCTAGATTACCAGAGCTATAGTGCATACGTTTCAATCTACTACAATCTAATGCAAAATTTTTCTCTGTCAAGTTAAAGCCAATTCTACCGGAACTGGTAAAGACTCTTCGCAATTTTGAACTGGAGGAGATAACCTGAGGGGCTGCGTCTAATGAATGCTCGGGCCAGTCTAATCTACTGTCACAATCAAAGCCATATATTCTCTTCAATTGTAAACTCATTCCAATATTAACTCCTTTATCCAGTGCCTCTGGTTCCATGTCATAACATTTTGTTGTCCTGACATGTTCCTTGTTCTTCATTGTTACTGAATGAGCATTAGCCTTGGATGCAAGCATGTCAAAAACAGAAGAAGTCCTCAACACAGGGGAGGGTGGGGCACTGTAGCTTTTTTGTTTGCTTTCAGGTTCCAAAGACTTGTTGAGAGTTTTTCGTATGATCTCCTCCCATTTTGGAATGGGCCTGGTATCCTCTGCTCCCAGTACATTCCCAGCATTCAAAGGGACTACCTCTTGGAAACTGAAAAAGGCAAATAAATTTATATTAAAATCAGTTGGAAGACTATTAAACCTTCTCAGAAGCCAAAATAACCAACCAAGTGACCATTGGAGAGTGCAGAGACAGACAGACAAAGAAAGAGATAGATATACAAGAAGATTTTAGCACCATGAATGTAATTAAGGCAGCAGTGTCAGTGCTCGATAGACCCAAATCACGAAGGAAGACACAATCACTTTTTGTTTGCGGTGTGGAGATAGCCTTGCTCCAAGATTAAGTTGGAACTAGGAATCCTAAAATCTTAATGAAAGGGGGCTTAGCATGTATGTGATCAAAGGCAGAAACAGCCTCTGTGACAGGATCTACTCGGTATAATTCAACAGGACCCTAGCCCATTTGGTGGTCCTGAACCACCATTCAATCCTGAAAAGAGAGCTCAGTCATATGTTCACATTGTCACAGATTCTTTGAGTACTCTGGTGCATAGTCATATGTTCCTGTTTGCTTAAGATATAATGTTTTTAATTAACTCCACTATTCTACCACTCTTCCACATATTCAGGAGATGGCTTTTAATATATACCATTCTAAATTCTTCAAAATACATAGTGAAGGCACTATTAGCTTTGATAATCAATTGCATCTCAACCAATAATGGCAGATTTAGAAGACACATAAATTGACCATATTCTGATAAAGCACCGGTCCATGGATGAGGAATCACTCACCCAATAATGTAAATATCTGCTGGCTCTTCTGTACAAAGCCAGTCATCAATCTCAAGATCTACGCATGGAAGTCTTCCAGCAACATTCCAAGTGCCAATTGTCACCCTATGGTAAATTAAGTTTTAATTATAAAATTCCAGGAAGAACCAAAATCCTTTATAGAGCATAGGCAGGTCAACCCCAAACCTCACATTCTTTGTATTTATGTATTGCACACGCAAAGTTTCTGATTTCCCTCTCCTGTGTCTTGACCGATAACCTGTGGAAGATGTATATAGACAAGTGGAAATCAAAACCACAGAATATATGCCAGATGATAAAAGCATTGAAAAAAAAAAAGGAAATAAAAAATTATAACTGATTAAAAAGTTACTTTGCCTCCATTCAGGTCTCAGAAAGTGAGATGGAACTAACAGAAAGATTCTAAAATTGCTTTAAATTTAGCTCCTGCTTTAACAAAAGTTAATCTTTCCCCTACCTTTACTCTCATACTTTCCACAATCCAAAAAAAAAAATGTTTTAAGATCCAAGATCACATCAATGGCATCAAAAAACAAATTTAGGCCATAATAGCCTCCAAATAAGAATAAACAATTTGAAGTTCAACAAGAAGCAATAGCACATCACTATAGAAAGAAAACCAGAAACATCAAACAGATGAGACTTCCACAGTATGATATAATTCAAATCAAGAGGAGCAGCACCACAATGTTAGATAAAATAAGCACCGGTAAATGGTAAAAGTTCTTGTAATGGTAAATATGACAAGTATCCATAATTTTAAGCAGAAAAGAGAATTTGAGAAAGCAGTTTCATCCTAATAGTAAAAGTCACCAAAAGAGAAATCGAAGTACTGCCTGAAGTTTGACTGGGGCGTATGAATTGGTTTTCCTGTGCCCTATGGGCAAGATCCTCAGACTCGTGCATTCTTTCATCCTTAAGAGAATACGCTGTAAAGATTTTGCAGAAACAATGATCAAGTACAGAAAGTAAACAGTCATGGTAAACATGCTAATAACATACCATCATCTTCACTTTCGGTGTCAACCTCATCTGCACTAAAATCATACGCCTTGGGCTTGATATTCAACCACTTTTTCATCACCATGGAAGGCCAAAAGGCCTGCAATCAAATGCAATTGGCGAAATACATAATCAAGAATTATATATATATATATATACATATATAATCTTGATATATAAAAACCGGTAAAAGAAGTATTAGATGACATTAAAACATACCTCAGAGCGCTTCTCTCGCTTGGTTCTCATTGTCTCGAGATAAAAAGTTTGTATTGAAGGACAAAAACACTTTTATATATATATATATATATATATATTAGACTTTCAAGGCACAGGCTCTTAAATATTGAAACAGTCACAAGCATGCAATCCCCAGTGTCCTAGGAGATTAAATAGTTAAATAAGAGGTTTTTCAGACCTAAGAAGATGATGAAGTCAGGGTGTAGGCTTATTTGATGCCAAATAAAAGGAAGATTCATATCCAGGACCAAATAGAAAGGACGAAAAAGGTATGGACAATTTCAACCGACATCATCAGCCAACTTGCGAGAAAAGTATACACAAATGGTCCTTCCACCATGTTGCAGTTTCTAACACAAAACATAAACGAATGATATGTTTGAAAATTCACTAAACCTCTAGAAAGGTAAAACGTCATTGTCAGGACAAGAAGTGATCTATAGCTTTACAATCCGATTTCTTTCAGCAAGGTGGTGGGCGGCATAGTTGTTGAAAGAAGATTGGAAAGCAGAACATAATCTAATAACATCCATAAAAAAGAACAATTGCAAGTTCAAAATACAAACTAATAGAATAATTGCCAACAATTTAACGAACCCAAAAAGCTAATTACACCTAAGCGTTGACTCACTGTGGTCCGACCACATTAAGGCATCACCCACCACAAATTAGAACTCAGGAAATTAGGCCATAATGTTCCTGCCAAACACAAACACCAAGTGAGACAGGCAACTAAAAAGCAGCATACATATATTCTGATAATATAAGTATGTATATATAAAATCACAGCCAAGAACGGGTTTGGCACTAAAAACTAGAGTTCAACTCAAATGGGTAATCAATCAAGTAGTAGATTTAACATAACATGAATTATCTCAAGGACAGCCTTAAAACTCACTGGCATGGCGGTCCACCTCAATTTGTTTTTTGTTTTTTTTCCGGAAAAACTATTTTGAAAAATTGACTATAGATACAGATATATAAAAATCTCTATTCTTATTGAACCAGCCATGTAAAATCATATAATGATGTTTGAGAAATCAAGCCATGAGCTGAAAGACATATAAGTGATCCAAGAAGTGGACCCGGTGCTCAACTATATGTGAATGCTGTCAACCACGTCTTCGCTGGTAAGTGGTAACCACATAGAGGGAACCGATAGCAACGTTGGAGACTTTGTCTTTGATAAAAGCAATCAACATTGGAAAAAGGAGAAAAAAATCTTTTAGGATAGTTTGGATGAAATGATTTTAGATGAAAATTTAAAGTTGAGTAAAATATTATTAGAATATTATTTTTTAAAAATTATTATTATTTTAGGATCTGAAAAAGTTGAATTGTTTATTATATTTTATATGAGAATTTGAAAATTTTGTAATGATGAGATTAAACCGTTTCTGTATCCAAACGGAGCCTTAGTTACCAATGGATTTCATAAAAAGAAATGGAGTGGGATGCTCACATGTCGCGCGTTTTTTATTAAAAAATTGAGTAAATATGAGATCTATATAAAAAAAAATTATTTTTTTAACAGTAGACTCTACTCTTTTTTAAAATAATTACGCGGCGTTTACGCATTTTACAACTATATATAGCATTACTTTTTGTAAAAATAAGTTAGTAAATAGATGTGATTTGATATGATACGTCAGATTATAAAATTATTTTTTATTATAAATTAAATCTTAAATATTATACTTAAATTTAATTTTATGATTTTTTTTTTTAATTTTAGCACTTCTCGAATAATAATAACAAAATATGAGAATGACAGAAAAAGATAAGAAATTTTATAAGCTGGGGTGTGTATGGCAGTGATACCAATTGTGGGCGTTTTTAAAACATTGGACATTGGAAATCACAACAACTTTCTAAAAGCACTAATATTGGTCTATGCATATCTATATGCAAAATTATATTTGTATAATATGACTCAAAAAACACCCATATTGACTTATGTATATGCATAAATTTGGCTAGCAGTGAACAGTTGTTATCTAAATTTGGATAACAACTGTTCACTACATCAAACATATTTTAATTGTTATTTCTCTCTCCTTCCACTCTCTCTCTCAATCTTTTCCCTTTCTTCCTCCCTCAACAACACAACAAATCTTCATATATACATTCATTTTATTATTATAATATATTATATATATATTTTTCATTTTATTATATTTTTAATATAATATATAAAAAAAATTATATTTTTTATCATTGCATTTGTATTATTAATGTCAAATGTATATAGTGGATGTTAATTACAAAATATATATAAAAATTTTGATTTTAGAAAAAAATAATAATAATATTTTATTATTATTTGGTCTCAAATATGCATAAGTCAATGTAGAAGTTTTGCTTAAATGGTAAAGTGGTTATACAAAAGAGGTAATTTTGCATATGTATATGCATAGACCAATACTAATGCTCTAAGGTGATGATAGATTTTAGGCCTTAATTTTGAATTGAGAAATGTTTGGTTTATAAAAATTCTATGCAAAAATTTTATAAATTAATATATATTAATGTTATTTGTTAGATTGAAAAGATATTTTTATTATAAATTAGATCGGACAAATTATATTAAAAATTTATAAATTCTCTATGTAAAATTTATATGGAGATCTCTTGTGCAAGTTTTAACATTTAAGTCCCATTTGAATATAGAAATACTCTCAATTCATCTAATCACATCATTATAACTTTTCTAAATTTTTATATAAAATATAATAAACAATTCAATATTTTCAAATTTCAAAACAATAATAATATTAAAAAAATAATATTTTATTCAACTTATCTCACTATCTAAATCAACCCTAATTGTGCATACAAGACAAAAGAGTATCATGAAACAAAAATTGTAGGGACACAACTAGCTATAGCTAGTATATAAGTAGGGCAACAAAATAAAAATGTTATTTTAAAAAAAAAAATCGTTGACTATTATGTTGACTTTGGAGCATTAGAATTCAAAATATTATTATTTTATAAAAAAATTTATTCGTCATTCTCTTATTATCTCATGTGGTATTAGGTGATAATCATCTCTAATTATCTAATATCACGTCATGAATGACGTGAAATAGTTTTATCAGTAACCTTAGTACGGACGGTTTTGATTAGCCAAGAAAATGTAGGGCCATACCATTTAATTGGACGTTCTATTTCGAACACTTATAATAATTATGACATGCATATACATGATTGTTGGGCACCCATAATAATGGGTCCATTTTTAACACTCAATTGCATGGGTATATAAGCTAGGGTTTCCACATGCATGCATGCATATATATATATATATATGTGAGGGGAATCCTGATCCAAATTACCTCTCCAGTAGTACTCAACTTGTTCGACCCAACGCACTAAAAGATAAATTATATTATAAGCAAGACATGACATATTATATAATGATGAGGAAGAAGAAGTATATTTGCACTTTATACACCTAATTATGGCATAAGATAATATTTATAGTTGGCTTCATAGCCTTTCTAGACTTGTCCCATTGTTCCTTATGTATATCGCCCCTGGTTTTGTGCCGAATATTTGTCTTTGTTCTTCTTCTCACTTGAATATCTTAGATTTTTTACCGACGGAGTAATTTAACAGTAAGATGAGATGAAATGATTTTAAATAAAAAATAAAAATTAAATAAAATATTATTAGAATATTATTATTATTTTAAAATTTAAAAAATTATAATAATAAGATAAAATAAAATAAAACCGTTTTTATACCTATGGCATAACTTTGAACTCACGGGATGATCACGTTTCAGACCAAACCAAACACATGTAATAAATGCCTAGATTTTAAAAAAAAATATATTATTCTCCTCAAAGGATTTACGAAACAGATATAGTTGACGGGTGCACGAAATAGAGACAAAGGGAGATCTGAGGGATTTATATACCAGTCACAGATTTTTTTTTCTTGAATTTCAACGAGGTCAGCCAAAAAATGATAATCATATACACGAAAGCAAACCAGATCCAAACACAATCTGTAATACATGTGTAGATGTTAAAAAAAAAAAAAAAAAATCTTCGGACGATTAGACAAACAGCCGCCGGGTATGAATAACCCTCCCCCCCACCCCCACCAAAAAAAATAAAAAAATGAAATTTTACCCATATATATACGAAAGGAAACCAAATCCAAAAACAATTTGTAATATGTGTAAATCTAAAGAATTTTCCTCAGATCATTAATTAGAGAAACAAACACTCAGGAGATCCCAAAGATCCTTAAACCCAGCTCCGACGGTAGCCATTTTCGTCATCTCCATTGAAATTTTTGGACCATTGCGGTTGCTTGTGGTGGAAACTTAACAAAACAGAGGGAAGGAGGTGGAACACAAGATTTATGACATAGATAGACCGGCAGAAGAGCGTGGCAATTGTTCTTCGTGGAAGCTTGACGAGACTGTCTCGATCCCTCGATCAATTTATTTATTTTTTCTGCATTTATTTACTATTCACAGTTAAGGATGTACGCACAACAAAAAAAGATGTATGCACACACTGCACAACAGCACTAGACCACTGCTAGGAGTTCCATACCACACCAATCAAGGCCTGAACAACTCCAGCGGGGTTAGGAATAGATCTTTCTTTCCTTCCGAACTATTGTACTATTTTTATGAGTCAACAGTTTGCGTCGTCTATGGAATTGAGTTACTTTTTACACCGGAAGCGAAAAAATGACGATTTTTTGACAAGCTAAATAATTTCCAAATCAACATATGAAAGTTTTTTAGATAAGTATTCTCAACCCTTCAATTTTTCTTTTTATCAGCGTTTAGCAAAAAAATGACGAGTGGGGCATTTCTTGTCCAGGCAAAAAGTCATTTTACCTGTCAATTGAACAACAAATACTCAGTGCACCATACAAAAGGATGGGATACACCCACTACACACGAAGGATACATATCTAGAGGTGCACTATACACTTAAATGCAATGTGCACAGTGCATGTGCAAAACACGCACCCATGCACAGTTGTAAATGGCGCACGTTACATTTATTTACTGTTCATCATCATGGATCTACGCATAGATATCGTGCAGCCGCACCGAACTATTGTCAATAATTCCACACCACACCAATTGAGATCCGAACAACTCCAGCATGACCGGGAATGTATATTTCTTCTTTTTAGACTATTGTGCTATTTTTAGCGGTAAGAACATGCATGCAAGATTTCTTTATACTACTACCTAGCCCGAGATCAGTACGTACTAAATTAATCTGTAAAGGTTCCATAGCTAATATCTAGTAGCTAGCTGCTGACCACAAACGTCTCATGTGGCTCCAAATTAAAGCAACTTAACATTGAGTAGTACTTCTGGAATATTGGTGGTCCTAGCTGCGTGTATGCACGATGATCTGCATGCTGCTTGCTTTTAATTCATAAAGTTAATCAATATCCTAATTAGGTGGCGATGTTTAATTAGCCCCTAAATATTTCTAGATATTAAGCAGTACTAGTTGGATCGTATCACGTAATATAATACATTGCATGCACCACCACATGATGATGAATTGAATGCAATATACCCTCTCTTTCTTCTCTCCTTTTTGTTTTTTCCTGTGTTTTGACGCAACTCGTGGAACGTTCCAACTTGCAGGTGTATGATCATGCTGGCAAAGCTTACACCAAATATTAGCTCAGAGTGATAATCAAGTGCGTGGTTGTAGTACTTAGAGATCAAATATCACAATCACAAAAATATCTAATAAAAATAAACTTACAAACAGATATGATTTTGTGATATAATATTACGTTAATATATTTACTTTATATTAATAAAAATAATTTTATAATCTGATGTATCACATCAATTATTCACGTCAATTTGTAGATTTATTTTTATAAAATTTATTTATAGCTAAAATATTTATCAAATAAGCAAATAATTGACAAATGAGTAAATAATATCAAATAATTTATCAATTATTTGATCATGCATGTGTAAACGATCGACGACGAACAGTACTACTAATTAATTATATATAGATGTATACATGCAAGACACGTACAATAAGACAAGACGTTGGCTGGCATGCCAATCGTATAATAGTCCACTGTATATAGAAGTCTCCATCCTATCCGAATATATGTTCGATAAGGAAACGACGACTAGTACGTACGTCTCGTATAGTCTCTCCATCCAAATAGTGTACATATATATATATATATAAATATGTTGATTATACTGCTCCAAAGTCTATCATACGGAGAGGGACAAGGGCTATAAAAGCATATATATACATATATATGATCATCAACTTGGATTATTAATGGTCGTTCATTTTTTAAAAAAATAAAAAATAATTATGCGTAGTCAAATTAACTGATCACTTGTGCTTGGAAGCCAAAACTCAAGGATAATTAATATATTAAGATAAATATTTTAGCCAATCACACGAACAAATATGGTTTGATAAGGTATATTGTTAGATTATAAAATTATTTATATTATAAAATAAAACTTATCGTACATATGAAATTATGTCAGAATTTGAGTTTACTTGTATAGGATTTTTGTGTGATTGTAACGCTTCTCATATATAAAATGTGATGGAGAAATTAAGGATGTCACACCACGAGTCAGATAGCCCCTAATATGTTGTAAACAAGTAAAGCCACTATTATAAATGTCCAATATTCATGTCCCTGGCCAGCGCACACAGGAAAATCCAAAAACAAGCACAAGAGTACGTACCTAAAAAGCCCCCATCTCAACTCTCGTTTTCAACAAAGAGATCAGATAAACCCCATTTGCAACCACTCTGATCTCTACTTTGTGCATGCGTTTGGACCAGAGAGCTTTTGGTTGTTGTCAAAACAAAAGAAAAAGATAATTGATGCGGGACAATATGAGCGAATTCATCAAGGTCGAGTCCTTTTAACTCTCGCTTTATGAAAATGAACACTTTTTTCAAGAGAGAAAATGAGAGGAAACGTCTGTTTATGCCCTTCTTTGAATTGACACCGTGGGCGTCTTATAACCATACTTTTGTTTTAATTGATTGATTGTGTGTGTGATAACTATGTTGTTTTGTGCCAAAATTTAGGAGACAATCTTCCCATGTTTTGTGTATCTCTTTCCAATAGAATAATTCTTCTCATCAGTTACTATTCACTACCCCACATCCTATAACCAAAAAAAAAAGAACTGTCAGGTGTGAGTGTGAAGATGAATATGGACCGATGTATAACAAAACTATTTACAATATGTTGATTCGAATATGTATTTACTACTTTTATAATTTCCCAAGTCTATATTAATTATTTATACAGGAATCCTTATCTAAATCGCACTCGGGGAGACTTCATGAAAATAGTTGAGCCTCAGAATCATGAAAAAAAAAAAAATAATACATCTGACAAGAAGATCAATTTGTTTTTGAATTACAAAAACGAGGGAGAATGTTGGGGAACAAGAAAAGAACCTCAAACATCACAAAACATAATTGCCCATGACGGCCGTCTTCAGAGACCAACCCAACAAAATTTATCAACCCACTACATGATGCTGCAACGGCTCCTTTCTTCGGCTGGCTGCGTAGCAGGTTGCTGGAACCTGTGTGACTCGGCCGGGTTGTAGGTAAACTCGGAAGTATCCAGTCCATACTGGTTTATATAGAATAAGAAAGAAAATACTGGTATTAGCAATGCAAGAGATTGTCATTCCCAGAGAGTATTAATAAGGGATAAATACATTTTCCACCCTCAAATCACAAGGAATTTTGCACTATAAATGCCAACTATCAAAACTGACAAGTTGCACGTTGAAGTGCCCGTTTTCCTTTCTTTTTCTTTTTCTCTCTTCCGTTCTGTCAATGAAATTTGTACCCTTAAACTACCCTTGCTTTATCCTATCTGCACCACTTAACGATATGTCATACTGTATATATTTGCACCAAGAATAGTCCTGATAGGACAACCATCGTGCAATTTACTTCTAGATGACAGCTGACTCCTACTCAACTACAAAATTCAAATTTCGATATTTAAGAATCAGACTTTATTTAGCAGCCTAGGATTATTCCGCAATGGGTTTAATTGGGAGCTGCAAATCAATCGGGAACATTTATGAGATAATCAGAAAAGAGTACGCTAACAAACATAAATTACACAGCAATTCACAATATATAATAATATCAGAGAAGGAATTTGAAAGGAGGAGCATTTCAGAAAAACAAAATTAATGCTTAAATATGGAGTTATCTGGAAGAAAGCAAAAATTAGAAAGACTCTTAAAATTTCTCACAACCATCATTAAATTCGATAAATAGAGGATGAATAATGGAGGATGAACAAGAGCATCACATAAGCCAAAAGTGGCTTGCAATTACTTTATGATAAATCCAGCTATCATTTAAAACTGGTGTATTTTTTTGAACGGTAAAAAAAAAAGAAAAAAATACACCAGTTTTAAATGAAAGCTGAATTTATCATAATGGACAATAGTGGATTTATCATAAATGATAGCTGGATTTATCATAATGGATTTATGATAACTGGTGTATTTTATGATGGTCAATAGTGCCAGATGGACACCCCGCAACATGCTAACAAAAATATTCGAAGGAAATCTTCTGCTAGAATGGATCGTACCTTTTCTCTCATGCGTGTACTCCAAGCATCACTTCTACCTGGACGCTGGTCAAGGGTGCTGGCAACAGGTACACCTGCAGCTGGAACTGGCGGCCTATTGATCAATGGCTGCCTAATCTGTTGCCTTGGGGCAATGAGCTCATCATCGCTGTCATATTCTACTGGTCTGTTTGCTGCCCTGACCACAAGCGCTAACAAGAATAGGAGTGCCTGCAAATCCATGGAGAAGTAGCCAATTGTCCATCACTTATCATTAATCTTGGGGAGAGAGAGAGAGAGACAGGCAGACAGATTCAAATCATGTACAAAGATCACTCCCATCTCAATAATTCCTCGTTAGTTGGTTCCCAGCAATAGTCAAGATGGCATGCCATCCCACAGGGCAACTTCAAACCAGATATAGGGGATTCCAATAACAGGCTCTACCAGCACGTCACCAAGCATCTACTGCTCTAGGCAGTTTGTTAAAGTTCCAGGCATGCTGAAGCGCAAAAGCCTCATGTAGTGGTACATTTGAAAACAGATTTCCACCACGTTCATGCTGATTTATTTATTTATCATTTATTATGGGTAAAATAAGATTTTATTGATAGAAGCAAATAGGCATAGTCAAAGTACACAGGAGGTATACACTTAGTTACAAGTTAGGGACTAGAAATGGATATTGATTTTGTTTCATACAAATAGTAAAATTGCCATTTGCAAAAGGAAAGACTAGAAAAAGGTAAATTCCTGCAATTTGGAAAAAGAAATATTGTCATCCCAAAATTCTTTGCGTCTTCATCTCAGTTGTATTTCCACTTCATCAAATGGAGTCTATATAGACTAAGCCAATATTGTCAACACATGATTTTTGGCACTATGAAAATCATAATTCAAAGAAAAAAGGCAATCATGTTGTGCTTACCTCCAAAACAACAGCTCCAAGAGCAACCCATTTTACAATTTTCCAGTGCTCTTTCAGAAAGTCATATATCGAGTCAAAATATCCAGTGCTGTCTGTTGGAATTTCCTACAAATGAACTTGAAACTTATTAGATGACAAAATGCACTATCTTAAATTTCAAACATCAATTAAAAAACACTCACTTCTTCCCAGCTTTTGTCAAAATATATGAAGGCTGCACATCCCAGCTCTACCAAGATCAATAAGATCACCAATACTGAGTACTATCTTGGCCTAAGGAAACCAATAATCACAACAGAAAAATGAGCATTTCAAAAGAGCAGCCTATCAGACATCAGATTTTTTTATTACATTCCATGATGCATGACATTAGAAGCATGTATGGCTGTGGTGCATACAACGGTTGCATTGCAGCTATTCCTTGATGGACAAACACAGATATAAATCTCCTGCCTTTTTATGAAAAATGAATACTATCAAATATCAAGATAAATGCATGAGTTATTTGGATACACAAGTCAAGCAGCATCCATTGCGTGTCACAGCTCCGATACAACCAAAACAAGAGATGACGAAGAGAATAACTCCTATAGCAATAAATAAGTATATGAACCTGCAAATACAGTATGCAAATTTTTCAGTCAATTGGTTTGAAGCATAGACATGGTCTTTTTTGTCTGAATAGATTTAAGATACGAAAATGCATACATCTAGGTATCAGTATGACAAAAGAAAATGAAACCAGATTTTTTCTTATAAATTAAATTGATAAAAGCACAACCTTTTCTACATAGCGAATAGATGCAATGGAAGACAACCCGAGACATGTTCCTGTGAAATGATTTTTTAACTCTAAAGAATCGACAGAGATAGTCAACAATAATATTTTTACTAGTAATAACTTAAGATTGCTTATTATTATTATTATTATTATTATTCAATCCAATTTGGCTGTGGGTATTGAGAAATGCATGTTCTACATCACGCAAAATCTAATTCCACACTGTGTCTGCATGTGCTTTTGTGTGTCTGTGTATGACAAAAGAAAGAGAATAACTAAAGGTTGTGGGAATAAATATATATGAAGAAGTAGGGACATCCACTCTCCCCAACTAAAATCAAAAGTCCTAGTCAAAGCCCATGTCCCACTAAGTGCCCCATCACCTCATGGTGTTAGTAGGTTGGCTCCGATACCATTCGTAATGACCAAAGGAAAAACAAAAATCACATTGGGATTACACTGCAAAAGTACTTTTCAAGGTTACAATTTGAGCTTTCTACAATCAGTATTATAAGTCCAGTTTCACTGAGTAAGAAATATATATGGGACTTGATATGATGTACTTTTATGATACTCATTCACCTCTATCATACTTCACCTACCCAAGGTGATATTTAGAGAAGCATTACAATTCGGGCAGCCTCGATATCTTTTCACCATCCAGTAAAGAGCAGCCTATATGTATTTGGAAAAGGTATTGGAATTACTTATAAAGAGATTGTACCAATATCTAATGGCTCAAGCCAAGATCAATACTTGCTTCCAGAAATTAAATGCTATAAAAAAATTTACAAGGGAAGATGTAACAGTTTAAAGGCCAACATAGCAAAGAATTTTTAAGCACTTGTGAGGCAGATCTTGTAACAGGTTTTCACTCCACAAAAATGAAAATTAAGACCAAAAAATGAATATTTCTAATAAATTTTTTAAGACATCAATAATAGGAAGTAAGGATCAAATACTACATTAACAATTATGAAGAAAAATTAAACCCATTTCAGATATATTCTGTTTTTTCAGAATGCGGGAGAAGAAGGGGAATCTCAAACGTGGCTTTTTTTTCATGTTTCCTTCATTCCCTCAAAAAATGATATGGAACATCCTGTGTACTTGGGCATTGCCTAGTTTCATTCTCTTCAATAAAGATTCTTACTTATCAAAAAAAAAAAAATGATATGGAACTCAATAAATTTGAGGTATAAATTATCTGTTCAATCGAAATCAGGCACAAAAACTCAGTTCTGCATTTTCTATCAAGTCACATTTCAAAATAAACTGATAAGGCAGTTTATTCAATGATTTTAACGAAGCCAAAACTATGAACAAATCAGAAACCCAAAACAAATTTTCGACAAAATGAGCAGCAGCCATACCAAGCTTTCGCCAGGCCATTGAAAATACTACTCGACAGAGAAACACCCATAAGCAGTGGTCGGCCGAGCAGTATCAAGCTTTCGTCGCCTCTCACATCTGAGGCCACACTGGTGTTACTGGTAGATCTTTCGTACTCGACCAGCAAGTAAATCCCATAGCCAACCATGGCCAGACCCACAAGGCTCAACAAGAAGTTAAGAAGCTTCAATAGGCACTCCAAGCACCCTTTGCATGCCATTCTCCACAGCACCTTCAATCCCTTTGATCAAAATCCAAATGGATCTCCACTATTCAACCCAATTGCCAATATCTTCTACACAAATCCGCCGCTTACCCAACGATCAATTACTTGTAAGTATAACTGCTACAAAATCTGTAAAAATCACATTAGAAATGAGTAATGAATCAATATATTAGAAATTAAACTCCTATTTCTTTATCAGAAAAGCCTAAGAAAGAAGATTGACTAGATTTCAGTAGTTTCAGATTAATTCAAAAAACGAGCCATATACCAACCATTATTAGGCTGTCGAGCTTCAATTGTAACAATAATTTATTTAAATAAAATAAAATAAAAAGTTTCAATAGCCAAAAAAAAAATCAATTTCAACTTCCAGATTTTCCCCCTTTTTTTCGCTTTCTGCAAATATTTCAACGAACATTGTGGAATGAAATTCTAACTTAACCCCCGGGAATCCGGATCACGATGAAATGCATGCAAATACCCATTTACTAAAAAGAAACTATAGAAGAAAAACGAAAAAAAGAAGAAGAATAATAAATAATTAGATCTGAGAACAATATAACTTATATCTTCTAAACCAAAACCAGAAATACGGAAAAGGAAAAGAGAAGGCGTATAAAGCTTAGAACTTACGGATAGAACCGCTGAGATTTTCGGGTTGCAAGAAAAGCTCCTTTTCTTTTTCCTTTTCCTCCCGATGATTCTGAAAACACAGAGAGAGTCTGGAACTTCGAAGGTGGAAGTGGAACATTAAGGTGGCCCCACATTCTTGTAGCCAGCTGGCACTTGCCTTTAAGTACTTGTATTTTTTACTGCTAGGCCTAGATAACCGATTTCATATCCGAAATTACATTTATACTCTATTTACAACCTAATTAATATCTATTCCTTGAGCTTTCATCTAAACGTATTTCTGTGGCTAATTGTGTCAATTCATATCTTCAAGTTTGTCGGTTTGGGCGGCGCGTGATTGACTTCCTTTGATAGGGAATATCTGGCCATGAGCTAAACGACGGCGTACTCAGTTTTTTTTTTATTTCTGAGTTGAAAGAGAAAAAAACATTGGAACCGATAAGATGCTGAGAACACTGGTATCGACTTCCCAGTGAAATCTTACTAGTCTCTAATATGCCTGATATTTCTTAGGTATCATTAAGTTCAGATCACTTTGAGCTACAATACAATTATCTTAGGAGTCATATTCGGCCGACTTAAACCTTTTTCGTTACATAGTTCAAATGGGATGAAATGAGATATTTTAAAATGAGATATTTTAATTATAATAAAATTAAAATTAAAACGAAATTAGTTTGAATTGAGGTACGAAAATCTCACTTTTTTTAAGGAGATTCAAGCTTTCTACTATGTACAAAATCTCAAATTAACCGATATAGCAGAACTTATCTTGACTTGACTCATTTAGAATACAACAACCAAACTGATCGTCGTATAACCTGAACTGACTCTATACAAATGGTTGAGCCTAAATTTCCATAAAAAAAACACATTTCTTTTATCTGAAAATACTTTAAAAAATATAAACTCACTAAAATTGTTTTTCTCATATCGTTTTCTCTAAAGTATATTCTATACCCGTACTAACCGCAAGACTACACAAATATATACATATATATATATATATATATAAACGTAACCGGAAAAAGGAATAAAATGAAATAAAGAAGCCAACGTTTACAACCCATAGAGCATTGGTAATCTTTATCTTTATCTTTAAATTTGAAGAATATGTCTCTAAATTGATCTACATTAACTTATGCATTTTTAAATTTTTACATAACTATAAATAATGCTTCTTCAAATATTATTTTATTATTTTTTTCTCTCTCATACACATTAAAATTAATTTTGTAAAATTTATATTACAATAATTTGGATACATAAAATTTTTATTAAGTTGATAATACAAAGTAGATGCTAATTGTAAAATATATATATAAAATAATTTTAGAAAACAAATAAAAAATAAAAATATTTTATTATTATTTAGTTCAAATATACGTAAACCAATATGGGAATCATTCTTTAAATATAAAATTATTTTTTAAAAAAAATAATTTTATATATAAAAATGAAGAAACCACTACAAATATTCTTAAGTCCATGTTAAAACGCAAAGAAACGGAAACTTTATTACAAGCCCATTAAAACCAACGTCCAAAAAACCATTAAAGCAATAAAATTGCTTGAAACCCAAAACAGTACGATCACTTAAAGACAAACTCTCTCCAACGGAAATGCTATTAACTACCAACAAATTATGAGAGAATGAAACGTAAAAAAACAACAGTAAGAAATAAATGTTATTAAAAAGTACTAACATTTCTCACTATTTTTTAATAAAATAAAAAATATATATAAGAGAAATATTTTCAGACAAATAAAGATTATTATGTATCATAAAGGTATACTTTGTATTGAACCCTCACTTAGTAAAATAACAATATTTACTCTAAAATTAATAATGATTTTAGACTTGAACTATGACTGTTTAAGAAAAATAAAGAATTATTACTCACATATAGTAATTCAGGTGTTGACATGAGCTTTATTAGCTAGCACGCCTTGTGTCCATCCTGGTTTTATGAGTATATTTGAGAATAAACCCAAATCTCATAAAGATCGGCCCTATTCTTACACTCACATAGGTGAAATCTGTCTAGGGTGCTCCTGTAATTCTAACACGCTACTCATAAGAGCTATAGAATGTCATTAAGTGTTTCTCTAAAAACTTATCCTCCATAACATTACAGGATAAATGCACTCATATCATAGGAATGATAAATAAAATAAATAGTACATTTTTTACGATCATAATATGATTTGTTTTTCCCATTGAACCTAATTCTCAGGATCTCTAGTCTCCAGAATGGGTATCTTCATTCATTACTCATGAATTTATGGATTTTAATCTCATTTTTCTCGATATATTCTAGATTATTTCTCAAGTCAAAGCTTTGTTTAGTAGATTCACATTAATAACACTATCAGTAAAAAAAATCTCACAGTACTGTATTTTTCTTCTAATAAATCTGGATTTATAGTTATAATAATGGTTTTATACTCTACTAATTATAGTAGTAATATCACAATGAATTAATTGATTTTTTCCACAAATGAATAAATCTTTCAACAGACGACAGCCAAAGTATGCAGTAATGCAGTACTTAAAATCTTAAAACGGCTTGAAAAGCCTTCTATATGTATAAATCCAAATTCAACTCAGAATTGCATACGTTATTAAAAACTGATCTGAAAGGCTTTCAGTTATATCACTGAGTCCACAAAGTAATGCCAAATACGTTTTATAAAATCAAATGGCAATAAAGACAAGATGCAGCCGACGTAAATAACAAAAGTTAATAACATCCAGCTTTCCTCCCAAAAGCTCAAAGAACTGAAAACTGAAGAGAAACTAAAGACATTGGAGGCAAACTCTTTTGAAAAAATATATATTATTTTCTAAAAACTTGACCCCCACTAAATTTTAGCTTTAAAAAGAAATTTTCTTTTCATAAAAAACAAAAAATACACCTTACTCAAAAATCACTTTATTCCAATATGAAGAAAAATGAACTGCTATATTTTTATTCCATATTTAAGAAAGACATAAGCATGTGTACCAAAACATTTTAAAAATAATGCACAAAAAAAAAAAAATTCTTTATTCTTAATATTCAATTTAAACATCCCATTACAAGCATAGTCCTTGCCCACAAAAACTCTATTTTTTTGTAATTCATATTGATTAGATTTCATAATTTGTTTGAAGCCCGCTTTGTTGAGTAAAAAAACTCGACATCAAAATTTTCCTCATAGACCTTGTATAGAGTACATCTAGTATCAATATACGTTCAAAAGTGAATTTTAGCTCGACCTCACCATTCCGAAAAACCTTGGTTTTAATTGAATCACCAAGCATAATAGTCTTATCTTTTTCAAAGGGAGTAAAATTTTTGAACCAATATTTATCATAGCAGACATGTCTATTGGCACCAGAATCTGCCCACCGCCTTTCAACAAATTGAACCATGTTAATGTCTGTAATCATTGCTACAAACGACTCCTTAGTTACGTTAACTTGAGGATTATTTTCGCTTTCGAAATTTACAAATTCGAGCAAAATACCCAATTTTGCCATAGAAAAAAAAAACTTGATTTTGTGAAATGGGTCCTTGGTTCATATCATTTTGGTTTTGAAAACCCTTTTTGTGAAGTCTACTAAATTTTTTTGAAATCTTTTATTTGAGGCTTCAAATAACTATTTATTGTATTTTGACATTTGGACAAACTACCATTGTCATGGAATCCTCATTACCATTTTGAACACCAAATCATCTTGACCTCTAGCTTCCTCCTCTACAAGAATATGTGTAATTAAGATCTCCAAGAATTTCTCCTTTTATTTATGGCGCATCGACTTTTGAAACTCCCTCATTGATAGATTTTCCATCTATCATTTGATATTGAAAGAAACGACTTGCCGCAAATTTATTTGTTACGGCTTCTTCCGTATCATATTTATTCTGTAAAGCTTTCCAGATTTTTTTTTTCAGCGGTGCAAGTAGTAATGTAATAATCATAACATTAATTCGTAAGACAATTTAAAAGATAACATTGACAGTTATACTCATCTTTAGTATATTTTTCAATTTTTTCTTCGTGAACTTTCACGTGTGCTTTAGTCATGTTATCGATAGTGATCTTGCTAGGATTCTTTGCAGTGAGAACATAAAAGACATTGAGAAGGCTTAAATAGAAGAGCTCCTTGCACTTTCATCTCTAGAAATAAGCACATTTGAAACGGAAGGGCTTGTTGAAATCTCCAATGCTTTCCGTGGATTTTTCAGTTGTAGGCTCCATGCTAATATCTCCTTAAAATTGTTGATAAAATACATAATAATATAATAAAAATTACAATGCAATTAAAATTAAGACGAAGCCAGTTTGGACTAAGGCATAGAAATCTCACTGTCTTTAAAGAGATTCAAGTCTTCTATAGTATACAAAGTCTTAAATTAACCGATGCAGCATAACTCATCTTGACTTGACTCCTCCAAAATACAACAGCCAAATTGATCATCATATAGCCTGAACCAACTATATACAAGTGGTTGAGTCTAAAGTTTCACCAAAAGAACACATTTCTTTTATCTGAAAATACTCTAAAAAATATATACTTACTAAACTTATTTTTCTTATCTCACTTTCTCTAAGTATATTCTCTTCCCGTACTAACCGTAAGACTATACAAATATATATATTTATATTATAAACGTAACCGGAAAAAAGAATAAAATGAAATAAAAAAGCTAGCGTTTACAACCCATTAACACCATGTTAAAACACAAAGAAACATAAACTTTATTACAAGCCCGTTAAAACCAACGTCCAAAAACCATTAAAGCAATTAAGGCCTCGTTTGTTTACAGGGATGAAACACAAAATTTTAAAAAAGTTTTTAAATTTTTTACGGTTAAATTATCTCTGAAAACAAACACTTATTTTTTATCTCATCTCATCTCATTCTTACAAAAAAGTTGATCTGCCGTCTGACTTTCATTTACTGTTTTGTACGGTTGCACTATACGTAGACGTCCAAGGAAAATGCCGGTTTGCATTTTTCATTTGGTGTTACTGTTCATGCATGGATGAAACTATTTTATTCATATTTTATTATAAAAAATTGGGTCCCACCAGTATTAAAAAAGGATGCAGAAAAAAAAAAAGAGAAAACGCAACACAGCAAGAGGAAAACGCCGAAATGTAATTATGAAAACATTTGTATTGTTGTGGGTTCCACAATCATAAATATTTTATAAAAATGTCAAACTAATTTCATCTCATCTCATCTCTATTAATAAACATATATTTTATCTTATCTCATTTTATCTCACTATTATTTACACATATCTTAAAAGATTTCATCTTATTTTATATCTAAAAATAAACAAAGCCTAAATTGCTTGAAACCCAAAACAGTACGATCACTTAAAGACACAAACTCTCTCCAACGGAAATGCTATTAACCACCAACAAATTATGAGAGAATGAAACGTAAAAAACAATGGTGAAATAAATGTTATTAAAAAATATTAACAAACTATTAAGATGAGATGGGATGATTTGTAAAAAAATATGTATTTAGACAGTGAGATGAAATAAGACATTTTGTAAAAAAAATGTGTTTGAATAGTGAGATGAAGAGTATGGAGTGTGGAGGAGGTTGTGTAGCAAAATTCGAAAAAATCTCTACAACCTCCTATTATTTACACAACCTCCACACACTATATTTTTTTAATTTTTTTAATTTTTTTCTTTTATCAAATATTTATTATATGAATAATGAATAAAAAATTTGAAATAGTTTAAAAAGAATAAACTCAAATTTTTTTAAAAATATATTATGAATATATTAAAAATAAGTAATATCTATTATTAATTTAAAAAGTCATAATTATTTTGACTTTCTCAAAATGTATTTTTTTATAGTTGACTGTGATTATTTCAATATTCTCAAATATGAACGTATTTATTTGTTAAAAGAAATTATTCTAATTATGATCTATTTATTATATTATATTCTATAAAAATCGAAATATATTTTTCTAATTATATATTACAATAAAATAAAAAATTCTAATAAATAATTACATATATTAAAAATTTGGTAGCTAGCATTATTGTAGCAGTACTGTAGAGGGAGATGAAATTTTGTATCAGATCAACTGTAGCGATACTATATCGTTACTGTAGCATTACGATTGAAAAATAAGGAATTAGAATTTTGTATTCTCCGTTTGGATAGGCAGATGAAAGATGAAATACAGCTTCTGGGCGTCCAAACCTGGCTATTTATTTATTATTTATTATGTCGGGTTTTGACTCAATGGTTTTAAAAATACAATTTTTTCTAAAGGGCCATAGACTCTTGAAATGTGCCTATGCACTGCCTGGAGGTTCTCGGGGATGAAGAGAGCGTATCGACTATCGAGAGAAAAGCGAAAAATTAGTGAAAAGACCTCTCTAAATTAACTTTGCATTATTTTGATTTCTAGGTAGTTGCATATGACCATGGAGTTGATGTTGTATATATCTTAATGTTTTGTGTTTGAAAATGAAGTTAATTTAGATTGATAAACGAGTTTTATGTATTTTAATGTATAGATTATTAGCGATTAAGAAAATGAAAATAAAAAAAAATTAAAAAAGTAAATAAAAATATATTTTATTATTATAAAGTGTGAGATAACTAATCTCAAAAGGTGACATATTGAGATTTTATCATATATACATTTATTACTTTTGGAGTAATGTTTTATTCAACTGTGGAGTGTGTAAGTTTTTTGTAATATTTTTTTAAAAGAAATTGAGTTCAATATTAAAAAATTAATTCTTTTTATGTAGATCTTGTATTTAATTATTTTTTAGAGAGATTAAATGAAATTTATACACTTTATAATTGTAGATATTATTTATCTTATTAGTTTTCAGAAAAAGAAGTAAATAGCTAAAAAAATATAAAGGAGTTTTCACTTTGAAATAATAAAAGAAAATTAAATAACTACTGTTATCACACATTTTTTTTGCATGTAGCTAGAAAGAACTGGGTCCCGCGTGAAAAAAACTGGCGGGAGATAATCCAAAACGGTCCCTAACGGTCGTTCTACGACAACAACCAACGGTCAAGGAGTTCAGGTAAAGAGTAAAAACCGACCAAAAAAAATAATGGAAGTTGAATTAAAAAATACCTACTCAAATAATAATCACAATCCAAAGAATTAAAATAATGACCAACCCTTATTATTATATATTCCGACGATGCTATGACAAAAGTATGTTATGTAAATAATTGGACGTGTCGTGCACTGCACACGCTTCTCCATGCACATCCCATTTTTTGAGTTTTTTTTTTTTCATAAATTACTATAAGAATACAAGTTTATACAGCTCTAAATGGATTATTATTTTTTAATGATATTGGGTGTTCGAGAATGAAGTCTCAACTAATCTTGGAGATGCACAAATTTTTGATAAAGTACACATCAGATAATTAAGAGAAAGTTCTCCCAATCTGATGGCTCATAGAAATTGTTTGCACAAGTCACTACCTTAAACCCTGTTATTTCATAAATTAGCTCACATCTGCAAAAGGAACATCTACAATGAGATGCAGCAGGGAAGAGAAACACCCCCCACCCCCCAAAAAAAACCATCTTTTTCAGCTCCCTTTCACTATTTGAGCTCTTCCTGCATTGACCAACTTTTTAGACCATACTTTTTCTGTATGGATGCCTCCAAAGGGCCCCTAGGATGTTAATGGAGTATTTGCTTTGTGGCACCAAGCAAAATGAACATGGAAGTGGCCCCCACAAAGCCGAAGACACCATTCACGTTACAAAACATCAAAATTATGTTTCTATTTAATTTCTTAGGTTTTGCATCCTATGAAGAAACCTGAGTTTTTTTATGAATAAACTAGCCAGACAGATGTTGGCAACACCTAGGATCCAAATGGAATCAACACCAATACATGCCACTGATACTTTCAGTTGAACAATGCAAAAAGCTCTTCTGTAGATAAGAAATCATTTATTCTCTTTCTTTAAATTAAAGCAACTGTGCATAACTATTCATAACTCCGTCAATCAACTATGCTCATCTGCAACTCCACAAGAACTCAAGAAGACCCTACTATGACAGATTGGCAGTACAGATTTTACTCACCAAATGGTAATACAATCTGACAAGAATATTTGTTTCTGAATTACAAAAACGAGGGAGAATGTTGGGGAACAAGAAAAGAACCTCAAACATTACAAAACTCAACAAAAAGAAAAAGATCAGCTTCGGAGAGATTTGGAATTAGTTACAACATAATTGTCCATCACAGCCGTCTTCAAAGACCAACCCAACAAAATTTATCAACTCACTACATGATGCTGCAACGGCTCCTTTCTTCGGCTGGCTGCGTGGCAACTTGCTGGAACCTGTGTGACTCGGATGGGTTGTAGGTAAACTCGGAGGTATCCAGTCCATACTGGTTTACATAGGAGTAAAAAAGCAAATCATTGGATTATCAATGCAAGAGATTGTCATTCCCAGAAAGTATTAATAAGGGATAAATAGATTTTCCACCCGCATCACAAGGAATTTTGCACTTTAAATGCCAACTATCAAAAAAAGTTGCATGTTGAAGGGTCCCTTTTCCTTCCTTTTTTTTTCTCTCTTCCTTTCTGCCAATGAGATTTGTACTCTTAAACTACCCTTGTTTTATCCACTCTTTACCAGTTGACGATATGTCATTTCCATATATATTTGCACCAACAATAGTCCTGATAGGACAATCATCATGCAATTTACTTCTAGATGGCAGCTGACTCCTACTCAACTAAAATATTCAAATTTAGATATTTAAGAATCAGACTTTATACTTAGCAGCCTAGGATTATTTTGCAAAGGGTTCAATTGGGTGCTGCAAATCAATCAGGAACATTTATAAGATAATCAGCAAAGCTACACTGACAAACGTATTACACAGAAATTCAATAAATATAATATTTAATATCAGAGAAGGAATTTGAAAGGAGGAGCATTTCAGAAAAACAAAACTAAAACAGAAATATGGAATTATCTGGAAGAATGAAAAAATTAGAAAGATTGTTAAAATTTTCCACAACCATCAATAAATTCAATAACAGAGGATGAATGAGAGCATCACATAAGCCAAAATTGACTCGCAATTACTTGATGATAAATCCAGCTGTCATTTAAAACTGGTGTATTTTATGATGGTCAATAGTTGTGCTGCCACAGAAAACCCTCCAAGACTGCCAGATGGACACCCCGCAACATCCTAACCATCCTAGCGAAAATATTTGAAGAAAATCTGCTGCTAGAACAGATCATACCTTTTCTCTCATGCGTGCACTCCAAGCATCACTTCTACTCGGACGCTGGTCAAGGGCACTGGAAACAGGTACACCTGCAGCTGGAACTGGTGGCCGATTGATCAATGGCTGCCCAATCTGTTGCCGTGGGGCAATGAGCTCATCATCACTGTCATATTCTACTGGTCTGTTTGCTGCCCTGACCACGAGCACTAACAAGAATATAAGTGCCTGCAATTCCATGGAAAATCCAAATAAAGTAGTCAATTGTCCATCACTTATCACTTATCTCAGAGAGAGAGAGAGAGAGAGAGAGGGAGGGAGAGACAGACAGACAGACAGATTCAAATCATGTACAAAGATCACTCTCATCTCAATAATTCCTTGTTAGTTGATTTGCACCAATATAAATACCTTCTTAACTCAAATTTTCTCTTCCAAGTTCTAGAGAGGATGGTTCAAGATGGCATGCCAGCCCACAGGGCAGCTCCAAAGCAGATATAGGTGATTACAGTCACAGGCTCTACCAACATGTAACCAAGCATCTTCTGCTCTAGGCAGTGTTGTTAAAGTGCCTGGCATGCTGAAGCGCTAAGGCTTTGTGTAGCCTAGGTGCATTTGAAAGCAGATTTCCACCAAGTTGCATGCTGATTTTTGTTTTGATAGGTAAAATAAGATTTTATTGATAGAAGCAAATAGTATAACCCAAGTACACATGAGGTATACAAAGAGAACACCTAGTTACAAGTTAGGGACTAGAAATGGAATATTGATTTTGTTTCATACAAATAGTTAAATTTCCCGTTTACAAAAGGAAAGACAAGAAAAGGTAAATTCCTGCAATTTGGAAAAATAAATATGGAAAATGCTATGGGTCCTGACACATTGTCCAGACAATGGGTCCCAATTGTTGTTGTTGTTTTTTTGTTTTACTTAATGATTGAGGAAGTATTTTTTAATGATGTTGTATTTTTTTTTTTTTAAAATTGTTTAAGGGATTACACTTAAAAAGCGGATTACACTTATTGGGACAATGTGTCAGGACCCGTAGCACTACCCAAGAAATATTGTCACCCCAAAATTCTTTGCATCTTTATCTCAGTTGTATTTCCACTTCATCAAATGGAGTCCATATAGACTACGCCAACATTGTCAACAAACGATTTTTGACATTATGAAAATCATAATTAAAAAAAAAAACAGAAAAGCAAAGGCAATCATGTCATGCTTACCTCCAAAACAACAGCTCCAAGAGCAACCCATTTTACAATTTTCCAGTGCTCTTTCAGAAAGTCATATATCAAGTCAAAATCTCCAGTGCTGTCTGTTGGAATTTCCTACAATTGAACTCGAAATTTATTAGATGACAAAATGCACTATCTTAAATTTCAATTATCAATTAAAAAACACTCACTTCTTCCCAGCTTTTGTCAAAAAATATGAAGGCTGCACATCCCAGCTCTACCAAGATCAACAGGATCAACAATACCGAGTACTATCTTGGCTTAAGGAAACCAATAATCACAACAGAAATATGAGCAGCTCGAAAGAGCAGCCTATCGGCATCCAATTTTTTTATTACATTCCATGATGCATGAAGCATTAGAAGCATGTATCATGTATGGCTGTGGTGCATAAAACAGTTGCATTTGCAATTATTCCTTGATGGACAAACACGGATATAAATATCTTGCCTCTTTCGATAAATGAATACTATCAATATTAAGATAAATGCATGAGTTATTGGGATACACAAGTCAAGCAGCATCCATTCCGTGTCACAGCTCCGATACAACCAAAACAAGATATGACGAAGAGAATAACTCCTATAGCAATAAATAAGTATATGAACCTGCAAATACATTATGCAAATAATTTCAGTCAAGGGGTTTGAAGCATAAACATGGTCTTGTTGTTTGAATAGATTTAAGACGTGAATATGCATACATTTAGGTATAAGTACAGGTTTTTCCACACTGTGTCTACTTGTGCTTTTGTGTGTCTGTGTATGACAAAAGAAAAGGAGTAACTAATGGTTGTGGATATATATATATATATATATATATGAAGAAGTAAGGACATTCCACTCTTCCCCACCAAAATCCGAAAACTCCTAGTCAAGGCCCATGTTCCACTGAGTGCCCCATTGCCACATGGTATTAGTAGGTTGGCTCTGATACCATTCGTAATGACCCGTGGAAAAACAAAATCACATTGGGATTGTACTCAAAAAGAACTTGTCAAGGTTACAATTTGAACTTTCTGTGGGCAATTGTTATAGACTTTAATGGTCTCAAATTTCATGATTTCCTTGTAATTGTTGCTAGTTCCTAACTAGGTGTAATCACATGTATACTTCCAACGTACTTGGACTATGCCTATTCTATATCAATAAAATATCTTATTACTTATAAAAAGCAAAGGTTACAATTTGAGCTTTCTAAAATCACTATAAGTCCAATTTCACCAAGCAAGGAATAAATGTGGGATTGACACGATGTACTTAAAAGATATTCACCTCTATCATACTTCACCTACCCAAGGTGAGATTTAAAGAAGCATTACGTTTTGGGCAGCCTCAATATCTTCTCACCATCCAGTACACAAGGAAAAATTATGAAGCCTAGGAAACATTGGCAAAGAGCAGCCTATATATATTTTGAAAAGGTATTGGAATTACTTATAGAGAGATTGTACCAATATGTAATGGCTCAAGCCAAGATCAATACATGCTTCCAGAAATCAAATGCTATAAAAAAATTTACACAAAGGAAAACATAAGTTTCTAAAGGCCAACGTAGCAAGGAAGTTTCAAGCACTTGTGAGGCAGATCTTGCAACAGGTTTTCACGATGCAAAAATGAAAACTAAAACTGAAAAAAGAGTATTTCTAATAAATTTTTTAAGACATCAATGATAAGATGTAAGGATCAAATATTACATTAACAATTATGAAGCAAAATTAAACCCATTTCAGATATATTCCTTTTTTCTTTTGAAAGAATGGTGGAAAAGAAGGAGAATCTCAAACGTGACTTTTCACCATGTTCCCTTCATTCCCTCAAAAAATCAAAGGGAACTCAAGGAATTTGAGGTATAAAAGATCTGTTCATTCGAAATCTGGCATACAAACTCAGTTCTGCATTTTCCATCAAGTCACATTTCGATATAAACTGATAAGGCAGATATTCAATAAGTTTGACGAAGCCAAATCTATGAAAAAAATCAGAAATTGAAGATAAATTTTCGCCAAAATGAGCAGCAGCCATACCAAGCTTTCGGCAGGTCATCGAAAATACTACTCGACAGAGAAACACCCAAGAGCAGTGGTCGGCCGAACAGTATCAAGCTTTCATCGCCTCTCACATCTGAGGCCACAAGGGTGTTACTGGTAGATCTTTCGTACTCAACCAGCAAGTAAATCCCATAGCCAACCATGGCCAGACCCACAAGGCTCAACAAGAAGTTAAGAAGCTTCAATAGGCACTCCAAGCACCCTTTGCATGCCATTCTTCACAACACCTCCAATCCCTTTGATCAAAATTCAACCGGTCTCCACTATTCAATCGAATTGGCAATATCTTCTACACAAGTCCACCACTTACCCAAAGATCAATTGCTTATACGTATAACTGTTACAAAATCTGTAAAAATCAAATTAAAATGAGTAATGAATCAATATATTATAAATTAAACTCCTATTTCTTTCTCGGAAAGGCAGAGAAAGAAGATTGACTAGATTTCAGCAGTTTTGGATTAATCCATAAAACAATGGACCAACCATTAGGCTTAGTCGAGCTTCAACTATAACAAGAATATTTTTTTTTGTGAAAAAAAAAAGTTTCAGGAGCCAAAAAACATTCAATTCCAACTTCCAGATTGTTCCTTTCTTTACGCTTTCGGCAAATATGTCAACGAACATTGTGGAATGAAAATCTAATTAAGCCCCGAGCATCCGAGTCACGAGGCAATGCATGCAAATACCCATTTACCAAAAAGAAACTAGAAAAGAAAAACGAAAACGACAACGAAGAAGAAGAATAAATAATTAGATCTGAGAATACTAGAACTTATATTTTCTTGACCAAAACCAGAGACACAGAGAAGGAAAAGAGAAGGCGTAGAAATCTTACAACTTACAGATAGAACAGCCGATTCCACAGAGATTTTCGGGTTGCAAGCAAGCTCTTTTTTTTTTTTCCTTTCCTTCTCCGAATTCTGAAAACACAGAGAGAATCTAGAAATTCAAAGGTGGAACATAAGGTGGCCCCCCATTCTTGTAGCCAGCTTGGCACTTGTCTTTCCGCACTTCTATTTTTGACTGCTAGGTAACCGTTCGACATCCGAAATAACATTACTCTCTTTACAAGCTAATTAACATGTATGCGGAAAACATGCATCTTAACGCATTTCTGTGGATAACTGTGTCAATTCATATCTTCAAGTTTGTCGGGTAGGGGGTGCATTACGAGCCACCCACCCTACAAATATTTCAAAAGGTGACCATGATCCAATTTACAGACTAGTTTGTGTGGTCTCTTCTCTCACTCTCAAAGAGTTGCTAGAGTGCTGGAGTGGACCTCATCTTTCAACCCCCTTCCCATTTGGTAGGGAAGGATAGATTGGATAATTTTGTGCATGTTGTTTGAATACATCAAATGAATTCTACTTTTCTGTCTTTTGTTATGGATATATGGATTGAAAGACCATTTTATGCATAATGCAAAAAGGGTTAAATTTCAAGATATGCTGCTTTCACTTGTATGAAAAATGATACACAACTAGTTTATATTTTTTACTCAACTCTTTCATTTAATAACGCTATTATTTAATTCAAATCCTTCAAAGTCAAACAAAATTTAAATAATGTTAAGAAGCGCTTATGGGAAACCCCTGACAATCGAGCTTAGCTAAGCTCGATTGATTAGCTACTGCAGCCGAGCTCTCGTGATGCGCCGAGCTTAAGCCCAAGGCTCATTCTCGCTTGAGAGCGATCATTCGAAGGAAGGACAAGAAAGTTATGTGCCTGTGTCTTGTTCTCGCTCGAGGACGAACATTAGTAGGAAGTACAAGGCAAACGGGTAGTGATTGATCTTTTGTCCATCTTCGTGCCCTTGTCTTGAGTTTGTGAAACTGTGAGTTCATTTTATGCATGTCTTAGTTCATTTCTGCTGATCTCAAGTTTTGAAGTGCTAAAGACTTGCCGATGTACATCAAGAAGAACCGTTCAGCTATATTCGTTTGAAGTTGACTCCTACACTTTCGAAGACTCAAATTTGAGTTACAAAGTTGGGCCATGTGCAGCACATGGCCTTCATGTATAGAGAGAAGTAAGGATCTAGCTGCTGTGGCATTATGGCATTCGTGTCAAGTCCCACATGGTTTGTCTTTTGCCCACTGCATTATGCATCAAACAAAGAAGCTATTGATCCAAAGGCAAAAAGTCGTTTTCATACAAGCTTAGACACAGATTAGACAGCCAAAATGAAGCACCAAGGCAAGAGTATTTGGCATTCATCTTTCTCAAGCCACCACATGCATGCATCCTTGTTGGTATTTTCCCTACAGTGTTAAAAAAATAACATCTCCATTGACTGATTAGCTACATCTATGGCATATATTGCAATTCTATTGACCTGCATCAACTTTCTTTTATTGGCTGCCAAGCTGCAACAGCATTAAATCAGCCTTATGAGAAGGATAGAGAGAAAAAAAAAGAGTACATAGTTTGAAAAGAAAGGACAGAGTCAGAAAAAGCAAAATGTAAGCCACACTTGAAGCAGTAAATAAAGACAATGTGCACACAAGGTGTTTGTAAAAAGTCTCAGTAACTGAGCGTTCTGAGAGTCTTCTTATTGTCTATTTTATAATAGAGTACAATATTACAAGATGTATATTGTCGTTAGACACACTGATTTATACATGGAAAGTGTAAATGCAGGGACAGGTGCATTGAACCAAAAAGGAAGTGCCTAGCCGTTGCATGTGGTGGACTTTCTTTCGAGAAGTTGGCTAGCTGTTGCATGAGATGGTAGAACACTCCTAATAGTTCATTTATCCTATCTTTTAAAATACATTACTAAAATTTATTTTTTTTATTTTACATATTGACTTTTACAATAAATCATACATCCGCTTATCTATTTTTTCTTTATATCATTTAAATATTCTTTTTTTAATATTTTTTTATTTATTTCAAATTAACCTCGTAACACCAAACAACTATCAAATGAGAGAAAATAATTAAAAATGTTTTAGAGGATAAATAGTATTCTCTACATGTAAATAATTACTATTGCAAAATGTAAAATAAAGAAGTGAATACAAAACCCATTGGAAGCTACTTTTGACCAATTTCTTTTATATTATACAAAAAAATGTAGTTTACAAGAGCCATTATTGAGAGTGCTTAAGTCCTCTGATTGTGTGGATTCTGTAGCTGTTGCATGTGCTTCACTTGGTAATTCCTTTGATTGTGTGGATTGAGGAGTTGATTGTTGACTATTGTTAATAGTAAACACTTCAATGCCGGAAACAAGGGCATCAATTTTGTTTTCAATGTGTGCTTCGTGGTCTTCAAGTCGACCCTGGACTGCATCATTTTGCCAAAGGACTAATGTTGGAACTCCTGTGAGCTCAAACCTGGAGTCCACTCTCCATGGGTGCTGGGGATTCCTCCATGTTGGCCTGTCTCCCACAAAAGCCCTCAAAAGTGCAAAATCATCTGAGCTGGTCTCCAGTTTCTTGTAGATCACAGGTTCAGCTCTCACACAATCTGCAAAAGAATTTAAATAAACGTAAAAGAAAAGAGACAGAGGGAAAGGCGTGGTAATTTTGGAACGCAATTGCAAATAAAAATACAAAATTATCTATGACATCAGCTTTTCCAATATGTAAAGGAAACTGACGTTACCGGTTCCTCCCAAAAAAGAAAAAAACATAAAGGGATTTTGGGATGCACGAAGAAGGGAGAAGGCAAATGGAAGGATTAAGAAATAAGCAAGGAGAAGAAAACATACCAGGGCACCAGCTGAGAGATGTAGAAGGGTCTTCGTCGGCCAAAAAGAGAATGAGATTGGCTTTGTTTTTGGGTGCTTCCGACATGAACTTCTGAAAGACAGTATCAAAGGTTGATACTGTGGCGTCCGACACCTTCATCGGCATCTTTGGGGGGGGGGGGGGTTTGTAGAGAGTGGGTTATACCGTTATAAACTCAGTAGTGAAAAATGCTGTAACGCAAGACGCGTATAAAACACGAAGAGAAGCACCTTCCACATCAACACATATGAAATGTCCAATTTACCCTCCTTTAAAACACAACCTCAATTTATTTTCGGATTTTGATACACAACTTTCTATTATTCATTTACACTCCACACTATATATTTTTTAATATTTTTTTAATTTTTTTTTTTGAATTTATTTTTTTTTAAATATTTCAAATTTTTTATTTACTATTCATATAAAAATTATTTAATAAAAAAAATTTAAAAAAAAATTTAAAAAAAGATGGAGCGTGGAGTGTTGAGAAGTTAGAAAGATTTATTATTTATTTTCAGACCATCCTCACCCATGACCATTAGCCGCATCTCTCACCCGTGAGCATGAAACCCTTCTCGGCATGGCTGTTGCTCCACATCTGCTCTGTTTTTGCACCCACAAAATCGAAACTCTACCTCCCCTATTAGCTTTCCTGATTCTTTCGCGTACTTTTTTTCCTTCTTTTACTGCCTAATGCATTTGGGTGTGTATGCCGAATCTTTTTTTTTCTCTCTCTTTATTTATTAATTAAGAAAGTAACTATTAATGTTTGTATTTTTTATTTATTTTTTACAAATGTTTAAATATGTTAAAAAAATATAAAAAAAAAATAAATATAAAATTTGTACTGGTGGACACTTCTAGCAGTTAAAGATAGGCGGCACACTAGCACTGTCCAAATAAATAAATTCATGATAAAATTGATACTACAAGTCAATCATTTGTTTTTTTTTATATATAATTATTTAGATGAGACGTGTATCTTGCTGGTTTGTTGTCTTTTTTTTTTTTTTTTTTTGTAAATTTGGCAGATCGATTTTTTTTCTTACCATAAGTTTTTCTGTTTTAGTCTTTAAATTATTGGGTAGAAAAAGCTCGTTTTTAAGGATATAAATGTGAGTTTGAATCTCTTTTTTATTTTTTGTTTTATTGGGACGTACATGTCCATTTGATGTTTGATTAGTTTTCTACATAATATATCATTGTTGCTACTGTGTTTATTGGCTCTGTTTGGATTCTATCACAATCATAGTTGTCAATGTTCTTGATAATTGAGGTGTGTGCAGCAAAGTGCATGAAATTTAGGAAAGTAGTAAAATAAAGGTGAAAATAGATAGACTACAGTTTGGACCAACTCCGATAGATTTCAGAATTTGTGATGGCGCATAAAATTTACGCGCCTGTCTCTGTGCAACCATAACTATCATATCTGAAAGATCTGATGGTGGCGAGTTTGTTGGTCTGACACTTGTGGTGAGAAAAGCTTCTTAAAGGGACGGTGCGTAAGGCCCATACGCGATTGTTGGTGGCGCGTGAGGCATACGCTAGGCGATTTTTGCGGAACCACGACTTCTCTTCCAACGATGTGCACCCTGGGAGCTTTTTCATACCACGTGTCTCTCGAATGTTGTCGAAAAACTATGCATCTTTCTTTTTCAATCTTAGAGGAAACAAAACAACTAAGAAAATATAACTAACTTTATAAACAAAGTGGGTAGATGGACAATCTACTTGACTTATTTGATATGTATCATAGCATGTAAGGTATTAATTTAGATGATTCTTGCTCTAAATTAAAAGGCAGAATGCTAATTTTGTAATTAATAAATGTTTTAAATTGACAAGGATAAATGCCGTAGCATCGGATATGTATTGAGAAAAATAAATTAAAAACAAATAAAGAGAAAATAACGGATGTGGAACAACTGGCGAATTGAGATACAGTACTAGGACTAGGAGTTAGGACAGTGGGATGCTCATAAAATTAAAAAAAAAAAAAAAATAGGAGGAGTATGGGATATGACTGTGATTCTGTGGTCCACTACACCGTCCAAGGGATTTTTCATTTTCATAGCATCGGATTCGATTATTATTCAATTCTCCTACCTAATTTCTTAAAAAAATAAATTAGTCGCACAATAATAATTATAATAATAAAAATTATTCTATTTACAAACCAGCTGGTGTAGACAGATTCAATTTTTTTTTTTAATTTTTTACATGTCAAATCATGTTAAGTTAATAGCGTGGAATGTGTCTTTTACATTAGCTCGTGAATAGATTTTTTTTTTAATGATAATTACAACAATATATTTGAAAAGAGAATTAATATTTACAGTTATAAAGTGTACAAGTTTCGCAAATTCTTTTTGAAAAAAATGAGTAAATATGAGATTTATATAAAAAAATTAATTTTTTAATAATTGACTCGCTCTTTTTCAAAACAAGTGTACAACGCTTACATAACTCATGATTGTATCTAATATTATTCTTAGGCTCCATTTAGAACTTGAACTGAATTGAAATTAATTCAGTTTAATTTAATTTTAAGCTGAATCTAATATTAAAACATCTAACTCTTAAATCATTAAACTCATCTCAACTTAAAATTTATTTATACGTGAGACTCAAAACCTTTTTCAACTTCACATAAATATATCTAAACTGATCTTAACATCCAAACACATCTAAACTTAGTTTAGATGGACCCACAAAACTCATTCAATCACTTCAACTTATTGTTATTTATAAAGAACTCAACTCAACTCAATATTCAAACTAGATTTTAGAGTTTTTATCTTTTCTCAATAAGAATTTATTTATCAATTACTAAAAGAGAACCATTGCGTACAATTCCTCAAGCTCAATCCTCGCGAACTCATCTAGGTGTCCCTTGTCTATGTTAGTCTAAGGGCTAGTTTGGATGGTAAAATATTTTGATAATACTTTACTGTTATTTATTATTTTATTATTATTTTTATTACTGTTCACTAATATTCACTAATATTTAATATTTTATTATTATTTTGTTATATTTTTTTTACTACTATTTATAGAATATTTGAGATCACTTCATTAACCAAACACAACTTAAGTCGAAAGACCAAAAAACCCCAATTCTTATGATGACCAAAAACTCACTATTGTAACGCTTGATTTAAAATATTCAGGCATGATTTGGTTACATAGTTCAAAATATCTCATATCATCTTATATAGTCATTATAGTTTTCTTAAATTTTTATATAAAATATAATGAACAGTTTAACTTTTTCAAATCTCAAATAAAAACTATATTAAAAAATTATATTATAACAATATTTTATTTAACTTTCAACTTTTATTTTATCTCATCTTATATGTGTAACCAAATGAGGCCTTAACAACAAAATTTGATTTGTTGCCACCCAGCCTACTCCACCCAAATTTTCATCTGCTATTCAAGTTCCACCATTGATCTTGTTAACGCACAAAAAACGCACAGCCCAGAAAGAAAGAAATATCCATTCTTGGGATGCACTAAAGTGGGTCGGGCCTCGATTGACGATGAGTGGAGACCCCGTCATTGATCTGGTGTGGTTGTACATCTATGGCAATGAATAGTATTTAAATACAGAGAAAATAAGAAGAAATGAACATATAGATTTATGTAATTCGACACTAAGTCTACGTCCAAGGGGATTTGGGGAGGGAAAATTTCACTAAAATATACTTGTTACAGTTTATCTTAGCATCTCATTTCTCACTGTACGATGAGAGCTGTGATATACTTGTTGATAAAGATGTTCTCTCTGGAGCTCTCTCTCTTTAGAGGTCGAAGAAGAAGCCTATGAGAGTTTAAAATAGAAGAAGTCCAAAAGTCTTTAAAATCGTAAGCACCTGTCCTTTTTATTTGAACCCTTTTGCTTTATGTCATTAATTTTACTTTACATCAAATCACCTATTCCACAACCTTTTCCTCTTTCTTCCTTTTGCTTTATATCATTTCCTTTACTTTACATCAAATCACCCATTCATGTCAACCTTTTATTCTCTCTTCCTTTATTTTTTAATCAGAGCATTAGTATTGGTCTATGTATATGCATATGCAAAATTACCTCTTTTGCATAACCACTTTGCCATTCAAGCAAAACTCTCATATTTGCTTATGCATATTTGAGACAAAATAATAAAAAAAAATTATATTATTATTATTAGTAATTTTTTTCTAAAATCAAAATTTATATATATATTTTGTAATTAGCATCCACTACATACATTTGACATTAATAATACAAATGCAATAATAAAAAATATAATTTTTTTTATATATTATATTAAAAATATAATAAAATGAAAAAATATATATATAATATATTATAATCATAAAATGAATGTGTATGTGAATGTTTGTTATGTTGTTGAGAGAAGGAGAAGAGGAAAAGATTGATAGAGAGAGTGGAAGGAGAAAGAAATAATGATTAAAATATGTTTTGGAGAGTGAATAGTTGTTATCCAAATTTGGATGATAACTGTTCATAACTAGCTATATTTATGCATATGCATAAATTAATGTAGATGATTTTAAGATCATATTATACAAATATAATTTTGCATATGCATATGCATAAACCAATATGGATGCTAATGATGATCTTTTATAATGGTGTATTTTACCCCTTCAGGCCTATTTGGCCATTACCCACAGAAAGAAAACAGAAGGGGCGAAAAAGAAGGAAAAGTCATTACCCATGGCCATGAGTATCAGCTCCAGATCTGGCTTAAGCTAACTACGATTTTTTTGTTGTTGTTGAAGATCCATGTCATTAGATAGAATGTCGTTGAGTTCTCTGTTCGAAGTAGTAGTTTAGGACTACGGGTTTCTAGTTCTGCAAGATTTTTGAGTCTTTGAACCTTTCTGGATCCAAGCTGTTTGGTATTAAAGAAGACAGAACCCGGAAGGAGGAAGGGGATGGTTGCGTTTAATTAAACCGAAAATTCAATGGAACGACGCGTTTCATCATCTATGTGGAGTGGCATGCACGGGGACTCCCTTATCTGGGACTACAAACAGAATTTCTCTTAAAATAATGACCAACCCTTGTTATATATTCAGACGATACTATGTTAAAGTATGTTATGTAAATAACTGGATGCGTCATGCATTGCACATGCTTCTTCATGCACAGTCCATGGCCTTCATGTATAGAGAGAGGTAAGGATGTAGCTGCTACAGTACAGTGCAAAACTTTCTACTACCAAAACATGGTTTGTCTTTTGCCCACTGCATTATGGCATTACAGAAATCAATCTCTGTGAATACAGAATGCATCAAACAAAGAAGCTATTGATGATCCAAAGGCAAAAAGTCGATTTCATATAAGCTTAGACATAGATTAGACAAGCCAAAATGAAGCACCAAGACGAGTATTTGGCATTCATCTTTCTCAAGCCACCACATGCATGCATCTTTCTTGGTATTTTCCCTACACTGTCAAAAAAATAACATCTCCATTGACTGATTAGCTACATCTATATGGCATATATTGCAATTCTATTGACTTGCATCAACTTCCTTTTATTTTAATCGGCTGCCAAGCTGCAACAGCATTAAATCAGCCTTGCGAGGAGGATAGAGAGAAAAAAAAGTAGTATATAGTTTGGAAAGAAAGAAAAGAGTCAGGAAAAGCAAAATGCAAGCAACACACGAGAAGCATTAAACAACTTCAAATGCCGGAAACAAGGGCATCAATTTTATTTTCAATGTGTGCTTCGTGGTCTTCAAGTCGACCCTGGACTGCATCATTTTGCCAAAGGACTAGTGTTGGAGCTCCTGTGAGCTTAAACCTGGAGTCCACTCTCCATGGGTGCTGGGGATTCCTCCATGTTGGCCTGTCTCCCACAAAAGCCCTCAAAAGTGCAACATCATCTGAGCTGGTCTCTAGTTTCTTGTAGATCACAGGTTCAGCTCTCACACAATCTGCAAAAGAATTTAAATAAATGTAAAAGAAAAGCGACAGAGGGAAAGGCATGGTAATTTTGGAACGCAATTGGAAATAAAAATACAAAATTATCTATGAAGATCAGCTTTTCCAATATCAATATGGAAGGGAAACTGACGTTACCGATTACCTTTTAAGAAAAATTCTATTATCAAGCTAGCATATCAATATTATCATTCAAAAATTATATGATCAAGCTAGCATATCAATATTATCATTCAAAAATGATATTTACAGGATCTTATCTTTACGACTTGAAAATGACGAATGCAATGCATTACCCATTATTCACTTCTATACCCTATACTATAGTTTTTTCATAAGATGTGGAAGTATTTTTCATAGTTTATAGAGTGCAGGACGGTGAATATTGGCCGATTTTTAAAAAGATTTCTATCAGATGTGAGATACCCAATATAAATCATATCAAGAACAACTTTCACACAGACACCATTATAGGTGAAAAAAAATCAATAATAAATCATGACCAAATAACAACATTCCCCCCAAAAAGGAAAAAACATAAAGGGATTTTGGGATGGACGAAGAAGGGAGAAGGCTAATGGAAGGATTAAGAGATAAGCAAGGAGAAGAAAACATACCAGGGCACCAGCTAAGAGAGGTAGAAGGGTCTTTATCGGCCAAGAAGAGAATGAGATTCGCTTTGTTTTTGGGTGCTTCTGATATGAACTTCTGAAAGACAGTATCAAAGGTTGATACTGTGGCGTCCGACACCTTCATCGGCATTTTTTAGGGCTAGGGGGTTGTGGATTGGGTTATAAACTCAGAAAGTTTATTTAACACATCCGTCATACCTCCACGATGCTCTTGCGAGTTTCCCATTTTACCCTTGTTTATAAGAGCTGTGCTATGCATCAGCCCTTGTTCACGGGCTGATGCATAGCACACCTGATGTGTCTTCATGTGAGTGATTTAGATGTGAGTGATTTAGATGTGAGTGATTTGAATGATGTGAATGGTTTAGATAATGACACATAAGGTGTGTTATGGCTGCTCCTCAATAGTAGGATGATGTAAAGAATTTTCCTGTTTATAATATAGCTACCGAGTATGAAAAGGATTTAAAGCTCGGTTTCTGATGGTGGCACCCGTGACGACGTGACGTTATTCGCCGCAGCTCCCTACCGTGAGGTCCGGCATCTCCTTTCTCTCTCTTTATTTCAGGTTTTTGAAGATCTTATACATAAGAAAGAAATGGAAATTGCATCTGTTGGATTTGAAAATTCAGGCTTATAGATGGAAATTTCAACTTCGAGAGAAACGTCGAAGTGTGCCTTGTATGATCAGCCCCACCGATCCGAGCGAGCTCTCTAATTCCTTCCGAGTGACTTGTTCTCTCTTTTAGGGTTTTTATTCTTGCTTAAGCTATTGGAAAGATCAACTATAAGAAACTTCCTAGGCTTCCAATTTGTTTGACCACTAGGCTTGTCTCAAGTTTTGTTCGGTTGCTAAGAAAATATTAGGGAAACAAATCCAGAAGAGCTGGAATTTGTGAAAGTTCTGTTTTTGAATGTTGGGTTCTGGGAAATATACGAGCTCGTTGTAATCATGGGAGTCTCAGCTATTTTTGTCTTGGCTCCCTTCTTTTTAAACAAAATTGTGTTTTTTTTTAATTTATAAAAGCATGATTACTAAGTAGCCAAACGGGAACACAAATGGTTCGGTTGAAAGGAAAGGAAAGGAAAAACAGGAAACTAATGGGAAGAGAAAAGAGAAAAAAATTGGTGCAGTGGATGCAATTGAACTTAATTGGTAGAAATTGATCAGAAAACATGATGTTAGGGTTAATTATCAAGTTTTAGGGAGGTTTACTTGTCAAAGGTATGGGAATTCAGTAGCCGAGGAAGGTTTAGAGGATTCTCGTTGCTCTGTCTGTTACAATAAACTCTAGTTGGGAATGATGGCTGTGATTACTAAGGTACGTATGAATTGGGGGCATGAGGATGTTCTTGAGTATTAGGGATTATAAGATGCAGGTTCTTGATCAAACAATGCAGGATGTTGATCATCATGATGGACCACCAGGCACCAGGGAAATGGATGTTGTCTGATATTCTAGTTGTTTAGGTATAAACAAGTCGAGGAGATTGGTGGTCCCATTGAGCCACTTGATTGCAAGGAATTTTTTTATGGTTGTAGATTGGTATACTTAGGAATATAATTCGCCACCTTTAGTTCAAGCTCATTATGAATTTGTGAAAGGGAGTTAACATGCATGGGGAATATCTTCATATTCCATATCATTGTTCTAACCGTGTTTCAGAGTACTTATCAGGTCTCCCCAAATCTTAAACCATCTCGAGCTTGAACAACTGGTCACGTTATCGTATTCCTAGAAACGTGACCAGTCAGAGGGCATTGAGGCAGGCAGTCAGTATAACCAGTTTTCTAGTTAATCCCCTTAACGAACGAGAATTGGAAACGAAAAAACTTATATATAAAAAAAAAAGTACACACACATGCATATAGCTGAAGACATGGTAGATATGTGGAACTAAATGACTGTAGGTCCTTTTTCTCGTTGATGGTGCACTCATTTTTTATTGAAATGCACAGGCATATCTGCTTTAGGTGTCTCCTCTGACATTGGGTTCTTTTCCTCGGATGCTGTTTGAACATGGCAGTCAAGTACACTATACCTGCTGTTTTGGGATCATTTGCATGCGACCATTATATTGGTGACAGTAAGATATTTGGAGGCAAGTTTTTCCCCTCCCTTTCTTTCTCCTCCCTGATGAATAATAGAATTTCCCTGAAAAAGGAACTCCCCTAGTACATGGGTGGTAGATAAGAATGTGAGGAAATGGTTAACATTACAATCTAAAAGACTCTGTAAAATAAAGAAAGGTAACAAAGTGAAAAACTTAAAAGGAAAAGATCGGATTGAAGAGGGAGCATGGCAACAGGATATTCAGTTTTTTGACGGGAAGCTCCATTGATACAAATGAGAAGCCCTTCATATGATGCCAAATTTACCATATTAAGTACAACAAGACTACAAGAAGCTGCAGTCCTTCATGTTATAGTTTCTATCCTAAAGCTTTATGGCTCTTGTGGGAGTAATGTTAGATACAGTTTTAGGGTATGCAAGACCTGCAAACTCCCTTTGAAAAAAAGTGGGGTTCACCATTAAAAAAATGATTTTTTTATGTAGATTCTAGATTTATCTACTTTTTTTCATAAGGGAGTGCACGGAGCTTGCATATTGTAGGGCTGCAAATATTATTTCTCTTAATTCCAAAGCTAATGAAAAATCACAAAAATATGAAAAAAACACACACACATAGTTCTACCTAAAACTCCACAAATTGTTAGACAAAAAAGTAAAAATTTGATTAATCTAAACATAATAGAATTAAACTTGAAACAAAGGGGAAAAAAAATAAAAAAAGTAAATATCCTTGAAACTTCTTCTACACTCATTACCCTCCATGATTTTCGAAGTGATAAAAAAAGAAACCTAAGCAAAATCAGTACCCAAGCCTAGGCTCTTGGTGCAACTATTTCAAGCTTCAAGCCAAACTGTGATTATATCATTGTACTAGCATTTTGAAAACCACGTAATTTGATTTGGAAGATAAATTTTAAAATTTAAATTTTAAAAATCAAATCTTACCATTGAAGTTATGTGGATGGTATGCTCTACACAACGACTTGAAAATAGAATAACTCTTATAAATACATCAAATAGAGTAAATAGAGTAACTATCAAATTTTGTCGGTCTCAGAAAATGAGTTGTTTTAAATTCAACTATCTAATTCAAAATTAGAGTGAATAATTTTGTATGGTTTTATGTGGGGTTTTTTTTTTTTCCTGTGAAAACCATAATTAGTCCAAATAAAATTACAAGAAAGAACATAATAATTGTTTGAAAAACAAATATTCACCAGTATTAAAAATAGTTATTCAGTAATGTTTCAAATAAAATAAAAAAGAAAAAGAAAAAATTGAGTAATAACGTTGTGCTTAATCTAGGCACACTATCTATTAGACTTCGATGAGTGCCTGGTGAAGTGGACGTTCAGATCAGTGAGGGGGCAAATCCGAGACCACAACCAGCAGTAGGAGGCAGAGCATTGCTCAGCATCAACCATGAAAGAAGAGCAACGCTCCCTTCTCCTCAGCTCCTCCTCTTGCTTCTCTCCTCCGCAAGGTCCCCTTTCCCATCTATTCCCTTTTTCAGTTCTTTATTTTCCATGGAAAGAAATTATGATGATGATGATGCATTTGTGTGTATGTGTATATTGGTCAAGGTGTGAGATTTTCGTATGGTACAGCGGGGTTCAGGGCGGATGCGGCATTGCTCCAATCAACGGTGTACAGAGCAGGGATACTGGCTGCCCTGAGAGCTCTGAATATGGAGTCATCAGTTACCGGGATCATGATCACAGCCTCACATAACAAAGTGACCGATAATGGAGTCAAAATCGCTGACCCCAGCGGTGGAATGCTCTCCCAGGATTGGGAGCCCTTCGCTGACGCCCTGGCCAATGCCCCCACTCCCCAACATCTCCTCCAAGTCAGTCTCTCTCTCTCTCTCTCTCTCTCCCCCACACACGTACATGTACTCTTCTTTGTACACACATATATAAAGTCTGTCTTCAAAGAGTTTAATATTCTACGAAAGATTTGAGGACACAATAGAATTCAAATATTCAAATTCTTTATTTTTTAGTAGGTTTCATGCCTAAGAAGCTAAATTGGCTCTTACATAAACACGTTCTTTTCTTCCTTTCATTTTTATTTCTCTTTTTGAAATTATTTTGTAAAACAACAGAATGGTACTAATTTAAGGATACTAGTTTTAATAACTTTTCTGGGTAAAAGGTTGAATTGGGTATGATGGGTGAGAGATTTTTTTTGAGAATATGTGTATGTATTTCTGGTTTTTACTTGGAATGCAGCTATCGAGAAAGTGAATTGTACTCATGTTATTGTTTTTTTGGCTCTACAGTTGATAACCGAATTTGTGAAGGAGAGGATCCCACTGGAGGGCGTGAGGCCAGCCACGATATTGCTGGGGCGAGACACAAGGCCTAGTGGGGAATCTCTACTTGAAGCTGCTAAACAAGTAAATAGCCTTTTCCCCATTAACAATTATGAGTTTTGTCCAAATGTAATAGTCATTATTGATATTACATTTAGTACAATTTGCTTATGTTTTACATTTGGTTGAAGGGAATAAATTCAATTCTGGGGGTGGCTGCAATTGATATGGGAATTGTGACAACTCCACAACTACATTGGATGGTGCGTGCAAGAAATAAGGGCCTGAAAGCACATGAACTTGATTATTTTGAACAGTTAGCGAGCTCATTCAGGTTAGTTTGAGCTAAAGGTGAGTATGATTTGCTCGACATAATATTGTCCCTAGAGGCCTTTGCTAAAGAGTTTGTGTTGTTGGTTAGGTGCTTGATTGATTTGATCCCAAGTGAAGGTAGGACGAGTGAGCGGGATTTAAAATTGGTTGTTGATGGGGCTAATGGTGTGGGTGGAGAAAAGCTTGAGGTTTTGAAGACGATGCTGGATAATTTGTTTATTGAGGTTCGTAATTCTGGGAAAGATGAAGGTGTGCTCAATGAAGGGGTGGGTGCTGATTTTGTGCAGAAGGAGAAGGTTGTTCCACATGGGTTTGGTTCCCAAGACATAGGACTGAGGTCAGTCGTCTCTTCCTTTTGGTTAATAAAATGATTCTTGATCATCTGCACAACAAAAAAATTGCTGGAGAAAGAGTGGAAGCACCTCATGTATTGACACATTACTTCATGTCTCTTGCATATGGATGTGAATTTAATAGACTAATTAATCGTGATATATGTCCACTGTAACAGTTTTCAGTGCCAAGTTATGTGCTGTTCAAGAACTTGAGTTTTGAACTGGGCAGTTGATAGTTGGAATTGACTCTATTGATGCAATCTTTCTTTTGGCTGCTTGAGATAGGTGTTTTGACAGAAATGATATCCACTATGAAGCCTACTTGGCTGGTTGAGAAAGGATGTCTGTCAATAGGAATGCAATCAATCAAATCCTTCTTTTCCTTTTTCTCTTATTTTCTTTCTGGGATTTTGTTTTTTTGGTTGTGGGAGGGGGGGATCCAATTTCTAAGCTAACTTGGCATGGATAAAACTCAGTAGTTTAACAATTATTGAAGTTTTGATGCTTAGTGAAAATGTCGACTGATGTGAATTGGTGACTCATTTGGTAGATGGTTCTAGTATTGCAGGTGTGCCAGTTTGGATGGGGATGCTGATCGACTGGTATATTTTTGTGCGCCATCATCAAAAGGTTGCAGTAATATTGAGCTTGTTGATGGGGACAAGATATTATCTTTGTTTGCTATCTTCATCAAGGAGCAACTACACACTCTCAGCAAGGAGATAGGTGAAAATACGGGTAGTAATTATCAGCCTCGTCTGGGTGTTGTGCAGACAGCTTATGCAAATGGAGCCTCCACAGATTTCCTCAAAAAGTTAGAGTTAGAAGTTACTTTTACTCCAACTGGAGTCAAATACTTGCATGAGAAAGCAGCTGAGTTTGATATTGGGATCTATTTTGAAGCTAATGGCCATGGAACTATCTTATTCTCAGAATCTTTCTTATGTTGGTTAGAGGCCAGACACAAGGAGCTTTCTTCAGTATCTAAAGGTCGCATCTGATATTTTCTTCCTCTCATCATTATACCAGTCCAAATATGATGATTAAGTGATGAGCTTCATGAATTATTTGGTTGTCTGATTCAGGCTCAGAGCAGGAAACAGCTGCTTTGAGACTGTTGGCAGTCAGTAAGTTGATCAATCAAGCGGTCGGTGATGCTCTGAGTGGGTTGCTCTTGGTGGAGGCTATTTTGCAACACATGGGATGGTCAATACGTAGATGGAGCGAGCTTTATCAGGATCTACCTAGTAGGCAGCTTAAGGTCAGTTTGCTTAATTAACTTTTATGGAGATAATCTTCTTATCCTAAAATTTGAGGCTGAATGAGCGTTTCCTTATTCCGTACCATACTAGTGCCTCTCATAGGTCTTTTTTTTTTTATAAGTAAGAAACTTTATTGAATAGATTGAAACTAGGTAATGCCCAAGTACACAAGAAGTATACAAAGTGAGACACCTAGTTACGATCTAGTAATCTGGAAAGAAGAAAGAAACTCATGAACATTCCAACTAGTGCCTCTCATAGGTTTTGTGTATTCTACATTCAAATTAAGCTATTATATCCATCTTCAGTAAAATTGTTTCCAAATATGGGGGTTTACTATGAAATGTCATGATCTACTCAAGTGCTAGGTAGGGCTCCTCTACGATATTTATGAGAGCGTAGGATGAAAATAAATATTTGGATTTTGTAGAATCATCAAAGACAACAATTGAAGCCTCAAGCCTCCATTCTTCTGTATATATTATAGGTTTCTTTTTCTCACCATGAAGTGTAATTTAATTCTTCTCTAAATAACAGTGCTTGTTGAAAGATTAATTTGATCTTCAATCTTTTTGGTGGTTAGATGAGAATGAGTGAGGACATCTTAAATAATAACAATAACAATAACAATAACAAGAGCAACCCACCAGTGAACCACCGCTCAACCAGTGAACCATCAACCACCAGTTATCAATTACCAACCAGTGAACCACTAACCAAAGAGAGATATATACCGGCTGGGGGTGACGGAGAAGGGTGAGAGAGTTGTTGATTAGTTGGAGTGGATAACATGTACATGGTAATGTTTTGGTAGTGTGGAGAGGTTGGCTCCTTTATGCTTTATGTGATGTATTTGGATAAAGAGGAATGCTTGGACCTCTGAAGATACGATAGCTTTGGTGGTAGAGCTGACAAAGATTGTCCTCAACTCTCTTTACACATGAATAGCAGCTCACGATGGTTTACCTTTTTCTAGCTTTTTAGACTATGAATTGTTTTCTTTTTCTTCTGAATAGGGGTTCTCTGGTGTACTTCCTGTGTGCTAGGGTCGTGCCTTTGCATATTTTAACGAGAGTACATTGCTTATCAAAGAACAAAAAACGTGTAATTGTTTCATTATTTTTTTCCTTAAGTTCAAAAATTGATGAGTTTGCTACTTTTCCTATTCTCTTAGGTAAAAGTTGTGGACCGAACTGCTGTTGTTACAGCAAATGCAGAAACGATTGTTGTGAGGCCTCCTGGCATTCAAGAAGCCATTAATACTGAAACTGGTAACACATATGATCAATAATTTTTCAACTAAACCAGCATAGTTTTTCTTGTCTTAGTCCATGTTCATGCATTTTGATTTCCCGACTTGATTATTGGTCCAGATAACCCAAGTGCACTTTGGACCTTGGTAACTAGTTTCATCTGCAGAATAGAAGACATAATAATTCCACATATATCCCCCAAAATGATGACAATGTGAATAGTTTCATGAATATTTAATATAATTTGAACTTCTTGAACAGCATATCAAATTAGTAAATGATATTCCTCCGCCATAAATGAAGGATATTAATAAAATTTGGGGTATTACCTCTTTAAAAAAAAAAATTCTCCAATCTTTGGAGGGAACAAGCCATGAATGATTTCATAAGACTTTTCTTTAACCAATGATGCAGCAAAATACCCTCAAGGCCGATCTTTCATCCGACCATCAGGTACTGAGGACGTAATACGTGTGTATGCAGAAGCATCCACCCAAGAAGCAGCTGACAGCCTAGTGAACTCTGTAGCCATACTTGTGGACAAGTTCCTAGGGTCCGGCAGTTTCTAAAAGTAACCTATCTTTTTTTTTCCTGCAACTAAATTGATTCTGATTTTCTATATAGAAAAGAAGGGGGGTCATCGTTTGACCAGCTTGATTTTGATGTTGTTGTTGGTTGCAAATGTACCTGATTACTAATACAATGCTACCTCAATAAATCTGGGTTTTGGACATATGAATTGGCATATGCATTGCTTTGTATGTACACGTTGAAAGCTAGAATTGTGGAAACAGTTAACAATTTAAAGTTCAAAAGTACTTTATATGGCATTTGAAGGGAATAATTTGGGTATTCTCCATGGCCTTTAAAAGTAGTTGATGTGAGACCGTGTTCAACCTTTTCACCAACTAGAATGCTAGGTGATGATCCCTCCAATATCTGTGTCGATTGAGATTAATGTGCAACTTCTGAGGAGTCCACTTGATGGTGTTGTAATGTCCAAGTGTACTGGACTTTAGACCTTTCAGGGAAATGTCCCACAGGTCCCCGTTATAAAGATTTACTTTCCACACAAGCTATTTTTATGATTTACCCATTTGAAGAAACTTAATGATGGATTTACCCATGATCATATTAATGTCATTTTCGAATGAAACTTACTGATCTTGGAGCATACTTATGTCAAATTAATTGTCAACTTCAAGTAGGAGATTTTACCTGTCATGAGTCTGTGATTCAGGCACAAAACTCAATTCGTTTTTTTTTTTTAAACTCTCTTTTGGGAATTGTAGTTGGGTTGAAGAACTTGATAGCTAGATTTTTTCAAGTGAGATAAGAAATAATGGTTACTAGGCAGGTTTGGGGGTGAGATGAGATACAAAATTCTCATTTTATCTCAACTCATCATTACACATTTTTCAAATCTCCATCAAAATATAATAAATAATTTAATTTTTTCAAATTTCAAAACAATAATAATATTAAAATATAATATTTAAACTTTGAGAATTCTCATCTCATCAATAATATTTAGCGGTAGTGTTTCTTGGGTCTCATCTCATCTAAATAATGATGTACTTCATGAAAAAGCGAACTTCTATAAAGAGCCAATTTATATGGTTTATTTCATTGAAACCATAACCTGCAGTGGTGCATTTATACTTCCATCACATCCAACAGCTACCAATCCTAAAACAAAACTACTAGGAATAACTCAACTCACAACATTAAGGTTATGCTTGGTAGATGAGATAAGATGAAAATTTTTAAAAATTTTGTGAATAGTATTAAAATGAAAGTTTCAAATTTTATTTTTTAATATTATTATTGTTTTGGGATTTGAAAAAGTTAAATTAAAATTTGAAAAAATTGAATTGTTTATTATATTTTGTATGGGAATTTAAAAAAGATGTAATGATGAGATGAGATAGAGATGAGATGAGATTTCTCATCTTTGCTCCCAAACATATCCGATAGCGGCCATTACAATAGAAAAGGGAAAAAAAGAGGAAAAATACCATCTTTTGCAAAAATATAATTTTTTTATTGGAAAACAAACGACCCTGACCAACAATGCAAAGAAATGAAAAATAATCCAAAAGAAGAAAGGACAAGTGGACAACACATGTTTAAGAGCAAAAGCTACCTATATGATAGAAGTTCATGGGAAGGAAAATATGTTTTAAGAGCAAAAGCTTCTCATCACTCCTCATGTTATCACTCTCACCTGACATCTGCTCTTCACTTCGTTAATCTCCATCAGCCACCGATGCTATCTCTGATGGCTGGTAATCTTTATTACAATACAATGATATATTGAACCAGCTCATTTCAGGTTTTTCCTCCAGATCTTTCAAGAAATGTTCGTACTCAGTGTTCATCTTCTCTTGCTCTACTCTACCCTTCCTATCATCAACTTCCATGTCAAGGGATTTAAGCTTCCATGCACGAGGCTTCCTGCGCTTCTTCTGGGGCTTCTCTTCGTAGCTCTTCTTAATCAAAATTGCCTCTGGGAGGATCAGACCCTTGTGCTTCTATAGCTCACCATCATTATTGTTAGCTCCATATAAGTCTTAACGAAGAGCATAATCCCCCGAGCTCAAAAGATGCCAGATGCGTTCTGATGGAGAAAATTGTATCATTTTCTCAAAATATGATACGCGGGCCACTTGTGCATCAACTAAGAAATATTTGGAGCGACCAACGTTAACTTCAGAAGAAACAATCTCCATATCTAACACTAAATACTCCACAGAGCATTGCCCTTGCTTGGGATTCTTGAGCAAGTCAGCTCTTGCTTGGGATCACAGAAGAACATATGCTCTCGTTAGGGATCACCGAGCAAGGGCCCGGCAATGTCCAACATTTAGGACTCAAATATTCTTTATTGGATTTGGATAATCTAGAGTTCGGAGATTATAGGACTCAAAGTGAGAGAGAGTATTAAATGTTTAATAAATAATTTATAGCCTACTTGAGTTCAAGGTTGTCAATACATGTGGGGAGAATGTGGTTGAGGTTGGCTTTGTCCTTACTTTTCCCTCCTTCCAGGAGGTAGTGGAAACCCTACCTAACATGTTGTCTTAACATTGTTGCGGGCAAGCATTAGGGTCTGTTTAGATAGTAAAAGTGTTTGTTCTCATTTCATCATTACAATTTTTCTAAATTTCTATACAAAATATAATAAATAATTTAACTTTTTCAAATTTCAAAACAATAATAATATTAAAAAAAGCATATTTTAACAATATTTTATTCAACTTTCACCTAAAACAATCTCATCTCATTATCTAAATTGCATAAATGTTCGCCTCAGCTTTCTTGTTGCTTGTCCATGAGCCATGCGCTTTGATTGGTATGAGCATTATTGCTCGCCCGAAGCCTCCTTATTACTCGGGGTGAGCAACCTTACTTGCCAGTGAGCCATGTGCTTTGGTCTGAGCAAGCTCTATTGCTCGTCTTGCTTGTGCCAGGGGGTAATGCCTTGCTTGTCAGTGATGTAGGCTAGCTGAGTGCTTGCCATGCTTGTTGCTCGGGGTGTGCTCCATTGTTTGCCTCTGTGCGTTGCTCGGGGCAAGCTTCATGCATCTCGATTATTGCAATTGCATCTTTTCATCTTTCATGTGTAGCCGTGATTATTTCGACCACGTTCAATTGCACATTATGGCTAAAGCGTTGTTTCCATCCATGGTAATGTCAAGACCAAGTAGTGTTATTTATTATTTTGAGTTCTGATTTTTGTGGATCCTTTTAGACCATTAAAAGAGTTGGACTACTAAACGTCTATGTGGTATATGCTCTCAAACTATTTCCCTTTCTTGCAAGTGTTGTAAGACTAGTTTTATTGCTCAATTGTCTCCTACTAGACAATGATTTTCACTTTGGTATGAGATATTGTTAGATTATTATAATATTTTTGCTCGGTTAGGTTTGAGCAATCTTTGGTCAATGTTGTTAGACTAATTTTATTATTCAATTGTCTCCTACTAGACTATGGGTTTCACTTTGGCATGTGATATTCTTAGATTATGATAACACTTTTTTCTCAATTAGGTTTGAGCAATCTTTGGTTGCCCCCGGGGTGAGCAAAAGTGCTTGCATCTCGAGGCGAGAAAAGGATGTCCCACCCAACAAGTATTGTTCTCAGGGGCGAGCATTCAAAAATAAATAAATGAAGTAATGTTTGTCAAAGTGCTCGTCTCGGGGCGTGCAAAAGTAAAATAAGCTAGCCACCTAGGGTGGGCAACTACACTTTGCACCCATGGGCGAGCACTTTGGTCACATTACATTGTTCTCCAGCCTATTTTCATCTTCCAACCACGCTTCATTTTTCAGCCTACCTTCATCTTCCGTCATAAGTTCATTTTCCATGCTAATTTCATTTTTTCGACCCATTTTCATTTTCTGCTGGATCTTCGTTTTTCAGCCTATTTCCATTTTACCATCCTACCTTCATTTTCCAACCAAGCTTCATTTTTCCGGCCTAGCTTCAAATCTGTCGTGCATAATGACTTCATCTACCTTGCATATTTTACAAGTCTGCCTTTTGTCTCCAACGATCTTGCTACAGGGGAATGGGATACCAAGTGTGGAAGAAGTTTTCTAATGGCACGAAGCAAGTTTCAATGTTTGACCAGGCGTACCTAATATTTGATGATAGCACATAATCACACTTTCGTGAGGAGAGATGGCAATGGCGAAGTCTGAGAGAAAATATGGTGGTGGAGACCTTCATGAAAAACTTGCAATGTCGTAAGCTGTGTGGCGAGCAGTGATGGAGATCGGTGAGAGATAGTCGATCGCAATATGGTTATAGAGAGGGTCTGAGAGAGGGGACCCTGAAATAAAATGGAGGAACATCTCGATTTGGTCTTAAATACAAGAGATTTTTTAGATTTGAATATTTTTATTTTTTTTAACAAAAGTAAAACAATAGCATTTTAGCTGATGTGGCATATATACGTGTACACGTCATATCAGCCCGTAATAGACTCCCGGTTTACCTTTGCATGAGAGTATCTTTATTGATTATTTAATATTCATTAACACGACCTCTCAAGTTATTTTAAACTTAAATGACCTAATTCATGACTCATGAGTACTTATTACTTAATGTAGGAACGAATGATGTTGCTTAGAAAGGGCAAAGCTCCATCTTTGAAAATTATATAGATAAGTAGTTGTAACGATCCGATCCAATATTATTAGGGATAAGTTATGGATAATTTTATTGGGTCTAAATTAGGCTAATGGGCTAAGTGGGAATTGGCCCGAAAATTTATAAGACGGGTTGTATTATTTTTAGAAGTTGAGTTGAGGCCTATAATTTACTAAGAAAGCCCAAAACTCGTACTCTCAAAACCCGAGGCACACACCTGTTTCCTTTAAACCGTGAAAACCAACTCAGTTTATGATCAGTTTCTCCACCCCGCACGTCTCCATTCCCATGCATATGCACGTCTCTATTCCTCCAAGTTTCCTTTTGATTCTCAATCGCCTATATATACATATATATATATATTACGCTTATCCCTTCTGCATGGAAAGAAAACTCCAAGCCGCAAACCTCCCTTGAAGCCTTCCCCTTCATGTACGCTGCTCCCCGTCCAGAGCACTCTGTGCCGACTTGCATGCTGAGAATCACCGTAGGAGAACCCATACACGTAAGACCTGATACCCCCACAACCTATCGCGCCGCAAACCACCATCACCCACATTCCCCCGCGGTGACTCCACACTGCCTAGCTGTTGAAAAACCACCAACGAAATACTCTGTTTTACTGCATCGAAATAGAGGAAGTATTCTTCCCCACCGTCGAGCCACAACTCAACCACCACAGAAGACGTCGGAACACTATCCTAGCTGCCTAGAAATTTCCGCGGCTGCACCTTGATGTTTGGATCGAGAGAAAGCAGCTGTCCAGTCGTGCGAAACTGTATAACCACTGCGGCAACCTCCTTGCCCAGATCATGCCAACACCACTTCAAGGGATGTCGGAGTACTACCCACGGTATCAGAAACCGCCGGCCGATTATACCCCGTTGAGCCCACTCCTTTCCAATAAGCTCATTGCCGTCCACCAACCTCCTATATCTCTCGGTTGTTTCGGCTTGATAGAACTCTCTTTCCCTCTCTCGGCATCGCACCACCCTGACTAAAGGAACCCAGTCGCGTCGCCAGCACTCTTAGCCACTCAGAGCCGCTGTCGGACTCAACCCTCTCTCAGTGAGCCCCTACATCACACGCCTCTCTCCCTCTCTCCTGTTGCCCTTTGTTTCTCTACAGAATATATTAGTTGCTTTTGGGTTTTAATTTACTAAGTGCAGGTGTTAAAGGAGCTTACTTTTATGCCCTTTCTAATCCAGCATCTTGAAGGATTGTTTTAATTATAATTACATTTATAACCTTACATTTAAGTATATGTTTATTATAGATATTATTACGTCATTTTATTTGAAGTTGAGTTGGGCTTAATATTTTAAAAGTGAGTTTTTACTTGAATAAATATATTTGTCAAAAGCTCATTTTTATAAGAAAGTATTTAAAGGAATTGAAGTATGTTTTTATACTATTGAGCGCATTATGTTAAGTAATAATCCAATTGACTATTTAACTAGATTTTAAAAATTTTTATGTTATATTTTAAATAGAAAAAATTAAGGAATATGTTATGAGTTTTGAATAATTATATTAAAAAAGGAAACCTATTTTAAGAATTTGGGTTTTTATGACTTATATAAAATAACCCAAGTATTCTACTAAATTATAATATGTTTTAAGTAATCAGGATTTATTATGGTGTTAAACAAAATGTTTATTTGACTATCTTCTAGATTATGAATTTAATTAAGTAGGATATTAGTACATGTTGTTCCTAGACAGATTTAGTGATATTTAATACTATGTATAGGTGACGAGTTACGATGTGAGATCCAAGAAGAAGTGCAGCAAGGTAAGTAATTTGATCACAAATTAGGATCATCATAGTTCAGCTTATATAGATTATTATTAGCGCCACTTATTTGACAGTCATTTCTATGTACCACTCATGTCATATGCAAACATGTCATACAATATAGTATACAATCATGTCATTCCGCATCATGTTCAGATTTAGAAATTATAATTATGTATATATTATGTCAAGCATCTCATGTGTATAAGACACGTAAGCTATCTTAAGTTCAAGTACAAGATAAGATAAGATCAGTTAATCAGATGGTCATTCAGATGCATGGAACCAATATAGTTCAGATCAGGATGGATGTGCAAGCCACGGACTCAAGCGTGGTCCACCATAGTATGCCATAATACTATTAGCAGTTCCCCTCACGGCCTGGGGACATGGGGCCGATTTACAACCTTGCACACATGGTTAAGTGTGTTGGTCAATCAAATCAGTCAGTTAAGTCAGATCAATCAGTTAAGTCAGATAAATCAGCCATGCATAGCATAAACATTAGTATGAACAGTAATGAATTTTAAGCTCTCAGCATGAAAACTTTTATGAAAACCTTATGTTTATTATGTTAACGTTATGATGGATTTTTTGCTGAATCTTCTACTCATTTTAGTTTGTTTTCATGTTTTTAACTACCTAAGTGAAGGTGATGAATACGAGCAGGCAGAGCAAGATTAAAAGGAGCAATTGATTTAGTTCCAGACCTTCTACAATAAAATTACTTTTATGACATAAAAATTTATTCAGTTTATTCATTTAATAGTTTGGAAGACATTTTATTAGACAATTTTTTTACAAAATAATTTCTGAATTCGTTTATTAATTATGAGATCTCTTACCGAGTTTATTTTATGAAAAATATATGACACTTCTAGCCTACGGAAAGGGGGTGTTACAGTAGTGCTACACGTACTTGCACTTTTACTTATAATTTTACTTACAAGACTCATTTTGTTCATTTTCTTCTAAAATTCAAATTTCATAATTTTCAACATATCAATAACTGAAATGTAAAGACGCAAGTTTTTTGTAAGTTTTTCTTAAGTACATTTAGCATTTTCCAATATATATTATAGATGATTATTATAATTATGATTAAGAAGTATTTTTTAATAGAGGGAAACTATTCTCTTTTTATTAAATTAACCGATGAAATTCGATTCGTATACATATAACACCAGCTGGTTCTCCACTACCTCTAATACATATAACACCAGCGTATAATCGATATATGCCTCTTTAGGAAGATTATTCACTTTTGAGAGATCATCCACTCTAAAGCCTTCCATCTTTGGGGTTTCATAGGGCTGCTTCAGAAGGTGAATGAAACTGCCCGAGCATTGTTTTGACAACATTACTGCTAATTTCAAGGCAATAATCAACAATTGAATTGGTCTTTAGATAGCAGATGTATTTCCTGTTTGTGTGAATGGGGGTGAGAAACAGTTAAACACAGGAATCTAAAGTACAGAGAGCAGAAAATGATCTAAGCATGAAGCAGATGGTTTCACTTGCCAAAAAACCAATGGAAGGATCTCAAGGAAACATAGAGGGTCCAACAGTAACAAATGACATACTTTCCATAATAGAAAAAGATAACGCAAGGACATATTAATCCTTTACAAGTCATCTAATTTATCATTCATGCCATTCGACACTTTGGCCTAGCATATATATATATATATATAGAGAGAGAGAGAGAGAGAGAGAGAGAGAGAGAGAGAGAGGGAGACGTTATAGGCAATGGGATGTGTATTTTCATCATAGGGAGTAAGCAATTTGATAAGATATCTGCTACAATTCATCTTAACTTGGCTTACCTAATCTTCTATACCCTATCGATACTTTTACCATTGTTGTGCCAGCACCAAGATCCCAAGTGTGCAGGAACAATCATATGCGTGAAAGACTTCAGATTTGGGCTCAGTTTCTTGTTTATATCTGTATGCCACCTTTTTTTCTCACAATGAATGTATACCATCACAGTCAGATCTTTTATATCTCAAGATGCAGGGAGAATGAGCCAGATGATATAAACATGGCAGATACGTTTTTTGACATTAATCCTTTATATTTGGAAATTTGGCAGCAACAAACACTAAAATGTCTTGAACCAATTTACCCTAAACCAAGAATAGGTTTTACTACCCAATGACAAGCTTTTTTAATTTTGAGAACCAAAGAAAAACTACTGCTTGTTCCATGATTAAATTTTTTTGATCGGTAAATAAGATTTTATTGATTGTAGGAATAGGCAAAAGCCATTGTATATGTAGTTTAGAGGCTGCAAACCATTGCATGAGAAATTTTAAGCTGCAGGCTGCAACTTGAAAAGGTATGTGCTTAATGTTATATAAGGAGAGGGGCCTCATTGTAATGGATTGGTGTTATTTGTGCAAAAAACATGGAGAATCAGTGGACCATCTATTATTGCATTGTGAGGTGACGGGAGAGCTGTGGAACTGGATATTTAGTAGAGTGGATGTTGCTTGGGTTATGCCGGCAAAGGTGGCTGACCTGCTTGCTTGTTGGAAGGGTCTACAAGGTCGTTCCCAGGTAGCAGCAGCCTGGAAGATGATCCCGTTGTGCATTATGTGGTGTACTTGGATAGAAAGGAATTCACGGTGCTTTGAAGATAGGGAACGCACAACGGCGGAGCTTCAGAATTTTTTCATACACACTTTACTTCTATGATTTTCAGCCATTGTCCTTAATGGAAATAGTGTACATGAGTTCTTGCCTCTAATTTAGCGTTTTGAGAATGTATTTAGGTGTTTTCTATACTCCCTGTGTACATGGGCTATGCCTATTCTATTCATATTAATGAAACTTACCTTCTATTGATAAAAAAATATATATATAAGGAGATACACATGCCTGCACTCGAGTGCAACCCACACATGCGCACATGAATGTGTTCTTCAAACATTTCAATTCGGATGGCTAACACTACTATGTTTTCTATCTGATCAACTACAACACAATGCCTAGACTAGGTAGATTTTTGAATTCTTTTACCGCCAGTGCGAGTGAGATTGTTGACTGGAAAAACAACATACAACACTAGACTCCCACTGCTATTAAGCCACAAGGATGCTATAATAAGTAATGGGTCATGGTTAATGATTCATACAAGCTTATCTGAGAATATGTATCTCACCAGTTTGTCTCTACTGGTAGATTTCTTATTCTTGCATTCTGCTTGCCTCTTTCAGTTTTTTCATGCATCTCCCTGTTTGGTGCATTTGCTAGACTTCATTGCAAGACAGAACATTTTATGACTGATTACAATGTGCTGGTTTCTAATCCTATCCTTGTCATGCTACTCATTTATCTTAAGACTCTCTACTCTTTCAACTAAATATAGGCACCCTTCTCAGTTCTCTCACACACAGCATGCACAATATGCCACCCATCAACAACAGGAACCATAAGCCTCTTTGTTTATACACCATAAGTCGGCCATAGGAGGCAGTAAACGAGTACTAAAATTTGGTTTCAAAATTAATAAAGACACAAAGGCATATACCTAGTAAACAGGATGTACAACAAGAGATACCAAAATATATGATAAATTTGTTTTTGATAAGTAAAGATATGAGAAAAAAAGATCTAAAAAAGTCAATAAAGACAGAAGCAAAACCCGTAATCATCCCATCCAACCGAAACTGGATCTTTCTTAGTGACTTCCATCTAAGAATTGATACTTCAATTTCATTGAAAGTCCTAACATTCCTCCCCCTTCAAATACCTTCCAAGCAATTCAAAGAAACGAAGAAGTGGGTGGGTGGTGTTGCTTTCTTTTAATTGACTTTTCTTCCTGTTTGGTGAGGCCAAGGCTTGAAGGTAAGCATACATTTAATATTCCGTTCCTTCCGCAGTCTGTTTTATACACTTGGGTATATCAAATCTTTCTCCTCTTTAAATTTATATAAAAAAGGCATGAGTTCAAACTAATACAGTAAAAACCTTCTAAGCAAACCCTCAAAATTTTCTTAGATTCTGGCGTCCATGTCTCTTTCCCTGGGTGAACTACTTTTTTAAGCAATCTTACCCGCTAGCCTTTTGATTGAAAAAGTTAGATCCCCATGCAGCATGATGACATCAAAGAAATGACAATATCAATGAAGTTTGGGGGCTTGATCTAAAAGATAGGGCCATCTAAGCATCATTTTGCATTGTAGGTCCTTGTCACTCGTATAAGCCCACTAAACTAAAAATTATATAACAGATCAGAAAGAACATGTATATTCAATTTCTGAAAAGCACTAAAACACTAAGATTCATTCTTATTATAAGACGAACAAGTAAAGAAAACAATAACATGTTGTACCCGAATCAAAACATGGGCATTTCTCTGAATATCAAAAGAAAGAAAACAAATTAGAACAATTCCATAAGTAGCTGACCTTTATCTCAAAATCCACATAAACCCAGAGACTCTTCATTTAATTCTTAGGCAGCAGCCTTCGCACTCCGGAAATCCCTCTTTATCTCAGCAACTCTCTTCATACAAGCCGCCTTCGACTTCCCGGGAACAGCGGCCGCAATCTTCTCCCACCTCATTGCCACATCTTTCGGAAAAGCCTTCAATGCACTAAGCAATGCAATATCTTCACCGGCACTCCACCCCACTCCAGCTTCCCCACCACCACTCTCTTTATTAGCATCGCCATTCTCCAACAGCCCGCTATCCAGCACTCCATTCTCGCCCTCGGTTCGCTTATCAACCGGCTTCCTCTTCTTCAAAAACTGGGCATACGAATCCCCATCATCCGTTTTCCTCTCCCCCAGCTCTTTCCCCATCTTTATCACACTCTCCACCTTATGCCTCCCCCTGAACGCCGCCGCTATTGCTTCCCACCGCCCCGGCATTCCCACCGGATGCTTAATCAATTGCTTCCTCAATACACCAATCTCCTCCTCAGTCCACTCCTTCTCTTCCTCCACACAGAAACCACCTTCAGTCCCTCCAGTTTTGCCACCCTCGTTCTCTTCCCTCGCAAACTCACCAAAGTTTTCGACACTCGCCACCGAATTAACGCCGAACTCTTCATTTCTACGTGGTTTCTGTCTCCTTTGGGATACCCTCTTGTTGCTTTCCTCCAAAGTTTCAGTTTCTTGATTGGGGGACAGCTCGAGGATCGGACCTTGACCGACGCGGACGTCACCGCCCGTGAGGGAAACGGGGGCGAAGGGACCGAGGAAGAGGGAGAGGGAGACCCAGAAGAGGAAAGATTTGTAGGGTTCGGATTGGAGGAAGAGAATTGAGAGGAGGAGGAGAATGGAAGAAAAGGAAATGGTAGCGAAGAGGAATGGCTTACTGGGTTTTTGGTAAGTTTGCGTATTGGGGAGTGAAGAAGCGGTTGAACGAGATTGGAAGAGGAACCTCGGCCTGCTCTCTTCGTCCAAGAACTCCATCTCCGATCAAAAGTCTCTCTCTGTCTCGGTCTCAGATTTCTAATTTTTTTTATAGCAAGAATAAATGAAAAATAAAAAACTTATCAGCCATGAGAAAAACTTCAAACCGGATGCCGTGTGGAGGATGGTTTGGTTATATAAAATTAAATTAAATTATTTTATTAAATATTATATAATTATTATAATTTTTTAAAATTTTAAATTTTTTATGTAAAATATAATAAATAATGTAATTTTTTTTAATTTTAAAATAAAATTATATTATAACAATATTACATTCAATTTTTAACTTAACATCTCATCTCATTTGAATGTAACTAAGGCCTTACATTATTTAATAATCAACTTTGTTATATGTAGGGGTGAATTCGGTCCGGTTCTGTCCGGTCTTAGGATGTTTTACGGACCGGACCGGATCAATTCGATCCAGGGTTTTGTCACCCTGGACCGGACCGAATAGATATATGGACCGGACCGGTCCGGGTCCTATTCGGTCCACACTATTCTTAATGGGCCAATAACCCAATCAAATTTCCTATATTATTTTGGCCCAACAGAAAAAATCCACTAACATTTTATCCAATTTTAAGCCAAAAAATAACTTGAAAGGAAAATAAAAATAATCATACCAACAAAAAATTGTCTATATAAAATATATTTGAATAAAAGGTTTGACTAAAAAAAATAAAATTTATCTATATCCATCCAAACAATTTAAACAAGATTAAAAACTTAAACTAAAAATTATACTAGATAACGAAAGAAAATTGAAATAACATTCTCAAGCAAATTTAACTTCTAAAAGAGAGAAAAATAAAAACAACCATTCAAATCCCAAGCATAGATAATGAAAACTAAAAATTATACAAGTCCAAAAAATTGAAAAATTAAAAGGTCTAAAAAAATAAAATTAAACATAACTAAAATTTATCTATATCCATCCAAACAATTTAAACAAGGTTAAAAACTTAAACTAAAAATTATACTAGATAACGAAAGAAAATTGAAATCATTCCCAAGCAAATTTAACTTCTAAAAGAGAGAAAAATAAAAACAACCATTCAAATCCCAAGCATAGATAATGAAAACTAAAAATTATAAAAGTCCAAAAAACTGAAAAATTAAAAGATCTAAAAGACTAAAAAAATAAAATTAAACATAACTCTCGTATCTCAATACAAATTACAATTTACATCAATACAAATTCACTTCAATTATTCTCATAGCAGCTTCTAAGTCGTAGCCTCCTGCATCTTTTGGCATGGCATACCTGCAAGATTTTCACAGTATGCTGTAAAGTGTAAACAAATCAATTAATTAGCAAAAGCGAAAATTAAAAACAAACAAGCTAAAACAGATTCACCTCATTTGCTTGCATTGGTTGTAGATATTGTATTTGACGCCTCAATAGAATTATCACCGTCATGAATAAGTTCTACACAATAAATAAACAAAACAAATTAAGAATTATTACCGTTAATAATCAAAGAATAATAAACAAATTAAGAGTTATAAAATGAAGTAAGAAACATACCCAACTGCCTATCAAAATCCTCCACCTCATCCATTAAAGTCCTAAGGTTGATTGGAGTAGAAGAAGAACGAAGCCAATTCTGTGTACAAATGAGACCTTCAACCATCATCGGAGATAGACTACTTCGGAAAGGATCAAGGACACGACCTGCCGTGCTAAATGTAGATTCAGAGGCAACGGTAGATACCGGTATTGCAAGTACATCTCGTGCAACTTTTGAAAGCACAGGATATCTAACTGAATTAACCCTCCACCAATTAAGAATGTCAAAACTAGGAAATGCCTTCACACAATTATCAGTTAGGTATCTATCAACCTCATTCTTGTTTTCCAAAGAGTTTTTCGACTCTAACCGTTGCTGAAATATGGCCATTCTTTCTGCTGTCCTATCCTTATGTCTACCACTAAGTCCACTACCACTACCATCTGTAGTATTTATTGCTTCACATGGGGAACTTGTGCGCTGCTGTTGAGCTTGTTGTAGATTAGAATTGTTACCTTCCTCATTCTCAACGTATGCCTCATACATGCGGGTTAAAGCATCTCGAACCTTCCAACTCAAATCAATCACTTTTGTAGGATCATTGGCATACATCTCTTCCAATGCAAAGTCAAAGTATCTAAACTTGTAACGAGGATCAAGAATAATTCCAACAAACAACAACATATTCATATTATCCAAGTTACCCCAATATTTTTCAAATTTTTTCTTCATATTTGTGGCCATTAATCCCACTACGGGGCTTCCTTCTTCACACTCTATTGCAATTGCATCGGCTATTTTAACTAACTCTAGAAAAAAAGAGTTGCAAGTCACATATTTACACCCCGAAAAAGATAGAGTTGCATCATGAAATAGTTGAAGAAATCTTACAAACAACCTTGCCTTCTCCCAATCGTTATTATTGGGAGGCCCTAACTTCTTTGATGTTCTTCTATTCACCACATCACCTATTTCATCATCATCTTCATCATCGTCTCTAACACTAGTAAGGAATCCGGAATCTTCTTCTTCCAACCGTTCAAAAGCTTTTCGAAATTTTAAAGTCCCCCTCCAACATAAGATAGGTGGAGTTCCACCTAGTTGGTACATCTAAACAAATGCCACTTTTGTCATTAATTTCTTCCAACCCAATATACTTCTTAAATGTAGTCCACCTTTGAGATGAGGACTTAAAATATTTAACAACACCTCTCACCTTCACAATAGACTCATCAAATTCTCTTAACCCTCATGGACGATTAAATTTAGGATGTGGGCACAATACCGAACATGCAAGAATTCATGTTCCAAAATAGTGTCCCTCCTATTCTTGCTTTTTTTCTTCAAGTAAGAAATTGCTCCGTTATTAGAACTCGCATTATCAAGTGTGATTGCAAGTACTTTCGGTCTCCCCCAATCATGCAAGCACATCTCTATAGCCTTACCAAGTGTATCACCCTTGTGATTCTCAACTAAACAAAAAGAAAGAATTCTTTTGTGTAGGTTCCAATTATCATCAATAAAATGTACAGTGAGACACATATAGTTGAGGTTTTGTACGGATGTCCATGTATCCGTGGTGAGAGAAACTCGTTGCCCTTGAAGAGCACTTATCAACTTATTTTTTTCTCTTATATACACACTAAAGCAGTCATTCGCAACAGTAACACGGGATGGAATCCCAACCCACTTAGGGCAAACAACGAACATAAACTGCTTGAAACCCTCTCCTTCAACGAACCTAAAGGGCAACTCATCAAGAATGATCATTTTTGCTAAGGCTTGTCTACAAGCCTCAACACTAAATGCTATGGGCACTAATCCCCCACTACCACTTCCTTCACCCACCTTTCAACCAAGAGTGGTTTGAGACTTATCCATCTTATTCAACGGACATTTCTTACATTGGTGTTCAATGTGATATCTCATGGACTTTGTACCGTTGGTCGTAGTATGACATGCATATGAAGCACCACAGTAATTACATGCAGCCCTAGGTTTATTTGGATCACATTTTGGTATTATTGTAAAATGATCACAAACCATTGACCTATGTCTACCACCACCACTCGGTCTAGTATTAGTACTTACATTGGGTGGGAGTGGATGAATGCCTTGCCCTTATGTAGGTTGTGTTGACTCAACTTCATCTGTAGTAGAGTGTTGTGGAATAAATTCTGGAATAGAGTCCATCTAGCAAAAAAAGAATAGAATAATATTACATTTAGGACAATCCTTTATTGACAATAAAAGAAAATAATTTAAAGAAATAATATTACTTCAATAGTACATTTAGGACAATTATTTATGACAAACCATTCGGTCATAGATTCCAAACATCACTAAATTCCTATTCACATCATTAAATTAGACTAAATTCACTTCAAATTCACTAGAAAAATCACTAAATTAGACTAAAATTCACTTCAAATTCACTAGAAACGTCACTAAATTCCTAGAAACATTCACTTTAAACATTCACTTTAAACATTCACTAGAAACATCACTAAATTCCTAAATTTCGGATTCAGGAACCCCAATAAAACCATCTATTAGATTTGTAATTTATAGTAATTTAAAAAACACAAAAAGATAAAATTACCGTGAGGTGAAGGCCGAAGGGTCTGTGCGTGGTGACTGCTGACAGGTGAGGCCGAGGGTGGGTCACTGCGTGGTAGACTGGAAGAGAAACAGAGACAAAGACGAGAGGCAACTCGCGAGAGACGAGAGGCGAGGGACGAGAGGCTAGAGGCGAGGGACGAGAGGCTAGAGGCGAGGGATGAGAGAGCTAGTTGCAGCTGCTGGGCCGCTGGCTGAGAGATGAGAGACGCAGACGGGTGCGGCCGTGCTGGTGCGGGGTGAGAGCTGAGAGTCGAGAGTCGAGAGAAAGTGAGGCACAGAGGGAGAGTTCTTGAGTTAGAAAGTTAGGGTTTATTTTTGATGAAGCAGAGCTGTTGAGGGCTTGAGGCAGACGAGAACGGCGCCGTTCCTTCAAATTCATTTATAAAATTTGGTTCTTTTTTTTTTAAATGATAATATAGTAGACTATATAATAGTATTAATATTATACTATTAGTATAGTTATATATTAGTATTAGTTATAAACTTATAGTGATTTAGTATTGCTATATAATATAGTAGACTATATAATAGTATTAATATTATACTATTACTATAGTTATATATTAGACTATTAGTTATAAACTTATAGACTATAGTGATTTCTTTATAATTAGTAATTATAGACTGTTTTTTTTTTCTTTATAGTGATTTAGTTTAGTTATCAATTCATAATTATAGTGATTTCTACTTTAAGTGATTTAGTATTGCTATATAATATAGTAGACTTTATAATAGTATTAATATTATACTATTACTATAGTTATATATTAGACTATTAGTTATAAACTTATAGACTATAGTGATTTCTTTATAATTAGTAATTATAGACTATTTTTTTTTTCTTTATAGTGATTTAGTTTAGTTATCAATTCATAATTATATTGATTTCTACTTAAGTGATGAATATTGCTATATAATATAGTAGACTATATAATAGTATTAATATTATACTATTAGTCTATTACTATAGTTATAAACTTATATATTAGACTATTAGTTATAAACTTATAGACTATAGTGATTTCTTTATAATTAATATTTATAGACTATTTTTTTTTCTTTATAGTGATTTAGTTTAGTTATCAATTCATAATTATATTGATTTCTACTTAAGTGATGAATATTGCTATATAATATAGTAGACTATATAATAGTATTAATATTATACTATTACTATAGTTATAAACTTATATATTAGACTATTAGTTATAAACTTATAGACTATAGTGATTTCTTTATAATTAATATTTATAAACTATCTTTTTTTTCTTTATAGTGATTTAGTTTAGTTATCAATTCATAATTATATTGATGATGTTATATTGTTAATTGTTAATTTGTTACTTGTAAATAGAGATAGGTTAGATGAAAATTACTTAATTTATTATATAATTATTATATAAAATAATATATTTATAAAAATAAAAAATATTAATGTTTAGTTTCGGTCCGGTCCGGTCCGAGAAGTGCCCAGACGGGGACTGGACCGAAGACCGAATTTCTGGATTTATATGGACCGAAACCGGTCTTCCACTTTTTCGGTCCGGTCCAGACCAGACCGAACCGTTCGGTCCGGTCGGTTTATTCGGTCCAGACCGCCAGACTTACACCCCTAGTTATATGGGTGCGTTAAAATTATATTTAACTTTAGTGTATTTAAAGGTTTTTTTTTACATGATCTTTTAATACTTTTAAATATTTAAAAAAAAGAAAAAAATTTATAATATTATTAAAAAACACTTTCTTAATCCCTAGTAAAAAAATTACTACGAACAAAATTAGAGTGAGAGCCCCTAGAGGGATGCCTAATTTTTTCCTTGTTACACACTATATATCATCCATACACCACATATTTAATAAAGTAAAAAAAAAATACAAAATAAAAAATCATGTGTGGTGTGTGGTGTGGAAATGATGAGTAGAATTTTTCTTTAATAATATTGTGACTGGTATATTTTTTAGAAGGATGCCACTCATCTTCACACATCACAAATTTTATATATTTAAAATTTTTATTTTATTTTATTCTTTTAAACGAATTGAGTTGTTCTACTCGTCATTCATACACCATATACTTATTATGAGAAAAAAAATTAAAAGATGTGTGGCGTGTAATGTGGGATGAGAAATAGAATTTTCTATTTTTTATCAAGAGAAAAAAAGAACTGACTGCAGGTAATCTCTCATCTCACTAGGGGTGAAAGTTGGCCGGTTCGGGCCAAAGAAACCGACCGGATTTGTTGGTTCGATCTGAACTGGACCGACCCGGGACCAAGACCGGTCGATCTTGATCCTTGAAATAGAGGATCGGGACTTTTTGGTCCAATCTTGGTCTAGGGGTTTTCCATCTTGACTGGGCCGGACTGACCGAATTTAAAATATATATTATATATAATTTATATAATAATTGTATAATTAATTATGTAATTTTCATATAATCTATCAGCCTTAAAAATATAAAAATTTTAAATATGTTATTAACAAATTAATATTCTATCAATTAACTAATGTATAATATCAATTAACTAATTATATAGTAATTATATAAGTTATGAATGTAATTTTCATCTAATTTATTATCATTGACCATATAAAATAATTTTTAATTGAGTTAGTTATATAATCCATATTAATAATTCACTTAATTTTAATTTATTATTTTACATAAAATATTTGTATTAATTTATTTAAAAAAAAAATTGGGCCGAACCAAACGGAATAACTACCGGTCTGGTCCGGTCCCTAGGGATGGTCGGTCTGGAGAAAATGATGGACACCTCCCGGGATCGGACCAATTTACACCCCTACGTCTCACTCTCTCTCCCGTCTCTCTCTCCTCAAGCCGATTGAAGAAATTGTCCCTCTCTCCTCTCTCTCCTCAAGCCGCATGATTTACATCCCTCTCTCTCTCTTAAGGCTCTCACTTTCTCTCACCATTCAGGTCGTTGTGATTCTCGTTATTGTGAATCTACATTGTCGTTATTATGAATCTGATGTTGTTATTCTCGTTTGCTATTCTCACGGTAACCAAACTGATTTACAAAAAAAAACCATGATAACGAAGGAATTTTGGTTATATAGATAAGATGAGTTGAAATAAAAATTGAAAGTTGAATAAAATATGATTAGAATATAATTTTTATTTTTGAATTTAGAAAAAATTTGAATTATTTGTTATATTTTGTGTGAAAGTTTGAAAAAATTGTAATGATTATATGAGATGAAATCATTTCATTTACCAAAACAAATCAGGAAAATCCTGGACACCTCATCAGAAAGGCATTGATTGGAAATAGATGCCATGTCCAGTCAACAAACTTGAGTTCAGACTTTAGCAACCAACAATATAAAGAAATCTTGGCCATAGTGTAAGATCATGTGAAAGAAGGCAAGTTTACGAAAGAAGAGATTTCTCTGAACCCTTACCTGAGGGGTGAGAGAAAGTGAGAGCTTAAGGAGAGATAAAGGGTGGGGCGAAATTTAGACCTTCGGAGGAAGAGAGAGAGGGGAGAGGGGAGAGGAGAGAGTGGGGGGGGGGAGAGAAATAGAGATCATAAGGGAGAGGTTGCGGGATTTGATAATCTACAATCACTTCTATTTTTCACTCGTTATAAATCATACCTGTCACAAATCTATTGGAGGGTATAAATCTCTCTTTTAACACCGCATCTGGCCCCTAACCTCTCTCATTAGTTATATATATGGATCCGCCTAGAGTGTGCGTCTAGTGCAAATTATATTTTTAATCATTTTTTAAACATATTTAAAAATTAAAAAAAAATCACAAATTCATTAATAGTCATTTATTTAATCATTAATTAATATATATATATATATATATATACACAAATGGTCAAAATGAGATGACAAAACCATGGAGCAAGTTAGCATTTTCATATAAATATATATTTAAAAAAATGATTACCATGCCCCGTAGTTATTCATGTGATTAATTGATCCAAATTACCACTATATAGATCCCATCATGGACTGAAATATCTATACTATAACGGCTGATCTGACTAGAGTGCCTCTGCTATAGTTCAAGGTTGGGTTAAAATAACCTTATTATACATCCAAACTGACTAAAACACTCATACAACAAATTAAATTAGACAGAAATAGCTTCGATCCAATTCAAATTAGCCGATGACAAGCAGGAATCTCTAGAACAATTCATCTTCATCTTCTATCAAACTCCCCACTCTCCATCTACCATTTTTTTGTTCTTCATTCTTCTGTTCTTTCTCTTCTCTCTAGAAATTACAGAACTCTGTTTATTCTACATGACCAGATCTGACCACGACGCGACTTATGATGGAAATAACTAAAAAGACCTTCACTTTTGCACTAAAGATCCATGGCATTGTCATTGTTGTTGGTTGAAGATGGAGGCGTCTGGTGGGTATTCCTGCCATCAGCTTGATGGTTTTGAGATTGAGATTTTTATTTTTATTTTTTATTTTTTTATCTTTATGGAATTTATGCCAGGGACTTGATCGGATATTATATATTTTACATCCTCGGGAGCCAAGCTCTCATGTAATCTGACCAATTGGATTAAGATCTCACATCCGAGTGTAAATCAAAGATGCTCTGATAATATTCTATTTCATTCATAATATGAACAGTGTACAAGACTCTATTTATAGACACGGATTGCCAACGTTTCGTTCAGGCAGAGTAACAAACACTTGACATGCATGAATTCGATGTCGGCTTTGTATAGAGGCCATTACAACAGAAAGCTCTTTTGTACAATCAGAATAACCAAAAGAATATTTACAGTATTTCACTAAATGAGAATATTACAATAAATGGTTTCCAGAAGATTCTTCTTGCTGCTTGGATGACTTTGAATCCACATGTGCTGCTGAGTTGGAGTGTCCTGAATTGGAGATGGAGCTGGAAGCTGAGTCACTAACACCGAGCAAAGTGCATTCCCCGAGCAAAATGCTTGATGTTGTTGCTCATCCCGAGATTTGAGATATCTTTGCTTGCCCCACGAGAAAGGAACTCGCGAGAAAGGAACTCTCACATGATCCGAGCAACTTGAACGAGGATCTGATATCCTTTTGTCTGAGTGCAAGTTGTTGTTGCTCACATCAGAGAAAAGTGCTCGGTGTTCGAGTATGTTGCTCAACCCTGGTTCGAGCAATGCTCGAAAACATGCTTAGGATCATGCTCCCATGTGATCCAATCAATTTTTTGGGTCGGATCACATACTCGGGAGTTGAGTTCCCACATGAACCTAGCTTTCTTATGAGCTAATCGTATGCTTGGGTGTCGACTATATCACATAATTAGAACAATTTGATTGGGGTCAAATCACATGCTCGGGAACCAAGCAAAGTGCTCTCATAAGTTTTCCACACTAATTCATTTTTTCGTCTTACCTTAATTTTTTTTATTGAGCTTCATGTTTCCATCTTACCTTTATTTTTCCATCATTGCATCACTTTTATGCCCTAGGTTCATTTTTACGTCCTATTTTCATTTTTTCCTCTAAGCTTTCATTTTTTGTCCTATCTTTATTTTCTGTCAATCCACATTTTTTTTTTTCCCAATGTTCATTTCTCCGTTCTACTTTGTTTTTTCCGTCCTAACTTCATTTTTCCATACTACATTTTTTTTGTACTCCCATCATTGTTTCGTCCTACCTTCATTTTTTTGTCCTACCTTTTTTTTTACCTAGACTCTTTTTCCTTCCGAACTTCATTTTCTGTCCTCTTATCATTTTTCTGTGCAAGCATTCTTTTCTCGCTTCAAGTCCAAGCATTGTTTGCTCGCCTCTATGTTCGAGCACTTGCCTCCAGTGGTGTTTTGAAAATATCACTTTCTTGTTTTTTTTTTTTTTTTAATTTCAATAATTTTTATAGGAGTACCCTCCTACTCTCCCTGTGGTTTAAGTTGTTGTTTCTCATCCAAGTAGACTTGAGCATTTTTGCTTCGTTAGGTTCGAGCACTTTTGCAGGCACAGAGTTGAAGACTTTTGCTCACACTTCAAGTTACAAGCATTTTTTGCTCACTCGGAGTGCGAGCATACCTTTAGTGCTATAACTCACCCTGCTAGAAGTGAGGACTTTTAGCTCTTGCACGAGCAAGGTGATCTTGAATCTCGAAGCAAGCAACAAAGATTGCCCCTTTGAAGAGAAACATTACTTGGAACTTAATCGAGCGAAATTGTTTGTACTCCTGAGAAAAGTGCTCCCCATGGGATGAATAATAAATCATACATTAGAGTGTCGAGTCGAAAAAAATGAGTGCTATCATATAGCTTTGGATCGGCTAAGTTCACGAGTTGGAGATAAGCGAACTTGAACTGAATTTCTGACCATATTTTCCATAGAACCCTCTTATATGATCATTGTTTACCAACCACACATTATAGTCCCTATAGATTGGATGTATAAATAAATGAGCCCTAACGATGCAGCGGCAGCAATAGCTGCTAAATCTTATACTGGTACATGGACAATTGTGTGGACCGATGGGCATACTAGTCTTGTCTTAGTAAGATATTGCCTCACCAACTAGCTAATTAGACACATAACTATAATGAAATATAAAATCAACCAACATTTATCAACTTTAAAAAAGAGCCATAAGGAGTTGGTCAATGATGCTCTAACATGAAGCTGTTGTGAGTGCAAATCAAACTCAAAGGGATTGACATATCCCAAAAATATAAAATTGTGCAATATATGAACATTTTTTTAAAATTGTCAATATAATGTGGTATGAGATGAGAATTTTGTGAATAGTAGTGAAATAGTTTGAGTTAAAATGGTTTATTAGGTTTTGAAAAATGAGAGATAAAAAGTTGAATAAAAATATTATAAAGTTAAAATATTATTTGAATATAATTTTTTTAATATTATCTTTATTTTGAAATTTTGAAAAAGTTGTATTATTTTTTTATTTAGAAGTTTAGAAAAGCTGTAATGATTTGATGAAAAAAGTTAAAAATTTGAAATTGAAATGATCTCATCCAAGTGTCCAAACATGAACTAAAGAACTGATGACGGGTTGTTGGAAAAGCCATTAATAGAATATGCTACAACGGATCCTCTTTGCTTTCCTAAAATAGTATCCCCAAAGTAAACCAACCAGATGCAAAGGGTGTATTAATAATTTGGTTATGAATCAATCAATGTTATGGAAATGTGGATAACACATATTGACATATCAATATTCTATCTTCATGATATATAAGAAAAAGAAAAAGAAAACCCTAGCACACCTCTCGCTCTCTCCCTTTTCTCTCTAGAGCAGCCTCCCTCAAAAAACCTAGACTAGAGAAAGGGGGGTTGGAGCTTCGACTCCTCCCTCCCCCATCCCTCTTCTATATAGTTTTTCTTTTATTTTTCCTAGTTTTGTATGTTTTTCTTTTAAAGTAGGGCAAAATGCCGATCTGTTGTTCTCCAAAGCTCGACGACCAGCACGCGCCCCACTGCAAGATTTTCAAGACGCCAATCCTTCAGACGAGCGAAGAATCTCGTTAAACAAAGCGACGCGTGAGCCACACATGCGGTCTAAAGTGCGTGCGTGACGTCCACGCGCCACCTTAAAGGGAGCTCTACCACTGTGACGCGCGGCATTTCTGGGAGCAGGGCCATCAGTTTCTTCATACTCGACTATTCATTGTACTTCCAGGGTAGCACATGTCCCTCACGCACCCCCACATTCCATGTGTTTGTTTTTTTTTTTATTTCCTCTAAGGTTGAAAACACAGATCTACAACTTTTCAAATTGTATTTTGCTATTTTCTTATGTATCATTTACGTTTTCTGTTATTTCTTTTGTTTTAGGTTAATAATAAACAAGAAATAGTCTCTTGGACATTTTGTCTATAGAATGAAAGTATTCTCCTCCTTTGGAGAGTGGAGTTTGAAATCTCTCCTTTAGATAGAATGTGGTCTCTCAAATGATTTGTCTATAAAGAGTTCTAGATATTAAAACCATACTAGTCACAAATAAATTTGTGTATCGGTGGAGCCCCAATCGTAAGTAGTTGGCTTGTACTCTGAGTTTTTTCTGCATGTATCAGTCACAACTATAACTTTACTTTCATAAATGAATGAAATCTATTTTCCATATATATATATATATATATATATATACATTCATATCGTAACGTCTTATTTAAAGTAATCAGGGCAAATAAACTAGTGCTCTAACTAACTGGCGATACCACTACAACAAAAAAGACTTTTTCCAACGTCAAATTTGGTCGCTAAAACTCTAGAAAATTGCTGCAAATACTTATTTCTGGCGAAATTTCATTCGACGCATGTTCGTCGGAATAGTATGCTTTTTTTTAAGTAAAATCAGCGAATGGTAAGATTGGTCGCAATTAGTTATCCTTTTGCTGCGAAATTTTGTCGCCGCAAATACCTCTATTATCGCCGCAATTACTGGTACAGACCCACTCTTATATCGCTGGGAAAACTCTATTGCAGCGAAAATTTCCCGCCACAAGAGGTTAAATATTCGCCGCTAAAAGTCTGATTCTTTTCTCGTCCAGTCTCAAAATCGCCGCAATAGTAGATTTCCCAGCGAGACCATGTTCGACGCAACTTATATGCGACAGACGATAATCGTCGCAAAATATATTTACGACGGTAAGTTGTCCTTTTGCGACGAATTATCGTCGCCGCAAATAATCTTTTACAAAAATAAAAAAAAAAACAAAAAAAGAACTAGTGAAACGTTTCACTAGTATTCCAATCCATCAAGCAAAGTATTATTATCCGTATGATATCTTGTTATAGTTAATCCACATAAAACAGACAAACTAAAACAAAAAAGTTATAGCAAAATATTATGTAATTAAAACACATGGAAACTTTGCATCCATATTCCACATGAATCTTAAACTATCTAAAAGGTAAGCTAATCACCTTAAATTCTTCACAACAGAAGGTGAGGAGCCATCAATATTATTTAGTAGTGTATTTTAAACAAAACCAAAACAATTAACACACCAACCCAGACCCGCAACACAGTTGCTCAAAAAAAGAACCACAACTGTCTTCTGCACTAAAATGTCACTGCACTAAAACAGAACCACATAACAGATGGCATGAAGCACACGTAGAGCTCTACCTATCACTGCACTAAAATGACCTACATGTTAAACACATGTAGAGCATCTGAAGGCATGAACCACATGTTTTTGCTCTATCTATTAGCAAAAACAAGTTCTATCTGCAAGCAAGAAAAGTGTCAGATTAGGCCATGCTTTTTTTTTTCTTTTTTTTCTATAAGTAACTACTTATAACTATCTGATAAAACTTTTTCCATTTTTCAAATTATATATAACTCTTCATACATTAATTAGCACAGTTTTATACTTGAATATTATATAGAAAACATATTGATAACTATATATTCCTAAAACATTGACAGCCACATACATACTACTTGAGCTCTCTCTCATATATATAGATATATTGGCATACATATATATATATATGATGTTAATAATCCTAATCCCAGAACAAGGCTAACAACCAAAATTATCTTTGTATTAAAAAGAGGAACATAGACTAAGAACAATACGACATTAAACGGAAAGACAGCAGCATGATAGAAACTCGATAAGTGTCGCTGCAAAATCTGTGTTAATCATGTTAGCATGCAGCATGACCATGACTATAATTAATGACAGAGAGGAGAAGAGGGCCACTAATCATGATTATTAATGCCAAAAAGTGTTTAGTCATTAATGTCTCTTCTGAAATATATAGGACACACCAAAGAGCATAACAAAATTTGCTATGCTAGAGAGACAAACAAGGAATCAAACATGTTGACCAGATGTTTAGCCATTAATGTTTTCCCCCTTTTGCAAATACATTTTTTTTTCTTTTGGATGTGTGGGGAAGGGGGCAGGCAGAGCAAGAAAGCAAGACAACAGAGCTTAGATCTGTCATTGATCATGTTCTGGGTGACATAGAGTCTCCAACAAAACCAAAACACATTTAGCAACAAATAGTTTGTTTTTAGTTGTCATGTTTCCTGGCTGCCACCCTTATGATCTCTAATCATTTCTTTATCATCTGGGTCAGTGGAAATAAAAGAACCTAAAACTCCACTAATGACTAACCAAACTATGTTCCCAAGTCAAATCTCTGTCATATACATTAATTATCCAATTTCTTTTTCAAATCTCTAATATCTCTCTCTTCTATGTGCCCCCTTAGACCTATTTAATTTACATGTACATGAGTATGAGAAGGCAATGTTCAACCACCAAGCATGTTTTTTCCCTATAATTATATTAAATGTTGCAAATAAAGATTAAAAAAATCGAAGAAGACAAACAAAAGATTAAATGCCACTGCACTAAAACCAGCCACTCATTAAATAGTGTCAAACATAAAGATAAATATTGGAATTTTTATGGATCACCATCTAAGTAGTTCCTCTAGAATCAGTGATTCTACTTCACTACTTGAAGCATATACCTTTCAGTCTTTAGATTTTCTTCTAAACTGGAAACATTTGCTTGTAATTCAACCATATTTGTATCAGTATCTTCATGGGCCAATTTAGTGGCTTTCTCTTGCCATTTCAAAAGTGACAACTCTTTCAGCATGTATGCTTCTGCTTCATTCTTCACATAAAATATGAGAACAGATTAATCAAATTTTTTTAGTGGTAAACAAAAATTCACACATGCATACTGGCTCTTCTATTTAAGTTCTCTGTCATTCTCTTGAACTGGCAAGGTTGGGTGGAACATCTACAATAAGTAATCAATACACAATATGAAAAAATTAATTAGTTACATAATTAACTAGATACATATTACAATTGTGACTATGCATAGTGAAATAAAACAATCAATTAATGAGTAAAAATCAAATATATAACACCTTTTTTCTCAAGGAGACTAGGTAAGAGCATATTATTCTTAATTAATAATATTCTTTTCGGGCAAGTTAATTTTATTAAGGAAATCCACCGATAAAAACATGCCCATGACGATGTGTAAGAAACAATTAGGCTTTTGGATTTATATTTGCTTCCCATTAATGCACCAGTGTATATCTAACTACATTAATGTGAATCCCACACATTTGGATGAATAATGTCATTTATTAATTTAGCTGTCTCAGTATCCACCTAGACTTGTTGATGGGGATCGATGCAATTAATGGTGTTTAAGCAATAGATAATGTCTTAGGCCAAATTGTTTGGCTTGGACAAAATCACAACGTGAACCTATTTATTATCTGTCCAGCGCTTATGTTAGAGAAATACCATATCACAACCAAGCTTGGGGATTACAAATCAATAGCTCTAAGGTACAGTGACATTGTGGCTAAGATGTCACTGTACCTTATGCCTGGGGAGTGTTGGAGGATGCATGTTAATTGTGAACGGGTTGGGAAGGAAAGCTGAAAGACCATGGTAGAGAAACGACTTATCGATTGTATCCAATGAGGAAAAATTAGACTGCTACTATAACTGTTTTAGATTTTTGCTGTTTTGAACACAATATGCATTTGGAGCTAAGTTTCACAAAAAGAACTAAAACCCCACAAAATAACCAGATCATTCTCACTACAGAAAACACTGCAAGTAATTTTCTCATTGATACGTCAACGTCAAGCGCCACTGATTCATATCATTTTCTTTTTGAACTTCTATAAACGTACGGTAATATATATATATATATATATATATATGTGTGTGTGTGTGTGTGTGTGTGTGTGTGTGTGTGTGTGTGTGTGTGTGTGTGTGTGTGTGTGTGTGTGTATCAAGATTGGTTAAGCTCTAGTGGATTACATAGAGAAATTTTTTCTGAAGCCTTATGCAAGGCATGAAATCCTACCTAGGTTTTCTGCAATGAAATATCAGTGATTTCAATCACATCAATTTGATTAAAAAAATGTGTTTGTGTAGCAACAGATCAGGGAATTAAAATCAATGGTCAAGTCAGTACTATTTGATATACGGGTTTTTACATCTTTCCTATGGTTCTCTTGAAAGCAATGGCTATGATCAACCAGCCCAACCAGATTTGATGTATAAATTAAGAAATTGGGATAGTGGTCCTCAAGAACAAATCAGAAGCAAAGGTGAGAATATACAGGGTAAAACAGAACTAAAGCCATAGACTTGGCTAGACAATCCTCTTTAAAAGATCTTCAACTAATAATTACCATTTATTATCAAACACAAACACTGACAAACAAATTTCAAACGTCCTTACCTATTTTTCAAAACTCACGTCAGTATGTATTGGTGCTGCTGCTACGGACCGGCTATTGCTGTGATAAAACCCTAATTTCAAAGTGAAATGGAACGATTTTATTTCCAAGAAAGAATCAAAGCCTAACTAATAATTTATTAATAAACCCTTCAGAAAATGAGGTTTCTCATCCATAAAATTAATATGAGGTTTAACGAAAATTAATCATAAACCAATTAGAGAATCCGAAAAAAAAAGAAAGCAAAATAAAGGCTAAAACACACAAAGGGGGTACCGATTTGGTTAGATTAGATGAGTAGGTGAGGAGGAGGGACCTTGAGTTGGGCCTCAGCTGCATTAAGGTGCCTCCATCTCTGAGCTTCTCTTTGCCTGCCTTGAGTGGTGCTGCCTCGACAAGAAATGAGCTATACAGCTCTGTGTGAAGGAAACAGACACAACTGATCTAGGGCAGAAAAATGGGAGCAGATGGCTTGAGTGGCTTTCATGCGAAGGAAACGGGCGAGGCGAGGTGATCTCCGATTTTGGGCTAGCTCGATCGAAACAATGGCCACTGATGAGAGGGTTCGTATCGCTCGGGGATGGGGAAGAACATAGGAAAAAAAAGAAGAGGGGAAATGTGTTTTAAGTTTCGGGGGGCGGGGGAAAATAAAACAATCCGTATAACTTTTGCCGCCCAGTGATCTATTGCAGCGATTGTTTGCGGACTCAATAATTTTTTATGTTCTCAGCGAAATAAATATCCGCAACATCTAAAAAAATCGCTGCAATTGAAATGCACAGTAGCGCGCGCCCGGTAAATCGAAATTCGTTGTTTACTCTCCATGACGAAACGTAAATCGCTGCTAAAAAGCACCAATTGCAGCGATTTTATTTGCAACAAAATAAAATTCGCCGCAATTGGGCCTTTTTCTTGTAGTGTACCTTACTTCGCACCATAAAAGTCGACACATTGTATTCCAACAATCAATGAAAAAGTTTCAATTTGCTCCACTATTAATATCTAGCTTATAAGTATAACTAAGATGCCTTTTTTTATTGTGAGTTAAGATGAGATGAAAGTTGAAACTTGAAACTTGAATAATATATCGTTAGAATATTATTTTTTAATATTATTATTGTTTTAAGATTTGAAAATGTTAAATTTTTTATTATATTTTATGTCAAAATTTAGAAAAGTTATAATGTTGAAATGATATGAGATGAAATATTTTCACTATCCAAATAGAGCCTAAGTATCTATCTATCCTTAGCTTTCATGGCCAGTAGTTGATCATTCGCAGCTTGGTTGTCTATCTCTAAATCGAGTATGATATTTATAAATATCAATTTTAGTAATAAAAGAATATAATATATAGAAAAGTAAATCCATAAATTGTTATTATAGTTTTATGTGATATGTTATATTTATTTTATAATAAAAATAATTTTATTCTGACTTATCGTATCAAATTAAATCAATCTATGAATTTATTTTGATGTAATCTTTTATAACTAAAATATTTCTCTAATTTTAATTATTCGGAGCATACAATATAAAACTGACAAGTAGAGGATAAAAGTGCTTGGAGTGTGATTTCTTTTAACAAAAGAGTTTGTGTGAATATTTTTGTTGTTCTTTTTTAAAAGGAAAATCACAGGAGTTGGTCGTCTAAACACTGTTGTCTTGAGAAACCAATAACCAAGCCGCCAAATTACAAGTTGGAAATATGGCCGTTGGGTTCGAACCCTCCAAAGTAAGAGGCCCCCTATCCTCACTCTCCATTGACAAGTTGCTCAAATCCAAGAAAAACTTCCCAAGAACCCCACCAAGGCTCTGGCTCGATGGCCAAGACGATCCTATCGAGACAGACAATCAAGGCCTCCCCATCTTGAAGCTGAGCCATCCCATCTTGCACGCCTTGGAATCATGCACAAACATTAGGCAGTTCAAGCATGTCCACACCCAGCTTGTTGTCTCTGGTCTCTTTCAACACTCTCTTGCGGCTAGCCGAGTCGTAAAGAAACTTTGCTCGTCTTCGGTTATGTTTCCACATGCTGTTTACGTATTTGATTGCCTCGAGGAACCCGATGCTTTTATGTGCAATACTATCATGAGAAGCTACGTAAATTTCAATGACCCATTTGGTGCTTTAAGGTTTCACCATGAGAGGATGGTTGGGAAGTGGATCATGCCGAATCATTATACTTTTCCGCTTTTGGTGAAGGTGTGTGTGGAAATTGGGTCGGTGAGAGAAGGAAAAAAGGCTCATGCCCAGGTGGTGAAACTCGGGATTGAATATGATTTATTTGTGCAGAACTCATTGATTCATATGTACTCAGTTTGTGAAAGGATAGGGGACGCTCGGATGATGTTTGATACGGGGCCTGAATTAGATTTGGTGAGTTGGAATACGATGATTGATGGGTATGTGAAGAATGGAGAGGTTGGTGTTGCACGTGAGCTTTTTGACGAGATGTACGAGAGAGATCTTTTTAGTTGGAATTCTATGATTACTGGTTATGTGGGCACTGGGGATATGGAGGCGGCAAAAGGGTTGTTTGAGAGAATGACTTGTAGAGATGTTGTATCGTGGAATTGTATGATTGATGGGTATGCAAGGATTGGAAATGTTTTGGTGGCTCGGGAGTTTTTTGATAGGATGCCTTTGCGAAATGTGGTTTCTTGGAATACCATGTTGGCTCTTTATGTGCGGTATAAGCATTACGGTGAATGTTTAACATTGTTTGATAGGATGATTGATGGAGGAGATGTTAGACCAAATGAGGCTACTCTTGTGAGTGTCCTGACTGCGTGTGCAGACTTGGGAAGGCTTGATCGAGGCAGTTGGGTTCATTCTTATTTAAAACATAATAGGATTAAATCTGATGTGTTACTTTCAACAGCTCTTCTGACAATGTATGCAAAGTGTGGGGATGTGGGCTTGGCTAGGGATGTTTTTGACGAGATGCCCAACAGAACTGTTGTGTCATGGAATTCTATGATCATGGGATATGGTATGAATGGGAATGCAGAAAAAGCTGTAGAAATGTTCATGCATATGCAGAAAAGAGGGCCGATGCCAAATGATGCTACATTCATCTGTGTCTTATCAGCATGTACCCATGCAGGAATGGTTTTTGAGGGTTGGTGGTGCTTTGATCTAATGAGTCGAGTTTACAAAATTGAACCAAAGGTGGAGCACTATGGTTGCATGGTTGATCTCCTTGCTCGGGCTGGTTTGATGAAAGATTCAGAGAAGCTTATAAGTAACTTGCCCATGGAGTCAGGACCTGTCTTAAGGGGAGCTCTACTGTCTGCCTGTAGTACACATTCTAATTCAGAGCTAGGAGAGATTGTGGCAAAACGGTTAATTGAGTTGGAACCTGGGGATCTTGGTCCCTATGTGTTGTTATCAAATATATACGCTGCAGAAGGGAGATGGGTGACGTCGAGCATGTGAGAAAGATGATGAAGCAAAATGGATTACAAAAAGAATCTGGTTCTAGCCTGGTTCACCTTCATGAGTTTAAATTTGAATCTTTTGCAGAACAAGGTTCAGTCCATAGGAGAAGCATGTTGTACTCAATGTTGAGCGAGATGGGAGCTCATGTGAAACTGTCTTGTACAGATTCTAATATGGTGCGACATTGGAAGCTAAATGAAGACAAAGACACCATTTATTCAAGTGGACACGTCCTAATGTGACGAAACCATCCGCAAAGGAACTATGCAACAGCTTACAAAAATTAAGACTCTGAAAGGAAAAGAGTATCTTGGGAAATCAATGGACCGACGAGTAGGTCTATACAGAGACTATTGCCTTATATAGGACATGGTTAAGTGATTGGATTGTCTTGTTGCATATCATTGGCGATAAGGAAATTGTGAGTACATTTTTCAGCTTCGTTTTTACTTTTTGGATCCATAATATATAACTGCATCAGTATTGTATTTTTTTCGTTTAATTATGGCAATAAGAATGAAGATATATAGAAGTTAGTAATTTTATCGACTCAGTTACACATTTCTCTTATCTAATTCAGCTGAGGATCGATATTCCACTTTGATCTGCCATTATTTTTGAAACTCCTTGGGTCAAAAAGATTGGAGCGTTTATCATAAAGGATGTAGTTTTCTGTCTCACTAATTTTAGTCCCTTTTTTCTTCGTTGAAATATTAGCATCAAAGAACTTACTTAGGAAAGTTCTATTAAGTGAAGAGTGCATGCCTTTTACACCATTGACATTGCATTATTTAATTTGTAAAGAAATTAAGAATTTTAAATTTTATAAATCAAATCTTATTATATAAGAGATTTGATAGAAAAAAAAAACACCCTATATATAATAATTAGACATGTTGACATTTGTTTGTGAATCTCCATTCATGTTTGACACACTATATACCCGCCCAAGCACCACGAATGCAAACATGGGTGGCAATTATCTTGGTCTCAATCTTATAAAAATTTGTATTTTAAATTTTTCCCTTCTCCATAACTACTATTATTAGTAGAGAAATACTCTTACAAAAAAGTAATTATATAAAAGTAATCTTATAAATTGACGTGAGTTAATGTAATTTATCATATTATAAAATTATTTTTATTATAAAATAAATCTAACAAATTACATAAAATTACGTTAATTTGTAAAATTATTTTTATATAATTTTTTATAACTTTAACGCCCATTATTTTATTTTATTTTTAATAAAAATACAAGAGTTATGTTACTATTATCATTATTAATAAATAATAATAAAAACTTCCGGTGCTTTCGGTCTGCTGTTGACCCAGCCTTGTTCAGTGTTCACAGCTAATTAGCAGACACTGAAAAGTCTAAAAGTAGTGACGGCTTTAATCAGAGGTCAAGTCACTTGGAATTTCATTAATCATCATTATTAATAATGATGAGTCGGCTGCAGTTTAGCAATGATAGTTGGAGTTGTCGTTAGTATAAATTTATATTTATATTTTTTTAATATATTTAAATATTTTATAAAGTACAAAAAAAATCAATATATTAAAAATTATTTTCTTAATTATTAAGTTAAGAAAATAAATAAATAAATAAATATATGAACGTTAGAACAAATTCAGGCGATATATTAATATTTTCCAACGATGATTGATTACATTCGATAATTTTTTCTAATTCTCTGATCACGAGAACACCTATACCCATTCATCGTCTAGAAATTAAATAATCATTAAAAAAAAAATTGGTTCGGAGAGAACTTATTATTTCATATTATTGTAAAACATATAAATATATATATAAATATAGAATTAATATTGCATATAAAATAATTATATAATTAAGTTTGAACTCCGGTGTCATATGTTTCTCCAGCTTTCCAGTCTTGAGGTATGTTATTAATAGGAACGACCCAAGAGTCATCATCTCCATTCTCGTCGCTGAACAACATTCTCAGTGACAATGCCCCGCTTGGGGGCGAGGTTGTCGTCCATACTGCTCCATGACTACGATCCAATAGCTTGCACCCCAAATTCTGAGTCTGCATGCACATCATAATTAAAAAGCTCATGATTCATTCACTACATATATAGTATTCCATCGTTATAAAGAAAATTTTATACACTACACTACTATCTAATCATTTTTATCTCATTATATAAGATATCGATGTATCACATTTATCACTATTAAAAAAGTTTTATTTTTTTTATCATTCAATAATAATAAACGTGTCACATCTTATATAGTACTGAGATGATTATTGGATTGTGAGGTACCGAAAATTAATTGATATTAAGAAAGATTCACGTGCTTGCTAGTTACTGTTGACACGCGCCAACATTTATAGTTTTTTTTTTTCCTTCTCACATCTCTTTTTGGGCATAGGTGGATGACATATATACTTGGATATTGTAACCCTTTTTTTAAAAAGTAATAATTAACATGCATGGAGCAGGTAGTATTCTTAACTTTGCTCTTTTTTTACCATTTTAAGTAGCTATATATATATATATATATAGCAGTCTTTCCTAGCTAACACCATGATCTTTATTTAGTTGATGACATGATTATTGTGTGGAAGATACAATTAATATTGTTTGAAAGAGATCGAGCAGTCGAGTTAACTGGCCAGTTTCAAAGGGCTCAATTAAAGCTAAAGGGGAAATTAATATATATTGAATAAATAAGCAACTGCATGTACCTCACAGAGCTGCACAGCAGTGATATCCTTCTTGCCTTGCTGATACCATAGCACAAAACCCAAATAATGAGGGTAATTGCTGTTCTCATCTATCTTTATTGTTATGTTTTTGTTCGGGTAGCTGCATGAGACACTGTTTGAGAGAGAGAGAGAGAGAGAGAGAGAATTTCCAGGGTTAGTCTGCATGCAAAAAGCAAAAGAACATACATGTTGCCAAAATTGTGGACATTAATGGCAATGAATGTTTTATGTGTTAATTATCTTTCCACATTTGAGTTTGGACAAATTAAAATTTAAGAGGACCTCGATAATTAGCGCCAAAACTACGTATAATCGTACCGTCTATACTCAATATCCACCACACCAAGAGCAAGCAGAGAAGCAGCTGCATCAGTGGTTTGAGCCATCCGACCGAAGGCTCGTCTGCTCAGAATAAAGTCAGTCCGATCACTTGAACCCTGGTCCGTTATAACCCGCCGTTACTCCATTGTCCGAGCAGTATGCTGCGTTGGTGCACCTCACCTAGTGAAGTGATGATCAAAATTATTGTGGGAAACATCAGAAATAAATTAGTGAGCAATTAATATATTTTCCATGCAGGCTGTAACGTCTTAGCAAAAATCTGTCATATCATGTTTCGATATTCAAAGCATATATATATATATATATATATATACCTGGTAGCAAGCCCCACAGCCAACGCCATTTCTGTAGAGGTCAGATGCAGCCGAGACATCCCCACCATTGATTGTAGCTCCAAAGGAACCAAACCCACATGCGCCGCCTGCAGTTCAATCAAAAGGATGGATATAAGAACATTAAAGTTTTAGTTATTATGTACCACAACATATATCCAACGCATGTCTTTTCTATTTCGTGTAGTAAATTGTCTTACTATCTGTTCCTTTTTCGTCAGAATTTGGATAATAAGCTGCTCGAGAATGAATGAAAGGTCGCTGCTTGTTTGAGCTTCTGCCAGAGTATGCACAAGAAGGAAAGTTGCAAAAAGGCACAGAGGATAGCGTAGAGAGAGAGCCATTGCGGGGAAAAGAACAAAAGGAATAAAAGCAAAGGAGACAAAAAAAGGTGGTAGTGCATAAAGAGAGAGAGGTTTGCTGTATTTATAATCAACAGAAGTCGAATATCCTTTAGCTTGTAAATCCTACCAACTTTGACATTCTTCTTAAAAGTAGTTTGATTTAATTTAGTGGGATTTGGTGAGAGATCATCAGAAATATTTCTATGGATTGTTTCTCAGCTACCTTTCTTAGACTTGGTATGGCTTATAATTTCTTTGAATAATGCAGAAATGAAACCGCTTTCTGACCTTCCAATATTAATTTAGTTTGAACTCTAACTTCATTCTATTAAGAAATAATCACACATTGTTTATAAATAAAGTTTTGGATATGTTTATAAAAAATGAACAATCCTCTATTATAAAACCGATTTTATAAAATGTGTTAAAGCTCGTAAATTTCTTGATCCCAGCCCAACCCTTCTCTAAGTATTGGAGTGTGAAACATTTTACTCAACTAAACACACACACATGCAAAGCGATGAAAAAATCAATAATCTGCATGCAGGGTGATCGTAATAAATTCTGCAAGCGGTAGCAAACAATATTGTACGTTCACATCATGATGATCAGATCAAACGTACTGTGGATAAGTTTGTGTAAGGTGGAAAACTTTAGAATCTCTGAGACATGCAACTTGTAAATATTCGACCGTGACAGGCGCGATTGATTGACCATGACTAATTAACGCAAGAAACAAGCTAGCTAGTTAGGTGAAGATCGATCAAGGGCGTTGAAATTACAGTTTTGACTATTTTGAATGGAAAATAAGGATGCATGGTTTTTCTTGAGAAGAAATCAAGGGAGGCTAGCTAGGGTCAGTTTGGTGCTTTAGCACTAGAGAACCTGTATCTGCTAGGCGTGTCATCTTGATGTTCCCATTAGAGATCAGCCTTGATCATCTCCTTGTGGACGGCGCCAAGAAAATACCTGCGCGTACATTCTTTTTATTAGTAGTACTGCAATAAAAATTTATGTGATCCGTACCGGCCAACTACTTTATCATTTTTACTCAACTCTTTTACAAAATATTTTTTTTTTCAACTTTGTTTGATTTTAAATTTTAAAATGAAATGATTTTAGATAAAAATTAAAAATTAAATAAAATAATGTTAAAATATTATTTTTAATATTATTATTATTTAAAATTTTAAAAATATTAAATTCATATTTATTATATTTTATATAAAAATTTAAAAAAAATTAATAATGAGATGAAACCGTTTATTCATCCAAACAAGTTCTAAAGGTTTTTTTTTTTTTTTTTATAAAAACTTTGATCGGCTTGAATTAAAAATACGATAATATATTGTATGAAGAGTTGCATAAAGTTGTAAAACGTTGTGTAGTTATCATTTTTCTTAGAATAATCTCTTCCTATGTCCTACTGCATGCATGTTGCTTTATTATTATTTTTTTTCAGTTTTAAATAAATTAATAAACAGAAACGTCTTTTAAAACAATGAAATTAATATTTCTCTATTCGAGATCTATTATATAATCATTATTAAATTCAAAGCTAAGGTAATATTTATTGAACTGATCATCAGATCTGAAGTCTTTAATAAAGGGAAAATATATTTTTCAGCTTCAAAGTATTCAAGTTTTAAACTTTGTACTTCTTATTATTAAATAGTTATACTATTTATCATCTCCAT